>OZ024904.1:90910585-91298936 GCA_964017125.1 Flabesymbios commensalis | reverse complement strand
ATTTGTGGTTCTGAAACTTCCCAAATTTACCACATGTGAATAAAAATGTAATTTTACTGCACCAAGGAATTGTAAGATCTCTGTTTTTCATATATCGGTTTTCATGTAGAAATGTGCATGTTGGAATCACAATAAGAGCTTTCGTTCCAACTTTTCACTGGTGTGCAAAAACCCCCAAAAAAGTGACATTTGAGTGCCAATGTATTTCCTGAAGTTAGCATGAAGGTAAAACTCAGAAATACACATAAAAAATGTGTCCAATGTGTCTGAAAGTATATCATGGTTTGATATAAAAATGCAATTTTTTTATATAGTTGTGGAATATAGTGCATACAAATAGTAGGTATGGCATATCTTACAATGCTATCGTGACAGGTCAAATCCCTAAATTTGTTCAGGATTCATAAGTGCATTGATATATGAATAAGATTATTATTTTCTGACCACCTACCATCATGACAAGGTGCCGGAAAAAATTGGTAATGGGGAAATGAAAGTTGCAGGTTAGTTGAGATTACCTGCTCTGATTTTTTTGTTGTCGAATAAAGCAGGTATTAAAAAAGGCTGTAACGTTAGCATGGCACAATACTGTAAACATAATATTACGTGTGCAATTAAATGTTAAAACACTATGATGCTGTGCATAATCATATGCATGGTACATTTACACAATTCACTGAAAATAGGCTGCACTTGTATATGAGCCACAACAGTCTTAAAAATGTGCTAACATGAGATAAGTTTGGACACCCTCGTTGTTAATGTGACAATATACTTGACAATATGTGACAATATATTAGTGTATTGTGACATGCTCTTTGACCGTTCATATGTTAACGTGACACTTTGTGTGACACTGTCACTGTCAACGTGACAGTGTTATTTATAGGGTAAGTAAGATCCATCTTCTCATCCCTCAAAAATAAGGTGTCCAAATGTAAAATCTAAAGATTTGTGTTTGGTCCAATTGTGTTTACATAGCCAGTATTACATCAGTGGTTGGAAAATGTTCTTTACCAACAGAATACTTTGGGAAGTGTCATTGGCATCTGTCACGTTAGCACTTGATGTTTATTCCAAACAGCAAAAATAAAATCATGTAGCCCTTCTACAATGCAACAATTTGAAACCAGCCATTCAAGTAAATATTTCTAGCTGTGTGCATATAAATTATGTTCTTTAACAACAGAATACTTTGGGAAGTGTCATTGGCATCTGTCACATTAGCACTTGATGTTTATTCCAAACAGCAAAAATAAAATCATGTAGCCCTTCTACAATGCAACAATCTGAAACCAGCCATTCAAGTAAATATTTGTAGCTGTGTGCTTATCTGGGCAAGGGCGCGGTTTCTATTAGCACTGTTGATAACGTGACACTAGCAACATGTCAAAATAAACGTCACGTTAGCATGACTTAAATGCAACAAAAACACACTTAGCTTTAAAATATATACTTGTTTAATTAGAAATATAGGCCTAACCTTCTGTCTTTTAATTTTCACTTGAAGCTGCCTCGTTGTCCCTACATCTTTTAATTTTAATTGTATTTCTTTATTAGTATGATACTTTGTATCATTGACATTCATCAGATATCAAGTGTCTTGACTTCTGTGACGTTAGATGTTGCTGTTTATTGCAAACCATCTAAATACAGTTATTTTAGCCATTCTAGGGGAGAGTGAGGTAAGTTGGGCCGCGAGGCAAAGTGAGGCACCCCTTGTATAGCCAAATCTTATTTCCCAGTGGCATGTTTAGTGCCGTCTAGTGAATATAAATCACATTATTTACTTACCATATCGGTAATAAACTTCTTCATAGATACAAAAAAAATTATAGATCAAATAATTTTTAAATGTAGTTTTGAAAATATTTTTGATGTGTATTTCATGCTGATCATTTATCAATGCTTTAAGATATAATTTAGATTGTGACCAATTTTAATACCTATACAGGTAGTTTATATTATGCCTAATAGACTATAATGAGGCAATAATTTAAAAATACAGGGAAAAATATTTTTTGCAAATGGCGCCGGATGAGGCAAGTTGGGCCACTTTTATGGAGCAAGTTGAGCATGGCTTAGACTTGCCATGGGCCAACTTGCCCCAAGTAAAAAAATATAAAGAGAAAGAAAAAAACAATTGTTTTAAAATGGCTGCCAATTCTTACCATATTATTCACAGGCGATCAAAACATTTTGCTTTTGTGGCAAGCCAGCGGGTAAGTGCCTATATACAATATCACAACTGATCCGGGCTCACTGATCAAGATAACGAGTCTCTGAAAAATCGAATTAAAAATAAAATGGCCGGCATTTTTTAAATTGAAAATTTAAATGGTAGTAAACTGCAACCAAAACATTCTTATTTTGTGACCTGGAAAGTGAGTGTGTACATACAAAATTACAAGCGATTTGGACTAGCAGTCCTTGAGATAATGAGTTCATAAGGACTCTAAAAATTCAAAATGGCCGCCATTTTTGTGAAACCAAGGAAATGCAACAAAACGCCGATTATTTCGCAGTCAAGCAGTTAAGTAGAGTTGAGAGGGTGATATAAACCAATTTAGTTTATTTTATTTAGTTATTGGAAATAAAATGAATATTATAATAATCATCCAAATTTTACCATTGGTCTATGCCCAACTTGCCCCAGCCATGGCCCATCTTGCCCCTGGAGATGGGTCAAGATGGGCCGTGCCAGTTTATTTAGTTTATTTGCATTTATGTCAAAATCAATGTAGATTACCACTCGTGTATGTTACGTAACAAAAACAAACAACAAAAACTTTCATAAATACATTCATTCATCGCTTTAGAAAAGGTGGCCCAACTTTCCTCACTCTCCCCTACCAATGCAATAATTTGAACCAACAATACAAACACTATTTCTGAATTGGTGCAGAAAAATTCCAGCCAGTGGAGTGGCTTCTAGTAGGCCTAACACTGTTGCTAACGTGACAGCAACAAAGTGTCAACAAAAAAGTCACCTTAGCATACTTTAAATTTAACAAAAATGGCATTTGGCTTTTAAGCAGCCTCCTTACATAATATTGTCTAATCACAAATTGGCTAGACTACCGTACAATCTACAGTCTTTTAATTTCGATTTGATTATTGTTTATGGTTGCTTCATCGTTCCTAATTCTTTCAGCATAGTTTATGGTAATTAAAAAAAAAATCAATTATAGGCCTATTTTTTTCAAAAAATCACTTTTTGTTCTATTGATTTAATAAACTATCCCATTCGGCCATTGACAATTTAAGTAGGCCTATCCGAAAACTAACATAGTAGACCCTACGGTAGGCCCTACTGCTGAAATGAGTACATTTTGACAACATTTTGATCATATTTAGAAACAATTATGGTCGGGAAGTCAATGTGGCACTTTATCGTGTTTTTGTCTTAGCTTTGAGACCATGTATACCTAAAGTCACATTAAAAGTGATCAACCAGAATCGCATGTTTTTCGTAGATTTCTCGGTCAATTGTCAACGGATTTTCATGAAATTTGATAACAATCATATTTCAGCAGAATACTAATATCCCTGGAAATTTTGTAAAATTATATATCGTATTTCAAAATTTAGATCATTTGACATGTAATAAATTGAAATTACGACGTCCCTCTATAAACCCATTAAACTAATTCTAGAATTTTATTACATGTCAAATGGTCTAACTTTTGTAATAATAAATATAATTTTGCGAAATTTTTAACGCTGTTAGGATTTGAATAGATAATGGCCTTTGCAAAATTTCAAGAAAAGCGGTTCAGAATTGACGGATAAATCGCCGAAAATCATGCGATACTGGTTAATTTGACGGCGAGTATAGGCCTAGATCTAACACTTGCTGATCGACATGAATGGTCGTACTTGTAGACCATTTCACGTACTGACTGTTTAAGGGAAATTTCAACTTTGATTTTGCAGTTGTGCTCCTCAGTGTTCATGGAAATGGTTTTTACTGGTCTGTACTCACTGATACTGGTGCAGTCCAATAGAACCTCAATAACATTGTGATTTGAAATGTTAGTCTAATAAATGGTGAATAAATGAACTAAGGCATAGGGGCCTAATGTTTTTTAAACTTGTATCCAATCCGGTAGTGAGCGATAATGAAAGTTGTTCATCACCTAGGGTAGTGTGAGCGATAATGGGTGAAAACTGCGATACTGCTAATGTCACTTTTTTGTTGAGTCTAGAGGGTCTAGTCTAAATCTACCAGTTGTCAGAATTCCCCGAAAACATTCTGATTCACATTCCCAAGAGTATGATTTTTTTTAAAGATGCTAACGTTACCGAATTCAAAATGGCCGCCACACTCACAGCACATCTACAACTTGGCACAACTCCACAAGTCTAGACTAGAGGTCTACTTTGATTTAAATTGTGGGCACAATTTAAAAAAAAAAACTTGTGTACCAATAGACTAACAGATTATTCAAATTAAAAAAACATATTTCCCAACAACATTGCAATGCCAATGATGTCGATCATGTCATGATTGATTATGCTAGGACTATACCCGGATTCACCTTTCACCGTGGTGGATGCTTTTTCGCTCTTATATCAATATTTACCGTTTTTAGTCGATTTTTTTTACATATTCACTTACTTTGTATGATGGGGCGATTTTATTTTCAGACGATTATTCAATTCAGTGTGATTACTGGCTGTGAAGTGAGAAAATAAAAAAACATCTCCCCAAAATTCCCCCCAGCATGTTTGTTGATCTTTCCTCTTGTGCACATGGGCTGTAATCCTGGTACTTTGGCTCAGCCCACTCATTTTAAAAGGTGCCGAGGGTTATCTCCCGGCTGGGTGGCGCGGGGGTCTACATTCTCATTTTCTATGCCATTGGCGTATTAAACAAACGGGTCATTCTCATGCTACGCTAGCAATTTAAGCATTCTAAATGGAAATAGTTTGGAGAACTATTTAATGTTAAGTAAATAAACTATGACAATCAACGCTTGTTTTGCACGCATGGTAGCACACACAAAATATATATAATATATTTCTATGGATTTATCAGATAAAGGCATCTAGGCCTATTAGCCGTGATGCACTCTCCAAAATGTGCCTGTTCCCGTTGTATCCTAAACGTCCAGGCACATTTGGGACTATATAAGGCATATCTGGTATCAGTTATAATGTGCCTTTATAATAGGTTGTAGCTTTTTATGTAGCTCATTTTATGATTATGAGAAAAGTAGCAGACTTTAATTCATATTTTTGTATACATAGGGCCTACCGGCTATACCGGTAAGACAAATATGGAAACTATCAGAAACTGTTATAGCCTGCATGAATAACAAAATTACCGGTAATGAGACCCTAGATCTATATATAAAACAATTTTTGGGTTGACATTTTTTATAAGGAAAAGTTAGGCCCTACGGAGATAATATTAATTATAATAGGCCTATATAAATTATTAGGCCCATACCTACATTTTATTTTTCATATTAATTAGAACACCCCCCTGTACGTGATTAGAGGGGGTGGTGGAGTATTAGATTAGGCTATTATTTAATTATCATATAGTGTAGACTACATGCTATATCGTGGGTTTTATTTTCAAATCAGGGGTGCACTGAGCGTTTATTTGATTATGGGCATTATTAGATTGAATTCGGTATAACTAAACCTTAGAAAAATCACAAAGAAATTCCCGACTGTACACTTATCTTATACACGTGTGATTTCCTTTATATGGGTAAAACAAAAAATTGGGGTAACTTTACATAAAATTAGTGTCCCCAGGACTTAAAAGGTCCGCATTTTGATTTAAATATAATAATATTAAAAATAAATGGTGCAACTTCACGTTTAGGCATTACTACTTAATAATGTTTGGATTATTTGTAAAAAAAAATATATATATATGGTTTTATAAGAGCTCTATGTCATGGAAACGTGGAAAATGGCATGTCCCCAGGGAAAATTCCACTATTTAAAACTTCACTGTAGGATACAAAATCACAATATAATTCTAACAATTACAATTCATGGCTAGACATTGTTCACTTTAACTAATCAATGATCAAAATTCGACTTAAAATTGATATCGATATAAATAATTTTGATGAATATACATGTCCCCACATTTGCACTCTACTCCGTTACCATTATTGTAGCATGCCCCATCAAGTGAATAATCATGAACTAAAATTATAGCAAGTGTAGTTTGACACACTAAAGGGCCTTATACAAGTTTTTCACCTTGAAAGAATTAATATTGTTGAGTGACAAGTTATTCGAAACAGGTATTACCAAAAAGTTAGAAAATATACTTTTGTTTTTACTACTCTGTTCCTAGCCTTGTGGGTATAACAACGAGTTGGGTTTTATGATTGTATGCCTACAACAGTTGCTATGGGGACTATTTGCACCCGTATGATATATTTTTGAATTATTGCCCAGATCTTTTCATTTTTCCCTAGAATACTTTTAATTTTACTACTCCGTTCCACTCTACTCCGTTACCAAGAAAAGGGAACGGAGTGGTGAATTGTCAAAGTTTATGGGTTTTACAGTCATAATGATTGATGATATAGTCTTTTAAAACATGGCTCGTTGTCCCCATATTAATAGAGCACCCATTTGTGATCGATGTTATGATAAGAAAATATACAGTTTATATTTATGTCGAGCCAAACATTTGGTAACAGAGTTGAGTATTTTTTGGCTTGGTAACGGAGTTGAAATAAAGATTTTTGTTCATCCCATCAATTTTTTTTTAAATTTTTAGCAGGTCTGATGTACGATTGTTTAGTATTATGCTCCAATAAGGATATCACGTTTAAAAGTGTGATGTCAAGCTAAACAAAGTAACAGAATTTTTTAAATGGTTTGAATTTGGTAACGGAGTAGTAAGTGGAATGCTGCAACTTTTTTAAAATGATTTTTTGAAGCAAAAAAAAAATTTCTAGCGCAGCCAGTGGCTTTTTCATGCTCTATTGGGATCAGTGCACCAAACCTATAAAGTAGTTTTCCTCCTCTTTGATGGTCACCTCACTGCCATTTTTGATGCTACAAAGTTACCCCAATTTTTGGTTTTACCCATATAAACTCAATTTTTATCATGTACATATGGTGGTACGAGCGTGATAAACAGTGATATATCAGAGTGACTAAAAATACCACTGTGTTGGAAAGTGAGAGACACTTGAAGATGCGACACTGTAGGCTAGCCCCAGTGGCTGAAACAAGTTTCAGCCACAGATTGACTGCATACAAAATCGTGGGACATTTCTTTGACTGTCATATCGGAAAATACGGGCCATGATCAGGTCGAAAATAGTTTTTTTTAGAATCAGCAACATTTCAGTTCCATGCCGGCATGCTCAGCTCAGAGGTCGCACAGTCACTAAAAAGTTATGGACATTTATCGGACCTTGGGGTCGCGTTCGCTCTCAGTCACCGCCTTGTTGAATTTTTCGGGTAAAGCAAATACATCAATCCACGGCCTGGGAGGGGACGACAAGGCTAACTGTAGGCCTGCAAGAGAGGCTCCAGAAACCCAGATGACGAAAAATAAGAGACACAGTGATTTACAAGCAAGACGGAATTATCATTTATTTTCAAAGAAAAGGAAGAGATAAAAAACTAATAGCTAATGGTACAAATTTGACATTTTCAGGGAACCACCGGGGCGCGGATATATAATCCAGCCCCTCCGCCTCCCGGAGATTGAATAGTGCCCCCCCCCCCCTAACAGTTATGTTGACTATAATTATATATAGTTAATTTAACTGCCTGCAGTGAGTCCCATATGGGTGACTTGAAGTCCAGGGAGCGTGGGGACTTCCGAACAACTTCGGAACTTGAAGCGTCCAGATATAGATTACTTGAAGTAGAAATATTTGGTTAATAGATCTACCATATAATGGGATAAATAAAAATATGCTTTTGTTGTTGTGGGTCGAGGGGGTTGTGGGTCTAGGATCGAGGGTTTGTGGGTCGAAGGGGTTGTGGGTGTGGGTTCGAGGATGTCAAGGGGGATTTGAAGATAACTTGCGATTAGGAACATAAAAAAATTGCCGAGCATAGCCCGTGGGATTACAGCTCAAAAGGCCTACAGAAATGCCCAAGAAGCCCCTCCTTTTCAGGTGAGGTTTCGAATCATTGATTCAAAATATTTACTTCTTGGGTTAATTTACCTCATGGGGGTGGGCCTACAACCTGTGCACAAAGACCAAGCACCTACTAAGTAATCAATTAAAAGAAACTAGCCCACCACCCAATTTTAGCCAAATTCAAACTTTGCAAGGAGTATCAAGATTCTTTCAGTTTTTGTTATTTTGTATTGTTGAAATGCTTTAATCTTATGATATTTTAGCAATTCAAACTTTTAATGTACCAGGCAAGTTTCGACTTTTGTAGGTGGACTGGTACCTTTAGCCCCAGTAGCTGAAACAGGTTTCAGCCACAGATTGACCCCGTACAAAATTGGACGATCATATCAAAGTCGAAAATAGTTTTTTTCATAGAATCAGTAGCATTTCAGTTACATGCCCGCATGCTCAGCCCACAGCCCGCGCAGTCATTGAAAAGTCTTAATGGACATTTTCAGGCCTTGGGGTCGAGATTACTTTTAATGATTTAGGCCAGGCTCTCTGGTATTTTTGTCTCTCGCTTTTCATAATCATGATAATTGCTGCTTTTCTTCGCTCTCTTGTATTTCTTTACTCTCCATTTCGCTTTCCAGCCTCTTGTGACTGAAAAAAATTGCGTCGCCGAATTATAGCCCTGTTTCATCTGCAGTAGAGGATGTGAACCGTGTGAGGTGCGATTATAATGCTCATCAGTTATTGGACTTATATCCATTTATGCTTGGTCATCAATAATCAAAGACATTATACATATATTTTTGACCGTTTAGGCTACATGTCAACTTTGACATATTGGTCATTTTGTTTTCTTTATTTCTTTATAAGTTTTTTGATGCGGCGCAAATTGGTTATAAATACGTTTCTGTCGTCATTATCCCACGAATTTGAACAGTTTGGGTCACTGCATGTGTGTACCAAGGAAAGATATTGGCCGCAGCGGGACTCGAGCCCGATACACCCGTGCCCTGAGCTAGCCAATGAGCCTGGCGCCACAATATACCAATAATTTGTATTGTCAACATCAATCAATCACCTATATTATATAGGCTATGTCGGTCACTTATTAAGTGAATTTCTGGCGATATAGGCCTATATAGGCCTATGCCCAGCAAACTTATGAGACGTTGGACCAATTTGCAACGCTGGTTTACCGTTGGACCAGCGTTGCAAACAGTAAACCATCGTTTGGCAACGTCTCATGTTTGCTGGGATAGGGCCCATGCGTCATCACCAAATAGGCGTGGTTTTTTTATCTTTATATAAAAGCTATTGAATTCAACATCTATAAGTAGGCTAGATATCCTAAATCAATCGGTGTAGAGCTATTTTGTTATGTTTATGATGAAATTCTTCATTACCAGTAGGCTAGGCCTAGCCTATATTGCACCTTTGTAGAAAATAGTTTCATTCTATTCACTTATCTTGTTCAACATTTTGCTAATTGTTGCTTACCGGTTATACATAAGCCTATACTATAGTAAATCTAATAAAATCAATAAAGTCTATAAAATACTTATATACAAACATATCAAATTTGATAATAAAAATAAATAAAGTAAGGCACCTTACATTAGGCCTATATTGGCATGAAATTATTGTTTGAAAGGAAGTGAAATTAAATCAATGATTATGTTCACTTCCCATTTACAATGTTCACATTGAGTAATAGCCTACATCTGTGATTGACGCTAAGTAAGTAAATATTATTTTACAACAACATTCAACTATTGAAACTGATAATTGAAAAGTAATTGCGCGATCAAATGGCACATGGAGGTAATGTTACCCACTCTTCAGGAGCCCCAGCCACCCCTCACCTGCAAGGTGGTGCTAATCAGCTCATGCTGGTACTAGCATACACAATAGGCTATTAAGTGGATCACAGAGCCTGATTATTATACAACGCACCTGCATACCTAACAATTAAAACAACCTACTCAACCCGTCAGGCTTAATTGACTTGTCCTCGTGTACACGTGTGAACGGCTGCAGTGAACATAACTTGTTTATTTGGTTGAGTGGCGGACCGTAACTATATCAAGTAATATTTTGAACCTTTCCATCTGTGGCATTATTCAAACTAATCAAATGAAAATAAGTTGTGTTATGGTAGAACATATGTTTTATACGGACTCAAAGTTTTAGGTCAATATTGTGAGTACTTTCCACGTAAATAGCGAATCAGTAACACCATATGATCCCCCTAAAATGCGATTTTTAATGTGAATGCCACTATAGTCTACATAGCTAGTGATTTTTCAAAGATGCTTCCAAAATGGCCAACACAGGTCAACTTCATAATTTTTTGTGATTCAAAATCTTAGTCAAAAAATAATTAAATTTTATAATCACATTTTCAAAAATACGGAGATGTAGACTACAAATGATTTCTTTAACCCTTGCTCTGGTATGAGATATTCCAATATACACTGTGTCACTGGCAAGGGATTTTGTTTAAAAAATGGCAAGAAAAACATATTTGGAACAATGCCCAGCACTTTTATTACAGCTAATGAAGCCCAACCCCAGTACACATAGTGACATGCATGTGTGGGGTCAGGCTTCACATGAGGGCTACCCCAAGGTCATGGCAAAGTCATCTCAAGGTCACAGCAAGGTCAAATCAGCTAAAAATGGATGAAAATAACTTATTTTTGTTGTTTTTCCTCCAATTATGTTCACTTCAGATGTCTATGATGGTACAAAACCACCTAGAACCCAACACAGAGTTACACTAAACACATTCCAAGACTACAGGGCTTTTATAGGGGTTGGAAGGGTATTACCCCCATCAAATCACCCTTATGTCAGCCCTGTCTGATGTGATAGAAATTGACAAAATAACAGGCAGATTGTCATGGTTCGACCAATCGCCAAATATCGGCCTACCATTGGAGTTGATGAAGCCCAACCCAAGCAGGTCTGCACACAACAGCATGCTTAGGGATTGGGTTTCATATGGGTGTTTCAAAAGTCATGACAAGGTTGTCTGGAGGTCACAGCAAGGTCAAAGCAGCTCAAAATGGTAGAAAAATAGTTTTTTTGTTGTCTAGACCACACAAATTTATTTAATTGTTTTACCGATTTTTTTCAGCATTGGGGCTGCCGGGTGGCGGGAAAAAAAAAAAACAGATAAAGAGGTGTTTAATCTTTTTAAGATTGGTCCACAATACAGAAAGCGACGAGTTTCCCAGGTTTTCGCCAATTACGAACGCTGACATACTGTATTATCCCTAATAAACGCACCCCCCCCCTAATTAACGCGCCCCTCCCCCCCCCGTTTTTCAGGTAGGCTACCCTATAAACTGGCTTGAAAAAAACTATTAAATTTACTCTCCTGTCCTTAATATCTACAAACCATTTCGTTTGCTAAAACGGCGGCCGATTTCGCATACAGGTTCGTTCGTTGTGGTCAGGTTCGTTTAACAGAGAATTAAACTTATTAAAGTCAAGAAAAAAACATGTTTTTCTATTTGACTACTTCCCTGGACAAACTGAGAGAGATAAGACGTGAATGAATAGCCGCCGCTGCCAGCTGGATAACTGCACAACAAGACGCTGTGTGTCAGATATGGATGTAAGACGGGATTTGCACACGCCACCACTAGACGCCAAACCGATGCCGGTCCAATGTAGGTCACCATTAACGACGTTGGCCAGCATTAGAACAACACTGCCCCGACGTCTCGTGCGTTGTCTTCAACTTCAATGCTGGGTTAACAATGAAGATACCGGCCCAGAGTTGACACTGCCTGTTTGCCATTGAATATATCAATGAGAATGTCATCCATAGGCATAACATTTGTTTTTTATTTCTTATTTGGCAATGTATTATCGATCAATCCAGGTGTCTCGGGTTGAGTTGGAGTGTAATGTGTGTGACACATTAACGGCGGAAAAAATAAAAATAAAATTTTCTAAAATTTCAATTTTTTTTCTTGTCATTTTCGGAAATTTATGGCGGCGATTTGGTAAAACAATTAAATGAATTTGTGTGGCCTTATCTCCCAATTATATTCACTTGGGATGTCTACAGTCGTTGAAAACCATATATATATATATATTGGACCCAACACAGCACAGAGGCACATCAAACACATCCCAGAAGACTATAGAGGGGGTAAAAGCATAACACCCCATCAGATCACGCTTATGGTACCCTGTCTACCATAGCAGAAAAAACAAATAAGGCAGATTTCTAAGTTTCGACCAATCGTCAGCACTTCCATTACCGGTACCCATATTGAATCCCAACCCAAGTTCACAAAGTCATGATGATATGATATTAGGTTGGGCTTCAGAGCGATTAAGACAACCCACGTACACATGGATGATGATTTGGGGTCGGGCTTCATATAGGTGCTACCCCAAGGTCATGAAAGGTCATCCCAAGGTCACAGCAAGGTCAAATTTGATCAAAATTACTGAAATAGCTTATTTGTGTTGTTTCCCCTCCAATTCTGTTTACTTCAGATGTCTCTGGTGGTTGAAACTCACTTAAACCCCAACATTGAACTACACCAACACAGATTACTGGAGTTTTGTAGGGGTTGGAGGGGTATAACCCCCGTCAAATCAACCTTATGTCAGCCCTGTCTGATAAGGTGCAAATCTACAAAATAACAACCAGATTGTTGTGCCTCGACTTTTCGCCAGATATTCCATAGAGATTATGAAGCACAATCCAAGCTGGTCTACACATGGCGACACGCTTTGGGGTTGGGCTTCATATGGGTGTTATTCCGAGGTCATGACAAGGTCATCTGAAGGTCACATCAAGGTCAAAACAGCTCAAAATGGTTGAAAATAGTTTTTTTTTCTTAATTACATTCACTTGGGATGACTAAGATGTTTGAAAACCACCTTGACCTCAACGCAGGTACACAACACAGGTACACACAAGTACACAACACATGCACACAGCACAGGTACATCGAACATCATATTACAGGGGTGGAAGGGGTAATACCCCATCAAATCACCCTTATGATAACCCTGTCTGACGAAATGAAACGTATAACTGGCAGATAATCAGTTTTCGACCAATCATCAACACGTTCATTACACCTATTAATTGATGCCCAACCCAAGTACACAAATTCATTGTGATATGGTTCTGGGTTGGCTGTTATCCCAAGCATAGATATTCTCTGATCCCAATGTTGTGGTAAGCTTATCTCCTTTAATCAAGATGGCCATCCAAAAATGCTAAATGACCAGCAGACAACAGGGAAGTTCATAATTTTGGAATATTTTGTTTCCCAAGGCTACTTAATTTCTGCTTTTATGTATATATTTTACAGGTTTATGTGAAACCAGTCAATATAAATTGTTCTTTGGTGCATTATTTTACAATACTTTTTACATTGATGTACATTCATCTTAATGTATGTTAATCAGACTTGGGCCATAAACACTTATAAACAGAAAACCAATCTATAGCTACATAGACTGAGACTAAGTAGGTTTACTGGTACATATCTAGGCTAGATACTGTCATTAGGCCCTATAGATTTGGTCCCAAAACTTGGGTCCTGGCTCACACTCATATAAATAACAAAAAATTAGAAGAAACATCTGAGAGTGTGTTTTGAAAAAATAATAGCGAATGGATAACTCACTTTATGTTGTGACACTGTAAATTGGAAATGATTGAACTTCAAGATTGACCGGGTTTCAAGACTGCCGGAATGTTATGGACGATAATACAAGTAAATATAATATTTAAAACTGTATTTGAATTATAATGTTAAATTTCACAAACTTTGGATATTATCTTAGTGACTCAAGATCTACATAATATTACTTGAGCTATTAGGGCCAACTGAAAAAAAACAGTTTAAAATCTGGCATGGCCACTTTTTATTTCGGAATTACTTATAAAATCTTAATTCTGGGGTAAGTAAAATCAAAATACAGGTCAGATGTCTTTAATTATTCATTTTATTATTGTAACAATGTATTTCAGCCATAGACTTCAAAAATACTGGAACTTATAAAGGGTCATACCAAAGTATGTTAGGTCATCCGAAATATCCGATTTAGATAAGAATCAGCCCATCCGAAATATCAGATTTACCCAGAGCAAGGGTTAAAGACTCTTCCAAAATTCAAAATGGCCCCCACAGATCAATTTTATAACTTTTCGTAACTTTTTGTGTGTGGAAAAACTAATACTAAATCATCTCCCCAACTACATGGATATGTGCATGTGATTTTAAAAATATGACACCCAAATTAAAAATGATTTCCCGATGTGATATGATTTTGCTTGACAGGCCTACTTGAAAAATCATATAGGTATCATGGCTCTGTCATTGTTTGTTTGTGAACTGTCAGAAATAGACAAGCCTACATCACATGATCAGCACATGACATGCATGATCTATATTGCTGATGATGCACGCAACTCGTGGGTCACAGTGGAGAATTGTTGAATGAGAATACTGCATTTTAATGTCGTTTTGGCGGCGATATTTATCAAAAATAATTATCAATATTAGAAAAATCAGGCCTTAAATAGCTAATGTTATATAGTATGGTTACTTTGAAGTGGGTACCTTTAAGTTAAGGCCCACTCAATTATTCATGACACAGGATAAGCGCCATCTGGGGAATAACTAGCACTAGCCAGTACATATACTCATGACTGTGTTACCCAGCCATAGGATTCAAACCTTTAAGGCCGCATGATGCATTATTGCATCATTTCACATCCCTGAAAACAGACTTAATTTTCCTACAACATGTACAACTAAAGGGTTTTAGAAGAAAAAATTCCATGAAACTGTTTTACTAATACATGGCAATTTTCTTTAATTTTTCAAACACTTCAAGTCATCTTTATCCACTACATCTAGTGAATGAAAATGCCAATGGTAAATTCAGGCTTTTTAAAAAATATTTTTGGAGAGCCCAACCAGGGCAAATTTTCTTATTATATGCATTGAGAGTGCTGCTGCATGTGCAGTCTATTATGTGGGCTGACACAGCAGGTACGTATTGGTGGTGGGACAGGGCTGTGAGACAAAGTTCCTGTTGTTCCTGTTTGGATGTAACCAGCCTGACCACAATCCGACTGACCACCGAACATATATCTCAGAGTTACTTGGGCTCGGCCATCGCAAGCATCCTTGGTAGCTAATCATCCCCAATCATAGCTCCGAGACGCCCCCAATGTCGCATCCCTTTAGTGGATGAATCTCGATCAGTGGCTTGACCTACCATTGAACCTGTGTTGAAATCATCCTGGGTTGGAGCCGGTCACAGAAAAATCGATGTGGAATCCGACCTCCCGACTTTGTGCTCCAGCTCTAACCAATATGCTACGGCTTGAATGGGTTGTTATGACTCACAAATACTGATCACAAATACTGATACATAACATTATGTTGTCACAAAATATAAAATAAAAACTCCTCTACCAATTTGCCATCAGTTTCCTTCCACTGAGAATATATTTTGTGTCTGTGCTTAAGTTAGACCTAATGATTTGCTGGTCAAATTCTTCTTTGGCTATCTGTGAATTTTTTTAGGTAAAACTCTGTAAGTCTAGTGCTTATCTGAAAGTGTACAGTCCACCCAGACTCTGAAAGAGGCATAGCGGAACCTAGGCAAGAGGCACATGAATATGTGTGAGAAGTTACTTTCGGTCAAGCTTGGAAGTCTAGAATAAAGGGCTAAGCTTCCTGGAATACAGAGCTCAACACAGAATTCTCTGTGCAGGTAATGTGAAGTAACAAAAATGACTATAAATTATAAACAAATCATTTGATCTACATTTTTTTGTAATCAGTAGGGCTAGTATCACGACACTGGACATGAAATGATCTAGATTGTTCGCGGTATGAAGTGCAGAAAAAAACTCCTAATTTAACCAGAAGGAGTGTGATTCGCACCTTAATTACATACATGTGCAAATGATGTCGACTGAAGTAATATTTCTGTGTTTTTATGAAAACTTGTATAACCAGTTTTTAAATTTAAATATCAAAATGTATGCCCCTGTTACTTTAAGTTGTGAATCACTGTAGTGAAACACAAGTTCAAGTGACTGAAAATTTAGATCTGAGATAAAGTGAGCAATCAATCCTTAAAGAGTAAGGTTATAAAATTCAAATTTTCACCCATTTGAAGTTGTGTCTCACTACCGTCACCCACAACTTCAAGTGGGTGAAAATTGCTCATATTTGTTTGATTTGAGCCCAAACATTTGGAAATCTTAGATATTTAAACACTCTTTTTATTCCCAATAACAGCGATTTACAAACTATTATCGTCGTGCTTAGTGCCTAAAAGATTATTAGCACAGTTTAAAATTAGGTGAGCTATGACGCATGGCTGTGATTGCTCACCTTAACCCTTAAAGCGCTGAATTCTTTTTGTAAAATCCATGAAGACCAAAGGGTTTTTTGTAGCTGGGCGTCAGCCCAGGTACATTATTATCAGAATCTGGTCTCTGAATTTGAGACAAAAAGTGACGTCATTTCATTAATAAAAATGATAGATGGGTGAATTACATTAATAAATTGGCCTTAGTTTCGGGGACCCTATCGATAGATACATATACGCATACAGCTTCTTATATCAGTTTGATAAAAAACAAGACTGTTCGATGTTGACGGTCCCTTAACTACTGGTAGTAGGTTTGTACTCAAGTCTGTCCAACCAGAAATGTTATTGGCTGATCAGCAATGGCCCTTGTCCAGCATAATCAATCGGCTATGTTCTGATTGGGCGCAACTTATGCAAATTACAGGGCCCGGTAACAAGCATTATTCTGGGGAGAAGGGTTTGTATCCTGATCAGTGATTAGCCAGCGATGACATCATTTAAAAGTGACACAATAGCTGACGTCCATCTCCAAATACGGTATGCCCTATTGCTCTCAAGGATTTCTCCTCCTGGGACATACTGCATGCTGATAGGCCAGCAATGACATCACTTATAAAACATGTCTGACCTCAATTGCTGACCTAACCTATGAGGTCAGAGTTATCTGTACATAGGGGCCAACAACACGTCATCCCACTGCTGGTAAACTGAGGGAGGGGTAGTATTCGGCCATTAATATCGTTATCCCACAAGGTTTCAGGTCAACTCAGCAACTACGATGCGTTGACTCAATGTCGATACAATATTGGTCCGATGTCGCAGACGCTGGACCAACATTAAATCGCATTGGGTCTGCTGACCACCTGTAATCAATGTTGTGTTGTTCATCTGGTCTCGACACACATTAGTCTATAGTCTACCCAGCATCATCTGCACCAGTCCAGTCTCAATTCACGCTGAGCGTTGTGTGCCGTAAATCACATGGCAGAGTGAAGATGACCCAGCATACACAAGTCAGTTAATCAATGTTGGTTTAACGTTGGTCCAGCGTTGTAGACTAGGGTATAGGCACTACACACCACAGCTGATCAGCATGATCTTTGAGTCTGATTGTCACCTCATAGACATATCCACACCTTGTTTCCCAATTTTCCTATCGTAGGTCCACATAATACATTGTAAATAAGTTGTAAACCCTAATATAACACAACGTAGCTGTGGACAGACCTTGGGTTGTCACTGTTGGTGTGGGCTCTTCCAGGGCTACAACATGGCTCATCCCTGTGGGGGATGGTGTTTTCCTACTAACGTTACTAATGCACAAAGTCTCAAAGTCTGTCCGGGTAGGCTACTGGCAGACTCAATTCAGCGCCACATGGTTGCCCCTGCATCACATTCAATTGAAGTAGGCCGGCCTATCAAACTGGAATGGGGAAAGAGTTTGGTTGACATACTAAGTCATCTGAGGGGCGCACCATTTGATATCTGAGGGGGGGGAAGGTTGGAAAAAAAAAATTTGTTGAAAATGTGATAAAAAAAAAAGTTTGTTGTTGAAATTGATGAAAAATATGTTGACCAGAAAAAACACAAAATGGTAACGTACATAATAGGAAAGGCATAAGACAAAAATATATATTTCAGTTCTGCAACGAAAAATTTGTCAGAAGATCATCACAAAATAAATTGTTTCCTTTGCGGAGGTAAAAAAAAAGTTTGCAACCAACAAAAACTCTACCCCCCCATATATCTAATGGTGCGTCCCTGACTCCCGAAAGGCTGAATTCTGTCACTGTGTTTTCTGTCAAAGCAGTGTTACCATGGAAGTTGCAACTAAGCCTCGAAATTCAAGTACAATGCAGACTGCTCAATATCTTTTAGTAACATTGTCATATAGCCTAATTATGTTTATTATTAATGATTATAGGCATACTGTATATATGTCATCTTCACTCTGCCATGTGATTTGCGGCACGCGTTGAGCTACGCTCGGCATTAATTGAGACTGGACTGGTGCAGATGTATAATATGTATGAATGGTATAATCTCACAGTAAAGTATAGGGGAGACTGGGGCACCTTGGGACTTCAGGCACATTGAGACAGGCCTGTTTGACAGAAATTATATTGCAATTTTTTCGCCAGCTGGTCAATGGTACCAAAACTAACCAATTTCCACCCTGTTAAGCTTTTAGGTCCATTTTTTACATGAAAATTACTTTTTTAGGATGATCAATATCTGTGCCTATAAATCACGTAAAACTTGATTTCACTATGATTTTGGTGGTATCGTACACCTGTGCTATCATTTTATCACTTATGTATAATGGTTTGCTTCAAATACACCCCACACAAAAACTATAAATAATATCAGATATGAGGTCAATCAGGGTGTCTCAATGTGCCCCAATACTGTCTCAAGGTGCCTCGAGTCTATTTCAGTGAAGTAATGTTTTCATATAATTCTGTTTATGGTTAAAGGGACTGGCCCAGGCTAAAATTATCAAAAAATCGGTGATTTTATTTCGGGTTCTTAATATGACCATATGATGTAAACATGTACATAGACTAGAACTGCAAATTTTTATAATTTTTGTGCTGCGCATTCACCAGTTAGGCTAGATATAGAGACGAAATTCCTGATTTCTAATTATTGACAACCATGTCAAAAATAGGAAATGCGCGAATTTCGTCTCTATATCTAGCCTAACTGGTGAATGCGCAGCACAAAAATTATAAAAATTTGCAGTTCTAGTCTATGTACATGTTTACATCATATGGTCATATTAAGAACCCGAAATAAAATCACCAATTTTTTGATGATTTTAGCCTGGGCCAGTCCCTTTAATATAGTGATATGTATGAATGATATAATCTCATAGTAAAGTGTCCCATATCTGCAAAAAATGATGTTCAAGACAGGCCACCCCTTGCCATGCTGCTTGATAACTGTGGGGTATAATTTTCTGCTCATTGTAGTCTAGCCATTCATTTAAAAATTATATGCATAATGGACAAATCTAATATTTTGATGTGATGTTGGCCTACCTACTCTACCTAGGCAATGAAGTTAGGCCTAAAACACATACTGTGTAACAGTCGACCCGTGCTGGTTTTGGCAACATCAGATGCAGTAGGCCTACACCTCTATATTTGGAAATTTAATTCAGCTCTATGATATATAGCCAAACTTAAGTTGTTGCCGGTCCGACATGACAAACCTAATATTGGGACATTTCCAACCTCAGTCAAGGTGAAGCTGTGACAAGAGGATGAGCATCATTTAATTATCCATTGATATCAGTCTTGATATACATATAGATAAAATAAGCACACAACATTCTTCATTCATTTACTGTTGTCGCCGTTGCATGGCGTGTGTTGCGATCAACAGTAACACATCACAATTTTATCAAAATCACAGATTTGACACGCATATAAGAGCATGCCGTTATGAGCTTTGGCCCAAGTTTCATTTTGAAATCATCATAAATGTCTTGGTTAGCTCTTTTCGATTCATTTGAATACCTATGTTATGGGTCCACGGCCATTAGAAATATTTTTAATCTTACAGCGCTGTAAGGGTTAAAAATAAAGGTTGTTGGGATACATGTAACATTTTAGATTGTGTCAAAAACATATGGCTCATATTAAACATCTGCTTATTTTTTGGACAAAATCTTTAATAATCTTGATAATAAAATAAAATAATAATATTAATGAATATATTTAATTTTTCAATGAATTCTTTATTTGAAGGTTATCATACAAAAATGGACGAAACTGAAGAAGTATTGCCAACGAAAACATTTTATGGTAAAAGGAAGTAAGGAATCAATGATTATTTTTCTTTGTACTAATAGTAATAGTCAAGTGAGTTTCCATGACCGAGAGGTGACATGCTTGATCTAAGAATGTAGAGATCTAAGTTTGCATGTGTATCATTGAAGGTAGTGTCATGCACATTATCTGAATTTTACGAGGGTGTTCCTGTGGCACAATAAAGTGCGCAAGAAAAGACCTGCATCATAATCTCAGGTTGAATTGATAAAACACTTGTCCAGATATTTACCCTGAGTAATATGAGGAATTTACTAGGTAGGAAATTATTACTCTCATGACCTAAGCTACTAGGGCTTACTCAACATGTATAAATTATGAAATTTAACAATAATATTTTAAATTGGTAGTCAAGCACAGGCATAAATGTGTTTTTTTTTGGTTTTAAGATGTGTAACCTTACTTTAGAACCATTCGAATTTAATGGCATAGGTGTCAGGTATAGGATGTACGAATAGTCAGATTATTTTGTTTTATTTTTAAAGATTAAAAGGCAAATCCTGGGGCTCAAAATTGATCAGAAAAGAACATGAATTGAAGAGTTTGCCAATTCCTCTCCAATACAAATCACAGTAAGTAAAATAATTCAGTGAAATACGTAGTCAATACTAGCCAGCCAGCCTGCCAGCAGGGTTGATCATGATGAGATGTGCACCATCTGTCAGACTAATTAATGAAAAGCCACAGAATGTTACAGTTTACTTTACAACGCCATTTCAAAAAACATTTCATAAGATTTCCCCCTAATAAACGATTCTGGCAATGTATTGTGCAATTGTGTGCCAAGTATAATAATAGAATATAGTTTTAAATTCTCCTCCCCATCAGGAAACAATAAAATTGTTTAGAACATGATATATAACATTGTTTCAGACTAGCAGGGCCCTCCCTTGTATGGGAAATTTTCCGAAAACAGGACGATGCCTTTGCGTTTGTACATTCTCATCCATGTGTAAGTAGAATTTTAATATTTAATAATATAATTCAGAATTTTTATTTTTAACCCTTAAATCGATAAATTAAATAATTTAAATTTTCACCGACTTGAAGTTGTGTCTCGCTACCGCGACACTCAACTTCATGTGGGTGAAAATTATTTGTTTAATTTGAGACCAAACATTTGCAAATATTGCTCTTTAAACACACATTTCACTCCCAATAACTGTCATTTCAACAGCTAATAAAACAGATTAAATCGACTGTAGGCGCTCTTAGCAGTGTAAGGGTTAAGAATATCTCCCGTGCCATACATAACACTATTTATGCCTGTTGTCCCTTATTGTGGTAAACAGTCAATTTCCCTCCACGGTTCGTACTGGTGCTTGAAAACCTTGAAATCGCTTGAATTCTACGAAAAATATCCCGGGCTTTGAAAAGCCCTGAACGATATATTTAGCTAAAGGTTCTTGGAAGTCCTTGAGTTTTGATAAAGGATCCATATTGGAAAATACCACAGTGATCTGTATTGTTATCTATGCATCATTTTATTGTGTCACAGTCCAGACTTTTGTCATTGTTAATATGTACAAACACTGTACGTTTGGCAGTACTGCATCACTGAGGAAAACAGTTTGTACCTGAACATGCTGAATGAGTCACATGGAGGGAACAATGTCAGATGAATATTTCTAGCTGATGTGATTGTGAGCTTCAAATGTTAGAAAAATATCCCACGTTTAATAGAGACCACTGATATATGGTGTATTAATTATTGGTGCTGTATTTTGAGATCTTCAAATTTTGCTCAATATTTTTTTTATGAAAAAAACAGATTCAACTGTAACTCGAAGTGACTCCACAATAGAAAACAGTTAATCAAAATGGGTTTGGTATCTTAATATTATTAAACATTTCTTGAGTGAAGATTTATCGGTCTAATAAAGCAGTCTCTTCATATTTTAGCTGGAATAAGCAACTGCTTTGAGGCAATTAATTTCCAATATGGAAATATTCTTTTTGTTGTAGGAGTTGAAAGTAATTGCATTTGAAAGTGACAGCTTTTTTGACCACCATGGGCAAAGAATGTTCCTTGCTACTACATATCAGCAATTCTGGCATTTTTATCAGTAAGATTAATGTAGCCTAAGTAGTTAAATTAACGTCTGCTTAATATAGAATAATAATTTTTATGAATTTAGTCAGCAAGAAATTTTTACCCCGGCTAATATTATATTCTGTTGCTTCAAATCATATCCTAGTAGCAAACATGAAACATTGATAAAGTGTTGTTTCAATGCAAGGGCCACCATCTATGAAGACCCAACGTCTTGAAAGCGATTCCGGGTGATTCTGTGTGATACTGTGTGTATTTTACAAAATCCCCTTAACCCTGGTGCTGCAACATTGTTTGCTTCTAATTTTTCATTCACTTGAAGCTGGAATGGCCAACGTAATTTCTAGCTTCAAGCGACGAAAAAAAAAAGAATAATAATTGAATGATTAGATTAACTAGACATCTATCTACCCAGAAATATTCTATAGAATTTAGTGATATTCCTATTGATCTAAAGCATGCTTGAAAACGTATATATACGGTTCCAGCAGCACAATGGTTAATAATTAGGTTCAGTATAGTGGCTCTAATCCTTTGGTGTCTTTTTATGTTTCAGGCAATTGCAGCAAAGTAAAAGACATCATTATGAAATAATCCCGGAAGGTATATAAAACAGCTGATTCCTGTTTTACTGAAGCCTCTTCATTCACATTGTTGAATTTTATATTGCGCACTGAATTCATGTAAATGTAAAATCTATGGAGAGTTTATTAGAGCATGATCATCCTTATTTAAGCAATTTTTCCATTTTTCAAAGATAGTTTTCTAATAGCAGGTTGTACTGTATCATTTTAAAGACATGGAAAAAAAGACATAATCTCTGTATTACACACGTTCATTTAATAATGTTTGAATGATAAACAATACATTGTAGATGCAGTTTGTCATCTGTATTTTGATTTGGAGTACCAAAAAGACTTCAATCCAGATGCAGATGGGAACTTAATGGTGAAAATCTTGACGCAGGTAACTTGTGTAATTTCTTCGCATTGAATTACAATCTAATTCTATCACTTTGTTGATCTGCTGTATTTTTTTTACTATTTTTGACACAATTTATAAATGAAAGATATCCTTAAAAAATTAAATATTTCAAGAATTTTGTCAGCGTATTTGCGACAGTGTCACATTGGGATAGTTGTCAATTGTAAGAGCTATTTACTAGGCGAGACACCTTCTTATACATGCATTTTTTCCCTTCACTAAAAGAACCAGACATCTAAGTCGATAAATTGTTGCAGTATTTATTTTTTTCAATATGAATGTACCTGGAATTGCTAGAGCAGTTTTTTTTTCATAAGCACAGTGTATATTATATTGAATCTTACAAGTGATTTTTTCATTACATCTTTTCTGTATTTTTCAGTACACCTGTTCTTGCTTGGATGAACATTTTAATATCAAATGTACAGAAAAGGATATTTTACGACTTGATGCATGGTATGTACAAGAAAATCTACAAAAAATTAGCCAGAAAGATGTTTTCTTTGTGTTATGTCTGATTGTTTATAACTGGTCAAGTGAATGATAGATCACCTGGATAAGTTTGTTCTATCCTTCATGGGGAAAACAAATGCTCATGTTGCCAGGGTTTCTGAAGATGTTGTATGAAAGATTAACCCTTGCACCGCTAAGCATGACTTAAGTTGTTTTTAGTTTGTTTAATTTGTCGATCAAGACGTAAAGCAATAATTTACTACTACTACTACTAGCCGATCAAATCACTGATGTTGGGAATGAAAGTGGTGTTGAAACATCAAGACGTGCAAATGTTTGGGCTTAAATTAAACAAATATGAGAAATTTTCACCTACTAGAAGTTGTGGGTCACAGCAGCGAGACAACTTCAAGTACGTGAAAAAAAAATTAGTGTAGCACAAATAAAAGCCTATAATGTCTTTATTTTGATGAATTATTGAATATTTTTATTGAATATATTGTTTCAAACGAGGTGAGTACTTAAAAAACAGTATGGGGCATTTGTTGCTGGCAGTGGCTCTGGTAACTGTACGTGATTATTTATAATGTAACGCTATGGGCAAACTCGTTTCATGAATGACAGCCACCCACTGACTGCCATTATAATGCAGTGATATGAATAGACCTTCCATATTTTACTTTTAACACTTCTCCATTTTTTCAGTACAAAAGAAAAATTTAGCTCACACTTGATATTCCACTTACCACAAGCAGTTTTCAAAGATAACATTCACGCAGGTATTTATGTAAAAACAAGTTCATTGGAATGATGATTTTTCATGAAATGTGATGTCAAGCATTACTAACTACTGCTGAAATATTACTACTTGATCTGCTACTACATGTAGTACTTTTGCTAATGCTAATACATGTATTAATATCAGGGGTGGAAAGGGGTGGCCCGCCAGCCAATGGCTGGTGATTTTAGCTGCGGGCCGGTAAATATGACCTGTAACCTGCCCAAATGGCAGTTAGAATTTTAACAGTAGAATGTTATATTTTATTTTCTCGCTCATTTGATTGAATTTGTTGCATTGTGAATGTACAGTAGCATCTAGATTACAACAATCTAGAATGTTTTTTCCACTTCACAATAAAAAACAACTAAAAAAGTTATTGGAATAAGCCTAAAAGGTGTAATAATAAATTATGGGTAGGTAAATTTGTTCGCGGGCAGGTGGAAATATTTTGTTACCAGCCCTAATGGCTTCGAAAGAAAAAATCCAATTTCCAGCCCTGTAATATTATTAATACTAACACAAATACTAATATTTGACAAATATAATTAGATAGTATTTATATTCATCAAATTTTTTAATCAGATATCAATAAGTAATACTTAATCAAATGGTAAATATGGCCCTTGAGACAGGCTGGTAAAAAACTGTTAGGGCTAATACATGTATAATAATTGAAGAATATAGAGATTCAATGTATTTTTTTTTCAATGTTTTTTTGTTTAGGCAATTTTGTGCAACACTTGATGGCTAGACTTAAGCACACAAATCCAATTTCCACTGTTGAAAGTACAACGAAGAATATGGATAGCAATGGAACTCCTGAGAGCACAAGTGAACTGAATAGAAATAAATTTGAAGAAAAACATGAACAAAATTTTTCTTCAGAACATGTATCTTCACCAGCAGTGGATGACCTGAAATTATTGTTTGTGAAAGATAAAGATAAGCATGACAGACCTTTTTGTGATATGGGCAAGTGAACAGGTTTTGTTTTGCACTCCGAACAGCTAGTTACTTTCTTTATTTTTGTTTGGCATTTAGATGTGAATTGCTGCCGCAATTCCCATCTCAATGCGAAACAAAATACAATGTAGTCTGATTTCGTAAAATAACTAGGTATAATATCTCAAATGAAAGCTCAAAACATCCTTGTTAGGAAGGCATATACCATTTTTAACCCTTACAGCGCTGAATTAATTTTGCATGACTCATGGAGATCAAAGGGTTTATTTCAAATCGTAGTCATCATAAATGTCTTAGTGAACTCTTTCTGATTCATTTGAATACCAGTGTTATGGGTCTATGGCCATTATTAATATTTTTACTCTAACAGTGCAGTTATCCACTTTAGTCGTCAGAATCTGATTTGAAATTAGAATTACCCTACAGCGTAATGAAATTTGGAATGAAAATTAAAAGAAATGTGTAGTTCCTTCATGTTCAATGGGGGAATGGTGATTGAGATAACAATTGAGATATAAAAAATATTTATACCTATTTGTTAAACACAAAACATTTATTTTGTGATAAGATTTTAAATCACTGTTTTCCACTGTAATAAATGTACATGTATTTAGATTGTAAATTATTGCTTTTTACGCAATGTACTGAAATACAATTTTATTATTTCAGGTGTATATACACGTAATCGTCATTTTAGGTTCTACCTGTCTTCTAAAATGCACAAGAACAATCCATTGCTGTTAGCAGATGATGATAAATATTTTCGTCAAAAAGAAGATTCTAAGGTCTCTGAAAGAGAAATCTTTGATGCATCACTAATCAGTAACGTTAGGTATTTATTGTTCCAATAATGTGTGACACAAAGTCAATTCTTTTTTTGTAAAAAAACAGCTTGAATGCACTTAAAAGTGTTGTCTGTTAATGATGCACCACATTACCCTGATTTAATGCTTGCCACATTTATTTAAGTGCTATAAATATGGTCCTAGACTAATAAGTAATTCCAGCCTACCACCACTTTGTTCCAGGCCTTTATTTTTGACGATCGTTAAGTGCTAGAAAAGTAATTTAAATTTAATTTAAAAGTAATTTAAATTAATTAAGTGCAGAAAAAAATATAGAAGTATCAAAGCTTAATTGCTTGATTTCATATCTCTCCACAATAATATATTCTGTTCCGCTTGACATATGACAAATTATTATCACAATAATACTAATAAAATTTGATGGCCTATACATTTATGATCACTCATGTTGCCTGAGATCAACTTTGTATGTTGTATAATATATATATACATGTAATTCATCTTCGAAAAATATTTCTCTTGAATGGTCTGTGCCAATGATTTAGGCCTTGTAGTGCTTAGGTAATTAGTAATTCCCAATGTAATGGGGGCTTAATTCAAACACAGCACCACTATTACATACATGACTACTAACTATGTATTATGTCTGTATTTTTTTCAGTTATAACAAAGACTTACGCATACTCTCATTTGAGAAATTAAAAGATTCAAATAAATTCAGTGTCATGCCAAGAAGTAAGAAGAGTAATAAAGAAAAAGGTGGCTAATAATTATTATTTACTATTTTTTACATTTTTAGATAAGTTGCAAAAAAATAATTTCATTTGTCCAATGAGTTTCCCTGTGATTTACTTGTGATATTTTGGTACTTCATGAAATGTATAAGTATATTTTATCATTATGTATTTGAAGCTGGGATGTTAACTCTTGCAACACTAAGCACAACTATAGTCATTTTTAATATATTTTATTAGCAGGTAAAAATTAGTTATTGGGAATGAAATGAGTATTTAAACATCCAGATTTGCAAATGTTCAAATGTGAGTAATTTTCAGCCACTTGAAGTTGTGAGTCGTGGTAGCGACACACAACTTCAAGTGGCTACCGGGGTAGTACCCTAATTTTCCCGTAAAAAAAGAGCTGAACAACATTAACTTATGAATGTTGTTCACCCTTGACAAACGCCTGGAAATTATATTCTCTTCAAACCATGTCATCACTGAAGGCTAGAGGCCCTATTGTGCTTTGTCAATCTCTGTATTTATATATGTAGAAATAGACACATTTCTTCCATCTACACTCGTGAAGGATTCAATATTGTGTGGATCCTCCGTGGCAGAGTGGTAGCATACTTGGGTTCAAAGTTCAAATTGTTGTTGTTTTAGACTGTTCCCTTTTCATCGCTCATTGTTTCGCTTGAGTTGAGATACTTTTTAGATTTCATTCATATTTCATGCAATACTATAAGAACTGTTGGAATTCTTTGGTTAGTGACACTCTTATCTTTAAGTGTCCACCCATACTCTGAAGTTGATATCGTCTGTTTCAGGTACATTATAATAAATCAATATGTGTTACCAAATATGGAAGATGAGGATACAATTTTTTATAATATTTATTCAAATAATCATCCAATTACTTGTAGAATTCCTTGAAGGAAGACAACAATCTCCATATCCTGATGTGGACATCTTCATTTCCAATAAACTTTCCAAAGATGGTATTAAGGGATATATTAGACAATGGACTTACTTTACCCATGGAGAATTGTTACTGTATGAAATAGCCAAGAACCGCTGGTGTGAAAATATTGGAAGACAACACAAAAGTAACAATATTATGTATGTATCCCAATCACTTCCAAACAATGTTGTGTGGCTATTTTTTAACATTTGATTGAAAATTCATCAGTTCCTCAGAATTTACTAATTCAAATTTTATATTGTCCTTCATAATTGTGATTTTTTATTTCTGTCAAATTTTATAGGTAAAACATTTTCAGGAATAGTTGCCAGATAGTTTTTACATTGCTTCTCTCAAAATTGCACCAATTTAAAATAAAATATTAAAATCATGTGTTTCTAGGTTTATTGCAGATCTAAAGAGAGGTGTCTACTATCAAAAATGTCATGACCCTGATTGCAAAGCTATTGACTTTAAGTCAGAAGGTAGGTTCCTTTGAAATTTATCTTGAAATAAAATATGCCAATAAAAGTGATGTAGCTAAAATTCATTTGGAATTGAATATAAATATGATTTGTTAAATTGCTTAATATAGGGCAGGATTTCTCACTGTGGTTTTCTCATCACTGCAAGCCACAGTTTCAATTTTAACCCTATGCTGACAGGCAATGTTTTATGCACCATTTCTATGCAGTCAGTTTATTGAAAGTATGTGGGTCGTTATGATTGTGTGATTGAGTGAACAGTTAGGGCACCTAATACAACGGCACACATGCACAGCATGGTGAACCTCACAGGACTGGGGTCTGCTGTAACCTAAATATTTTGATTCAGTGAAGCATATCGACCCACCTACTTTTACTTTCTTTACATATGTGTGTAATTAAATTATTTTGTTTCAGAGCTACAACTTCCAGAGATCATATCGCCTTTTTCTATGTTTTCTACATCTGATAACGAGATGGGAGATGAAGAATTGCTGAAGGCTGCTGAGCAGATCAAACAGATTGAGGATGATGATGATATATGTGACAGTGACATAGTAGATGCAGCAATATCCGCAGAAGCGTCATTTAATTTAGAATCCAGCTAGCAGAATATGACGGAGATAATACATGATAAAGCGTGCGCAGCTTTAACCCCTAGAGTTCTGAGCTAGTAAATTTACATTTTCAGTCACTTGAAGTTGTGTCACGCTACCGCGATACACGACTTCAAGTGACTAAAAATTAGTAGAATTGGCTAAATTTTGGTCTAAATGGATAGGAGTATTGGAGATTTAAAACATATTTTAAAGAAGCTAGTTATATAAGGTCTAACATAAGGAAACAATACTGTCGACAGGGTTAAAGGTGAGGACATTTTTGTAACAATAAAGCTGAAATTGGCATCTTTATGAAAGGAGATTCTCACATAATGAGTGTTTCGGGGATTTAGGGCACACTGTGAGTCATCATCATTTAACCCTTTAAATGCCAAATTATTCAATTTGAATTTTCACTCACTTGAAGTTGTGTCTCGCTGACGCAATCCACAACTTCAAGTGAGTGAAAATTATTCAGATTTGACAAGATGCTGGTTGATGTCACATCTTATTATTAGCTCATTCGGCCTTTAGGCCTAAGATGAGCTTATGCCATCGTGTTGCATCTGTCGTCTGTTGTCTGTCCACAATTCACAAGAAATGCTTCTCTCTCAATTCTTATCCGATTTCAATTCTGTTTGGTTTGTTTGAAAGAGCTCGGGCATGTGCTTTAATTTCTCACTGATTTCAGAAATTTTAATTTGTAATCAACTTGCACTAATTGAGGATGAGCTTCTGTGTTATTGACACTCTTGTCTTTAACATATTTAAATGTGGTACCTTATGTGCTAATAAAAAATGAAAATCCGAATATATGAGGCACCGGCGGTTAAAGAGTTTTTTAGTGACCCAACTAGTCTTATCTGGAGCCTCTAATTTTTTGTTGTAAACCCTCTTGAGGCATCAAAACATCATTTTACTTCTCTGTAAAATGACTTAATTTCTTACAACCATTGTTTTTTTTCAGAACAACACATTTCTTGAAACTGTATTAACAACAATTGTTCACCCTTCAAGTCATCTATGTCCACTACAAATCGTGAAATCACCAATCACAACTATAGTCCTTGACACTTACAACGCTGAAATGTTTTTGTATAAACCATGGAGACCAAAGGATTTTGTCTATATGTGCCAAATGTGGCATAAAACCCCATTCATTCATTCATTCATTCATTCATTCATTTTGAATACCTATGTCATGGGTCTACGGCCAATAGAATATATGTTTTTAATTCTTTCAGTGTCGGGATCGACTTTAGATATCTAAAGTCGATCACTGCACTAAAACGGTCATTTCTCACTCAAGCTTATCATCTTCATTTGTACATTTACATTGCTAATTCTCATTTCACGTGTTCATCGACTTCAAGGACAAGGCTATTTTTGTAATAAAGAAAATAAGACAAATGTTTTTTTTTGTTATTTCTCGTAAGAAAGAACATTCGATCATCACATGATAACTTCTTTTACCTTCGTATACTGGCACGTTTGTGTGCTGGATATATTTTTTATTCAAGATAGCTAGAAAAAAGATACTTACATTATCTGTGCAATGTTTCATAAACGCGTCTCTTATTGCCATTTTATGTTTTGATGTGATACCCAGTAAACACAAGACGGTTATCCAGACGCTGCTCTAACATTGAACCAGCACTGGCTAGACGTATCGTGTTGGCTGTGATACAAAACAATTAAGTTCCATGGTCTGTGATGTATAGTATAATAGTCAAATATTGCTTTATTACGTCACTTTTCGGCACTAATGGCCATTTAAGTAACATTGTAATACGATAAAAACAGTGCAGTGATGAGGTGAATGATGTACAGATGATGACGTGAGGGTGGGGTGATTGAGCATGATAGTGTTATTGAGAGTATTTTTTTTCACTCGCCTGTTCTGGGCATGTCTAGGGGATTTACCCCCAGACATGATGTGATAATAAGGTTTACACATGGTGAGCATATTAAGCCAACTGTTAAGAGCTTAGAGCAGTATAGCTAAGCACGACTACAGTCGTTTTCAAGCGGTTTTAATAAGCAGTTTAAATCACAGTTATTGAAGATGAAATGAGTGTTTAAAAAACAACATTTTTAAAATAAACAAATACGGGCAATTTTTGCGGGAGCGAGACACAACTTAGTGAGTTAAAATTTAAATAGAGTAACTTAGCTGCATAAGGGTTAAAAGACTGCCACAACTGTTCAGTGTTTTGTGCGATAATTTTCAGTTGTTCAACTGTGAAACAACTGGCACAAATGTCGATTATCCGCACCATTTTAATTTGACCTAGTTGACATTAGGTATCTGGCCATGGCACAACAAACATTTTTTTAATGTTTTTCGAAGAACGGAAATACAGATTTTGTTGTATGCCTTTACTATTCTGTAGCCTATGCTACCCTTATTCTGTTCAGCATATTTCTCATCAATCCCGTCAACAGACTTTTTCTGCCCACATTTTTTTCCGATTTGTGGCGATAACCTTTTTTCAGATTTCTTCTTTGCCCCCCCCCCTTAGATATATAGGCTTATGATGCGTCCCTAATAGGCCTATGTGATGTCAAAACTAAACATGATGAAGAAATGGTTGGTTGTCTATAATTGTAGACCCTGTTTCAAATATTATGAATACGTAGGGGATTTTATCTTTAATTATAGAGAATTACTGATCCTAAAGTAAATGCTACATTCGCAGATCTATGCTTCTGTACCCCATTCATTAAAATAATTAACTAGGGCATAGACTTCAGGCTTTCTTCTGTTGCGATATTGCCATATATGATGTGCAGAAAGCGAAGCAAATCAATAATAAGTAAACGTTTTAGGTCTTGCAATGCTTTCACTATTTTTTAAAAGAGCAGGCCTAATTGCTGACACAATTAACAGCTTCTAACGAATGGAAAATAATCTGCTATTATTTAAAAAAAAATTAGGCCTCTGTTCGCTCAAATGTGTTAGGCTATTTACTCTCATATTTAACTTTTACTCATTTGTATAACATTTGTACAATGTTAGACCAGCGTCGAAGACGTTGGGCCGACGTTGTACACATTTCATACAAATGCATTGTGTTTAATTACTGGGCTATAATGGGACGACAAAATGAAACGCAGTGCGTCTAAAAAATGAAATACTTGCAGTGGAATAGTACAACGTCAGAGTCACCTGGTGAGTAGGCAAAATATTGTAATCACCAGGTGGCAACTAAAACAGAAATATGCCCACGTGGTCTTTTAATAGGCCTATCCTCACAGAACATGTTTTACCCAGCAAGCACAAGATGTTGATCTAATGTTGGGCCGACGTTGTGGACGGTGGATCAATATTATTTGAAAAAAACGTGTTAAATTATCATTCGATTAATCCAAATCACTTTCATGTAGGCCTATGAGGGATATTTTATTCTGTAGTCCTGTAAAATAAACCTAGTAGGCCTATTACAGGCTATTACCCACCATTGGTGGCCAAATGTTTGCCCACCGTCTACGACGTTGGCCAAACATTAGGCCACCATTTGGTCAAGTTTTATTCCTCCGGTTAATAATCAGGTTGGACTGGTCGGGCCGGGAGTAGGACTGTCGCTGGTGGCACGCGTCGTCTGCTAATAGAGTAAAATCCGATAATGTGCAATTTATTGGATAAGCTCGACTTCACAGTGCCAAGACAAGTCTGCCAACCATGTTTGTCGATAGGGGCCGTTCAACAATTACGTAACGCTTTTTTTGAACGATTTTTGACCCCCCTATCCCCTTCGTAACGCTTTTTAACGTTACGTTGACTACGCTCCGTAACGCATCCCTTTAACCCCCTCCCCCCTCTAAGCGTTACGTAATTGTTGAACGGCCCCATAGGGCCTAATTGACTGAGGTCGCGTGCGAGACGCCACGGTAGCAACTGACTGTATCTGACAATATCTGAACAGGTGGACAGTATAGGCCTACTGTCACGCAAAGACAAACAGCGGTAACTGCTTGATTTTCAAGTAAGGAGTTACCGCTGTTTGACTTTGAGGACTGTATACTTAGATCAACACAACTAGACGGTCACATGAGAGTGCGCATATTACTACGCCGTCATGCCCGATGGCCTGTCAGCAAAACAAACCAAGTAGTCCGAAGTTTACATCGCGAACAGACATAAATTTGTCAATGTTTTCGGTAACGGACGGTGTCGCTTCGCTGTCGCGCGACATTCTGCACGCGCGTGTTCGCAGAGCGAGCGCTGTCGATCCGTCGGTTCGGTTCTCTAATTGATCTCGCGTGGGATCCGCTTGGCTGGGCCGCGGCGGAGGCGCACGCGTTTCCACAGTGCGCGCGCCGGCTGATGTATAACAACAAGAATGCCATGGCGGATTTGGACTCGGAGTGTTGGGATAGCATGGGTGAGCACATGATTAACTCGGATTTACAGGACGGCGACCAGGTGACAAAAGATGACACGCCGGCGGACGGCGCCCCGACAGACCCCAATTACTACGAGGAGCGGTTCAGGGTCGACCGCCGAAAGTTGGAGCAAATGCTGCAAGGTGAGTGTGTGGAGACGGAGTCGGTGAAATTCTTAAACGGGGCTTCTGGTGCGAAAGTGGTGGGGGGGAGGGGCCAAAGTGAATGTCAATACTTAGAACTGACAGACAGACAACACGCAGTACAGTCACCGCAAACACAATATATTTAGCCAATGTGGGGACATCGTCGCAGACGATGGGCCAAAGTCTAACCAATATTGGTTCAACGTAGGCTATCGTTTTGAGTGAATATCCCCTGATGAGTTTTTCTTGACGTTTTTAAAAATAGGCTAGATTATTTTAATAGAGATATAGGGCCTAGATAATTATAAATATGCCTAAATAGATATAAACTAACAGTTTAATGCCTACATCATCTATGTAGGGGCCTAAGCCTACAATATTTTTACGAATTTCTCAGGATAAATGCTAAATCACTAACGCTAGACAATTTCATTATAGGCCTAAGATTCGCTTGTGAATTGACTGAGTAATCAACATGATCAACGAAAAGCTAATGTTTTAGTTACAAATTAAACAAATATGAATTATTTTCACCCACTTGAAGTTGTGGGTCGCGGTAGCGGGACACAACTTTAAGTCCCCATGGTTGAAAATTTAAATGCTCGATAACTTAGCAGGAAAAGGGTTAAGAGTCTTTGATTTGACATAAACTACAAATAAGTAGGCTTATATACCCAGCAGGTACAAGACGTTGAATCAATGTTGGTTTGACCCTTTCAAGCCTGAATTTACCATTGTCATCTTCATCCACTACAAGCCGCGAATTGCTGTCGCAATTCCCAACTTGTAGTGGATGAAGATGACTAGAAGTGGGTGGAAAATGGAAAAAAAGATGAAAATTTTCGTTCTAGAGCCCCTAGGTGTAAGAAATGGAAGTCATTCATCAGAGATGTGAAATGATGCTTCGATGCATTGTGGGGGCTTAAAGGGTTAACCAGTTAACGTGTTAACACGTGGTTAATAGGCTCCGAATAAAAAACATAGCAGGCCATAATATTTTACAAAAAAATTGTAAAACTGGTAAAGAAAGTGTCAGAAATTCCAAAGCTTTCCAATAGTCGATAACACAATGTCAGTCAAAGCTATAACTGGACAGTCACTATGCTCAGAGGCCTACTTGGTAAATGAGTAGCCATACGCAGCTACCATTTTGCAAAGTGGGTCAGGGTCATTAATTGTCGCAGGAAAAATGATTAAGGCAGTTGCTGTACCACTCTGTGCCTCTTGACCCTACCGTAGCGACGATCTATCACATTCACACAGACACAACACCACAACATCTGAACAAGTGGTGTGGGATAGCCGTGGTAGGTTATTTAGGCCTAACTAATAACGTTACGATTGTATATGTCCTATCACAAATACTTGCACAAATTTTTACCCTTTTAATTATTGTCTCGCTACCACGATCCACAACTTCATGCGGGTGAAAATTACTCATACGTGTTTAATTTGAAACGTATTAAAAATTAAAACGTATTAAAACGACGATTGTCGTGATTGACTGTAAAGGACTTAGGAGGTTAACTCTTAAACTGCTAAATTAAACAATTTAAATTTTGATCCACTTAAAGTTGTGTCTCGCTACCACGAAATTACTCACATTTGTTTAATTTGAGACCAAGCATTTGGAAATTTTGGTGCCTGAACACTTGTATCAATTCCAATACCAGTGATTTAATCTGCTAATAAAACAGAGGAAATCACGCTTAGCAGGTAACGTTATATAAGGGAACACAGATCGCAGGCCTATGCATTACAACGTTTATTCTCTCTGTATTTCTCGTGAACCTATTGGAAGAGGTGTCCCTGAAGTAGGCCTATATAATAGCCACTTTTCCATCGAATTATTATGTTGTATGAGGTCTGTTTATTGCATTATTTTATCATGTTTATTAGGTGCTTAATATATATTCGAAACGCTAGCAAAGATTTTGATAAGCTAAGCTAATATTTATGTGAAATTGCACATAAAATTGACATGAATTATTACAGAATGGTAATGGACCGTGTGCTTAATAATAATAACAGTAAGTAGGAAGTTTATTTTGAATCGTATTTTTTTTATTGATAGCGTTTCATTAAGTTGTAGATGGTGCCATATTATAATTCGACACTTCATTTGTTCATTGTTTCTTGAACTACATCAGTATAATCACGATAATAAACACTGATAAAATAATCAATGTCCATCCATTTCATATGCTAGGAATAAATCGGTACAATACAAACATGATCAAGGCACTGTGAGAACAGCCTTTGTCATCACCGATGTAATCTCAGTCGCGCGCAGGGGGGGGGGGGGTAATTTATTTTATTATAACCTCAATTTCCGACCCAACGGACTTTAATACTTGAAGCACGGCTGTCCTCGTTGTAAAAATATAACACTAACGCGGTGACGGGTCCAGAGGGGTGGGGGAGGCTATACTAACCCCCTTTTCCTAAATATTTGTATTTGACATCCACAATTTACTGGGGTATTTGAGGCACTACCCCAGTAGATTTAGAGTGTCGTGCCTCTATATATGATATATCAGAGCTGCAATCGGACAATAACAATTCTGGATCCGCCCTCTATATGTGTATTGGCACGATTGTGGAATGTTTTTGATCATGTCACTCAACGTGTTATGTCAAGCATGGTGGTCTGCTGTTATCATGGCTGTGCTGTATATTTTCAAAACAAAGTAGATGTACACTAACTGTATATATTATGTGGGCCGGCCAGTAGTTCACTCAACCCAAAGAAGCCTTGAATTTCAATTTCCGCACGAGTAAATGGTAAAGCTATGTCACTCTATGCTACAATCCAAAAATAATAAATGGGTTTAGACGAATGACATTAGGCAATACCCATCAATCATGTTGTTTTGTTAACCTTCTACCTGCTAGTGATGTTTGTGCATTTCATGGTATATTTGAAAATAAAATGATGCAAACTATTGAAATAATGATGCTTTGATCTTTCGTTTTGCTATATTCTGCTCTGCAAAGCCAAAAAGCAGTATCTGCTTACTTGAAAGGTATCTGCTTACTTTAAAAGTAACAGATACGCCTGAGCACTGCCTTTTGCACGGCGGTATTGGAATTGAATATTTTTTCATCATGAGGTCTGAATTTCGGTAGCAATTATTCATATGGAATAAAAACTATGATGAAATTTCGCAGTATGTAAAGGGATAATAGAATTTAGGCATCAATCCCATTAGCATGATAATAATCTTGCTGGGTTATTGTCGATATATACCTCGAAAGCACGATAACGACAACTTAACCGTTAACCGCTAAATTATCCTACTTAATTTTTCACCTAGGCCTAGGCCCTACTTGAAGTTGTGTCTCCCTTCCGCGACCCACAACTTCAAGTGGGTGAAAACTACTCATATTTGTTTAATTTGACACCAAATTATTATTGTTCAAATCTTGATGTTTAAACATTTCATTCCCAATAACTGTGATTTAACCTGCTAATAAAATAGATTAAAAACGACTATATAGTCGTGTTTAGCAGTTAAAGGGTTAAACCCATGTTGGATTGATGTTGGGCCGCTGTCTGCGACGTTAGCCCACCATTAAACCATTATGAGCTCAGCGTCTTCTGTTTTCTATGTACATGTACTTTTACGGTATTACAACGACTAGTCTACCCCCGCAAACACTGCACATCCACCCAATGTTTGACCAATCCTGGCCCACCGTCTACGACGTTGGCCCAGCATTGGTCAAGCATTGGTTATACGTGTCGTGTTTTCTGGGACTGGGGCGCTTACAACTTTTGCCATCGATATGTTCTCGGCGGAGATGCTCTGGTGTCCTTGGCTGCAAAACATTGCCACATGTGCTTGCTGATACTCTGTCCTTGATCCGCATAGATAAGATCCCGCTTATTGCGCATTAGATGTCTACGTCATGTGTTGCGTGAACCGTGTAGGCCTACCTTGAGGGCCGGGGGGGGGGGAGTTCTACATGTTAGGCAATGGGGGGTGCCAATATAATAACATTTGTTTGGTTTTGTTCGGGGGGGGGGGGGGGATCAAGACCCTAGAAAAAGTTTGCACTTTGCAACACCTGAATGCGCCGTCCTCATTATATGAAACGGTAGTGCCGAATCAATGGCCCCATTAATGTCTTAAAAGAGCGAATTCTGCCCTGCAAATACAAAGAGCGGTATAAGTGCTTACTTGAAAAGTGAGCAGTTACTGCCGTTTGCATTAGCACAGCAGGAGTGCTAATACGTCCAAATAATACTATATAGCTAAATCAATTTTTTGTGGATTGGGAGATTCTATTAAGTTTTGGTCTGAATTATATTGCCTCGCTTCTTCCTCAGATAACTATCAGCTCACCACTTTTATTACTCCGGTGATTAGGATGTTGTAAATTTGAGCAGTATCCTCAGAACAGTTTCGACCTTTACTGTCCGCCGCTTCTAATGGGTCTTGAAAGGATGGAATCAGACCGGTAAATTGATGGTGACGAAATCAGCGAGTGATACATCACCATGATCAACAAATGAAAGAAGACGTCACTTTTACAACCCACCCAGTAAACACGGATATTGACGCAACGCTGTTTTAATGCTGGGCCAGCGTCGTAGACGCTGGACCAATATTAAAACAACATTTTTTCAACTTCTTACAGCTTGACTCGTGTTCTGCTAAGATCTTATATTAGATGTAGGGCCTATATATAATATGTTTTTCAAGCATGTTTCAAACGAAGTCTAATAAATGTAGCTGAGATTGATGACAAAAGTTTTATCTCGTGTTTAACATGCTGTTTAACCCTTCAACGCTGAAATATTTTTGTGTAAATCATGGAGACCAACGGGTTATTTTCAATTTGAAATCATCACAAATGTCCTGGTTAGCTCGTTCCTATTTATTTGAAAACCTATGTTATGGGTCTACGGCAATTATAAATCTTTAATTCTTTCAGTGCGGGGACCGTCTTTAGACGTCAGAATCTGACGTCTTTAGATGTCAGATAAGCGTCATTGTTAAATGAAAATGTCTAGTTTAACCTTTGTGATGCTAGGCCCGTAGATATGGTAGATACGGTGTACGGTTTACAGTTAGTTTCCAAACAAATCAAATGCCACTGTGTTATAACACGTGGTAGTTAGAAGCGTATACAATCATGTACATGTATGTAAGCGATTGAGGCGCGGTTTATAAAATACATATAGTCATTTAATCTTTCATAAGTTAAGGGGTTGCACATGCCACTTTAGCAAGTACCAGACACGACCCTTTAATTGACGGTAGCGAAGTTGAAAATATATGAATCATGTACTAAAAAGATAGGCTATACTTATCAGCATCATGGGAATTTCACAGTCGTATTTTGTGTCTTAAATTGTGCAAAAATAACTACCCTTATCTATACCATGTGCAGATCATTTTACTCAGCAGAGGTTCACGTGTGGATATACGATTATGCTACAAACAGTTTTAATTTGGAGGTGCTATATGGGAAAATACAACACTCGTCCATGGAATAAGGGATAATCCTTCAGACCTTGTATACATATGTCATCACCCTGGTATTAGATGGTTGTATCTGCCACTTTGTAAAGTGGCAGATACCACCCTCCAATGCCAAGGTGACCATATGCTGTATTTTTCCATGTACCGCACGAAAAATAAACAGCGTTTTTTTTCTCACACGACCAATGCATTCGCCACCTTACCGGCACATTACCACGCAGTGACAAAAGGAAGTAACTGCTTACTGGATAAGTAAACAGTCACCATGCCATTCCATGGTTACTGCATTTTGGCTTTGCACAGCAGCATATATAGATTGCAGTTCAAAACATGGATATTTTTTACTTAATACTATCTACATGTTCAAACTATACCAGACCACAGCCTTGATATGCGGGCGATATAAACCAAAGAGTTAGGACTGTTCTATACTCTTTGCTGATACCGACAATATATATTCGTCTTTTTAATAGTGAAAATCATAGCACAGGATACGAATGACCGAAAATGTCTGTTACAACATTGGAAAATCTCAGTGCTGGACAATATAATGCATGTTAGGGCCTTAGTCCGTCATGGTATTAATGAATCATCAAATTGTAATTTTTGACTCTTGAGCATTATTGTTATTGATGACGGAGCTAAGACGATAGTGGGCTCTTTAATCGTGATATTGACCATTTTGAACAACCACATCATTATTCAAAGATGCTTCGCAAGTAAATTTTCACGTTTTCAAAGTCGATGAAATCATGTTTTTGGCTACAGCGCTGCACTAAGTTTAACGGGCATTATGTTTTTTGCCACGTGCGTCTGTCCGTCAGTCCATTTACACCTATTACACATGTACACGTAGTTGATGTTATGTCCGAACGGCGAGAGCTTGCTGACCCATGTGTTCTGCTTTATTTCTATAGTATATTCTATTTGCCTACGTCGTTGAGCAAATACTCTTCTTCAAAGTGGGGGGGGGGGATTCATTTTTATTTTTTCATTTAAATTGTGAACTACATGTACTAATATTAAAAAAAAACTTTATTGATTATCAGAAAGTTAAGATTTCAGTGGGCGGCTATTTAGTAAAAATATTAATTGGTGTTCATTGGAGAAAAAGATTAGTTCTACGGTGCGCTTATAAAACAATTGATTGTGATGGCTGTGTGGTCTATTATACTATAAAAATAGTAATAACTCTTATTGAGTGGTATGTAATTGAGGTATATGCCAAATGTACATATAGTCATACCCAGTCAGACCGAGGGGGAGCACTGGCCAGGGTGCGTTGAGGTGTCCGATTCAAAACATTTATCACCCGAAATCAGGTGGACGTCCTTTTAGGACGGGAGCTGGGTGTCACGTTTCAAAGAGCTGTCATCTGCCGACAGTACTGTCTCTGTCGGCTATTATGTGCGGCTTGTGTACATCGCTGATCCCCTCGGATGGGCTGTGATTGTCCAGATTACGTGCTGTTTGGCGTGGCTCAATAAGAGCAAATAAACGGACCAAGCCAGGCTTTGTAGTTTGCGTACAGTCAACGCGACCGGCTGCCTGTGATACTTCTGAATTTCTCCAGCAAGCGCAAGACGTTGATACAATGTTGACTTGATGTTGGGCCACCGTCGTAGAAAAATTGATCATGTTCAAGAATCTCTCGTGTTGAAGATGACTGCCCTGGCATTTCCTGTTTTGATTTAGGTTACTTCCTAATTATGCTACTCAGTATTGTGGGGAGCCTCCGTGACCGAGAGGTAGTGTGCTCGGCCTCAGACCTTCAGTGCCGAGAAGTGACCTTGAGCAATATTCTACTAGTACTACTATATGTTTATCAGTTTATAGCTCTGTGAAATTGTTTTCGATAAATATATCGTCATGATGATATCGAAAATCAAATCGTATTTATCATATCTGTTTTAAAATTTGTTTTTCATGTATCACTATTATCTTAATTTAAATAAACAATAAACGTGACTTTAAAACTGGCAATAGCAAGTAACTTAGCTGGATCCAGAATTTTGAAAACGTGAGGGGGCGATGGAAATTTGGATGGCCTCCCGCTTCATTTGAATACCTATATGTTATGGGTCTACGGTCGTTAAAAATATTTTACTTTTTCAGCGCAGAGATCGTCTATTACACGTCGGAATCTGACGTCTACATACGTCAGATTCTGGCGTATAAAGACAGCACCCGTGCTGAAAGAGTTAAAAGAAGTTAAGTCTCTTCTAATCAGCTTTCATTTTTGAAGCAGAACCCGAGTAAATTTGATGTGTGAAATATAGGCCTACCGATGTTTAGGCGATTTAGAGCGATGTTCATCTCTGAAAAACGTGGCGGGGGGGGGGGGGGGGGGGTCAGTACCCCCCTGATCCCCCTCTGGTTTCGCCAATCAATGGACACATAGTGAACGCATAATCTGACTTGAATCAAGTGCACAATCGAAACGGCCGTCATATTGGTGAAAAAAAGTATATGGTGCCACGACAGCTGGATCAATATCCCACGGGCGAGCATGACTTAATGATAAATAGCATGTATAATAGCTTGTTCAGCCGTGAACCAACTGCACGAGGATCCATGGTCTTCATGTCATCAACTAAAATAGATCCCTGGTAATCCAGGTGCACGACGTGGCCGTTATGCGCGTTAAATATATAAGCACATCAGCACCACCAGTAATCAGTGAGAACAAAACTTAAAGCGGAAGAAATATCCGGAATGCGCATGCGAAACTATGCCAAGACCATCTTTACCAGCTGCTATAGTACTGAGTTTACTGACCCCCAACACATAACCTTGATAACAGGACAGGACGTTGAACCGACACACGTTTTATATTGCGATATTTTATTTAGCCCGATGTGTTACTATATAATTGTGGTGTGCTATATTTGGACATAACAATTTTGCAGGTTTAACCCCCTTAAAGAGATGCATTATGTAATTAATTTTTTCACCTACTTGAAGTTGTGTCTCGCTACCGCAACGCACAACTTCAAGTGGGTGAAAATTACTCATGTTTGTTTCATTTGAGACCAAACATTTGAAGATCTTGATGTTTAAACACACATTTGAATTCGCTACCAATAATAGTAATTTATTCGGCTAATAAAACGGATTAAAAAGGACTTATGCTTAGCGCTTAAAGGGTTAACGCTGCTACAACTGACGTACCAGTTGCAGCTGGCTTATGTAATGTTACGTGGTTTGGATTCACGACCTGTGGTTTTTCTGATGAAGGACTCTCGGAGCAGCAAAGACCCAGCAAACAGGAGTTGTCAAACCCATGTGGTTTCAACGATGGGCCAGCGTCGCAGACGTTGGGCCAACATTAAAACAACATGATTGGTTCAATGTCTCTTGTTTGCGGGGGATATATAGACTCGTCTTATCCCAGCAAATGAAATGAATCGGGCTTTAGGCCACCTTTGTGCACATATAGGCTAAACTGGGCCAGGAGAACCTCCTGAGGATGGTGAGATGATTGAGATGACACTGTCCTCCAGACACAGGATTCGAAATTCGAGCCCTGGCGGTCTGAGGCCGAGCACGCTACCTCTCGGTCACGGAGGCTCCCCGCAATACTGACTTTCACTCGTGGATGGGGTAGAAACATTTTTGTTTCTTTCAAACCGCCGAGTCCGGGAACCGAACCCCGAACTCTGGCGTGAAAGGCAGCGGTGCTAACCACTACCCTAGGGCCCCCGCCCCTTATCCCAGCAAACGCATACCAAGCGTTGATTCCATGCTTGTACAACTTCTGAGATTTTGGCCCAACGTAAAGCCAATGCTTGAAAAGCCGGCACATTATTGGCGTTGCTGGATATCCCAGCAAACACGACACGCTGACCCAATGGTGGTCTAAGGTTGGCCCAGCATCGTAGACTACTGTATAGCTCATTACTTCACGCTTTTACATATATAAACTATATATTGTCATCTGCTTTAAAATCTAGGACTCAGACGTTGTCACTACTAAAACTACGCTTATCCAACAATATATTTAATGATATCTAGCGTGGGAGCAATATTAGGGGCCTACACATTTTTATATTTTTTTTCATCAGTGCACTGCCGCGGATCTCGCTCCCACCCAGCAAATCACAGAGCCAAATGTTGACTAAATGTTGGTTGGTCCACCGTCTGCAATGGTGGCCCAACTTTATGCCAACCGTGGCTCGACGTTTCGTGTATGTTCAACGGTGCAATTTTTTTCTTCTCAACAACCTCTTTATATGATGTTTGCCGAGATGTAGGCTAATAGACGAAGTTGACATGCACAAACAGCGGCAACAAATTTTAGGACTCTTGGACGTGTTTCGAATTATTTCCATCTCATTTATGTACCATGTGGTATATTTTAAATACAATTCATTGAATACAAAATGAAAGATGGTATTATAATTCATCGCGATTTTTTTGCAAGTGTCATTTGTCATTGTAAAAATAATGAATAATCAGATCACCTCAAAGATACACTGATGAAGTAAGTATGTCAGCAGGTAGTCTACAAAAATCATCCAAGGGAAGCTGCAGCCTCCTCGTATCTGGCCATAATCTTCGGGCGGATTGCCAGTGGTGTACCCTGGTTCCTCAGCTCAACAGCGGTGCCGATGCAGCTCTCGCATCAGTGCAGGCGCTGGTGTAGGCCGTGGTAGCCTTAAATAACCGGCAATTGAGTGTTTGCATTAGGTCTCTCACGTGGGATGAATGGAGTTTCCCTTCCTATTGTTACTCTGTGGACTATCCGACCCGAGGATAGCGGAGTTGTGCGAAATGCCACGGAGTTTCAGCATTAAATTGCATAGCGAAACCCAAGTCTTTGGCCGTCTGGGCATGTCTGGGGGTAAATCCCCTAGACATGCCCAGAACCCTTTATCGGGCGAGCGAAAGTAACCCACCATGCCCTATCACCCCCACCCTCACATTATCATCTGTACATCATTCATCTCATCAATTGACTACAACGTTTTTATCGTATTACAATGTCACTTAAATGGCCATTTGTGCCGAAAAGTGACATAAAGCAATAATTTACTTCTACTACATGTCAGCAGGTCAGGCAATCCTTACAAATCACCGGAAAATTTAAATTTAATTGGTCATTTTTTAAATTTTACTCGTAAAACAAATCGGAACAACACAGAAGCATAAACATGATAAAAGGGTGACTTGAATGCATGTTATCACTTTTAATGCATGTGCTTTAATGCATGTAACGAAACGTGGCAGCTACAGTTGGGATAAGCTGTTTATGATATATACTGCTAGTATTGAATCATTAAGCATGTTAAGTACGTTCTGTCATTGATGAATTTGTTTTCAAATAGCTTGAATAGGCGACGCTGATATATATGCGTGTAAGGTGAACTAGGCCAAGTTTTGAAGGTCAAATAAGGCGAGGGTATTATATTTGTTTTGTGAAGAGTAGACATTCAATCATCTCACTGAAGTCAATATTTGCGGGAGGACAAACAACCACCTGTTTTTTTTTGTGTGTTGTACGAATGTCCAATAAACGTGCCACTGACATGTAGTTAACCCTTTCCGTGCGGGAGACGCTTTTGACTCTTGACTTGCTGAATTCATTGTTAGCCCGCCTTTTAATATTTAATTAAAGAGTTGGGCTATTGCAATTGAAGTTTGGCGTCACCGTCTGCGTCGGCGGTAATGTTGCCCCGGGCATGTTGCTATTAACCAGTTCTCAGACAAGTTCAATAATGGCTGAAAAAAAATCAAAACCGCCGACTTATTGCGAATTTTCGCATTTTACGTCGCTAATTTCACCTTGCTCAAATTTGTTCTGCATGTTGCTAATAACCAGGGCCCCGTATTCTCGTATATAAGTTACGATATATCATATAGCTGGTTCAATAATGGCAACGGGCTATTTTCGAGTGTGATCTTGTTACTATTTCCAATCATTTGGAGCTGGACTTGCCACGCAAGCTTCAAACGACTAAAATTATTTCTTTCGATGATTTAAACCTTACACATGTTACAACACTCAAATATTTGTGTATAAACCATGGACACCAAGGGTTTTCTTCAATTTGAAATCGTCATAAATGTCTCAGTTAGGTCTTTCCGCTTCATTAGAATACCTATGTTATGGGTCTACGGACAGATAGTGACGGTAAAAGTCGATCCCCACGTTGAAAGGGTTGATGGAAATAGGCATCTCCCAAATTGAAAGATTTGACTGAGCAACTACCACAAAACTATAGAGCCACTGAACCACTCACTGTCTAGTATTACTAAGCCACTGAACAGCAACCACTATTTTATACGTTTTTAGTTGCATTTTCTTTTGTTTTAAACGTGCTTGGATTCTTATGTGAGGCTATATATATACGGACCCTAGCAGCACAATGGATAAGCGTTTTCGAACTGTTTGTTTTCTGTTATTTAAGCTGCCATTTGCGCTTACACTGTCAGCGTCAAATTTATTTTATATGTCTGGATGTAGAATAATGTAATATTATCATGATTATAACAGGTCTAATTTTTAAACGCTCATGATGCCTCAAAACTTTTTTTTGAATCCTAAACACGAGGGTGTTAGAATGAACATTTGTGTGAAAATGTTTTGAAAATATGTGACAAGTGTCTTTAATTTGTTAAACACTTCAGGCATGAAAGGGTTTAAAAGTTAAAGTATCTTTATATTGCCGAGGTGAGTGACTGTTTACTTTCTTTGTGTTTAAAGATACAGCGCTGTTTGAACACTTCCGTATATTATTATAGGCCTATCCTCCGTGCTCCACCGGCTTTTTCTGGCGTGTCGTTCCTAAGTGACAAAATAGGGTAAATCGTTCCGAGCCACTGATCACAATGACAACACGATGGTTAAACCTTTAGCTGCCGAATTATTTAATTGAAATTTTCACCCACTTGAAGTTGTGTCTCGCTGACGCGATCCACAACTTCCAAGTGAGTGAAAATTATTCAGATTTGATAAAATGGAGGTCAACTCTTTTCAAATCGTGCTGATTGATGTCACATTATGGCTTTAACATGCTTAAAAGGCGGTACTAAATGTGGTAATAATTAAGTGAAAAACCCAATATATTCGGCACCGGCGGTGAAAATGTTAAAAACAATTTAAGGAAATAACAGTATATACAGGGTTGTGACGACACTTTAATAATATATATTGAGCCTGAAAAGTCAGGAATGTTTATCAAAAACCTGAATTGTCAGGAAAAACACCTTACGTTAAAAAAGGTAATGGCAGGAAAAAATAAGTAATTTTTATTTTAAAAATCTCCCAGATTGACCTAATCTTACCCAAGAAATCTTGGCGGCGAACCCAAACCCCCGGCACCCCCCTTTCTTCTGATCCTCGATTTGTCACCGATTTGTGCCCACTCTGCGCCTTATATTTGCGTCATGAATTATTCTCATTTTTGTCATGAAAAGTCAGGAATTTTTTATTTTTTATTTTTATGGTAACCCTGAAATAAGTTAATAGCGAAGTAAGTTAATAAAGGCACTAGCAGACACCAGTTGTTGGAACATTGTTGCTTTAATGCTGGGCCAGGGTTCCTGGCGTTGGACCAGCATTTAAGCAAAGCGTTCAACTTAGCATCTTTAATCATGTTAATGTGACATGTAATTTAAGCAACATTACATAAAAAAAATCGGGCTCGTAACAGGCTAAATGAAACGGTATTGCGAGTTTTTATAAAGAATGTGAAATGTGTTTTAGTATGTTTAGATGAACATGGTAGTGCTGTTTGCTATGCTATTCTAACTGTATAGATCGGATTTCCGATGTAAACTTTGACCGTGTAGGTTACACATTGCCTTTAACAGTTTAATGGTCTAATTCTGGTCCACCGTCTACACCGTTGATTCAACATACCTTACATAATTATCTTCAACGGCTCTTGCAGTACCGCTTCATTGTACTGTCTACAATAATCTTTCTTGTATCATGTCGGCCTTTGTACGTATAATTGTGAACCCTTTCATTGCGGGCGATACTTTTCAATGGTTTGATCTGTTGTTTTACCATGTTTACACCGGATTATTTCCATTTTATGCTAGTAATCTCAATGAATGGAAATATTAAGGAATAACCACCCTATTTATTCAATTATATCTACATCGCATCCATTAAATAACCCTTATAGCATTAAAAATATACATGTACCCACTTGAAGTTGTGTCTCGCTATCGCGACCCACAACTTGAAGTGGGTGAAAATTACTCATATTTGAGGTGATTTAATCTGCTAATATAATGTATATAAAACCGAGTGCAGTCGTGCGTATCGCTAAAAGGGCTTAGCTATATAATTCAATTCAGGGACCGACGATTGGGAGTTGTAAGCATGATTTTACGTCAGCCTGAAAGCAGACCAGATCATTTGTTTACTTTCTCTTAACATGCTTAATGATTAACGATTAACCCCTTGAGAACCAACTTATCTAATTGAATTTTCCTTCACTTAACTTTAGTCGTTAACCACAGCATGCATGATTTGAGATCCACAATTTTAAATTTATTTAGATTTGGAAAATTGGAGGTCCACTATTTTAAAACTTTGCTGACCAAGCGCACATTCGACTTTCAAAAGGTGCTACCTAACACTGCCTTAACACACTGGTTTGACGTTGGTCCAACGTCTCCCAGCAGACACGAGACGTTGAATCAATAGGCCCATTCGAGTGGCTGTTTTCGTCGTCGACGTTTTTTACGTTTTGTTATATCCTACTCGATTGGCTGTTTGATTTTTTTTCGTCGTCGACGAAACGAGACGGAAAAATTCACCGTCAAATTTTTGTTGAATCACCTTTGCCCTCTGACCTTTTTGACGAAAAAACGTCGACGACAAAAACAGCCACTCGAATGGGCCTATTGTTGCTTTAACGTTAGTCCAACGCCGTACACGGTGTGACCAACGTTAAACTAACATTGATTCAGTGTCTTACCTCTATATTGACGAACAGTTTATCATAACATTACATGTATGATTATATGCAACTTGTCGGTGGGATTGTATTTTTTGGTACTTTCTATATCTGATTGACAGACTCGCGATGCTCTGCAAATCCAAAAGGCAGTATCTGCTAAATACTTCAAAAGTGAGCAGATACTGCATTTTAGCTTTGCTCACAGCACATATATCCGTACATGTTGACGTTAAACATGTTAAAGGGTCGGCTTTTGTCACTTCGTAAAAACATAGACTGTGGTTAATTCAATCATTTAAATGGGGTACATTGAGCTATCATGTTTCGAGGTGTTGGACAATTTCATTCATTTCATAATTTATTCTGATAACTCACATTCTAATCTGATGTAACTTTAGCTTGTGAAATAGAAGTGTGACTGAATAATATTCAGCTATCAGTGACAGGGGATTTTTTATCAACCATTGTCCTCCTAGGCCCGCAAACGGTATATATACGGTTTCAAGCATGTTTTACATGTATCCTGGAGCAAGCCGATCAATGTATGTATGTATGTTTTAGATCAATAGAAATATCACTTAATTTGATAAAATAGTTTCGGTAAATGCTTAGTCAATCCAATGATTCAATATTGGAGATGTCTATGTTTCATAAAAATAAATATTTTTCGTCATTTGAAGCTGGAAATTGCGTTAGCAATTCCAGCTTCGAATGAATGAAAAATAAAACAATTCACCAGCATACAGGTTAATAACGGACAAATCTTTTAGATCTAATTTAACCCTTGTACAGCAAGCCAAAACAAATCTAATGCCACTAAACTCGATAAAATAGTTTGTGGGGGTTGCTATGAATGCTTAGTTAATCATATAATTCCATTAGGGAGATGTGTATGTTTCATGAACAGTAATAGTAGAATAATACTAATAAGCAAACTTTTGAATGAGTTTGACCTGGATATGCGCATTTGTTTTTTTACATCAGCAATTCCAGCTTCAAATTGAGTGAGCAATGCTAACAAATAATTCAACATAACAAAGGTTAAGAATGTGGTATAATAACATTGTAGTAATCCAGTCCTACTCTAAGCGAGAACTTCCCTTGTTATGTACAGCTCTCAAATAGCAAGAATGATTTACCATGTTTGCCTTGGGATTAAAGGGTGCAATTATCCTATAATAAGGTGACAACCAGACCGTTTACCCCCAGGCTACAGTTGCTGATCACCCATCTTGTGGAAAGCTATGCCTTGTACTGTTTACCTCATGTACGTCTGCTTACCCCATTGAAGTCTACTTACACATCTTACGTGGTTTAACCCTTGCACCTCAAATCACGACTATAGATTGTCGTTTTTAATTTGTTTTATTGCCCGATAAAATCTCTGTTTTGGGGAATGAAATGTTTGTTCAAACATCAATATTTGCAACACTTTGGTCTCGAATTGAATAAATGTGACTTACTTTTCACCCATTTAAAGTTGGCGAGACGCAACTTCAAGTGGATGGAAATTTAAATTTTCTCCAACTCAGCGTTTCAAGGGTTAACCACATGTTTACTGGATTTCTAAACGAAATATGCCACTTGAAGTTCATAAGTCATGAACATTGTATTATCATTATGCCCCCCCCCCCTATGTAATTGCTCGCCGGAGTTATTTTAATGTTTTTTCATTCTTTTTTTTCAGTGTATTATGCAGACGGCTCCACGGAAGAGGCGGAAAATTTCTTTCAAAAGGTTGGTTGTAGTAATTTATTAAGATAAGGTTTATTGGAGAACAAATTTAACCCTTTTCTGCTGAATTCTTATCTTATATTTTTCATACATTGAATGGGTGGATGGTTCAAGTTGTTTCTATTCTAACGCTGAGTACGACTAGAGTCGTTTTTAGTCTGTTTTATTAGCGGGGTAAATCACTGTCAATATTGATAATAAATTATGGGTTTCAAAATCAAAATTTGCAAATGTTCGGTCTCAAGTTGAACAGATATGAGTAATTTTCACTCACTTGAAGTTGTGGGTCGCGATAGCGAGACACGACTTCAATGGATGGTAATTAAAACAAGATAACTTAAGCGGGTAAAGGGTTCAATGGGGTTGAATCGTCATGAGCCGCTGATAATACACATACCAAGTAACAAGTAATTCTGGTGGCCTGAAGACAAGACAAGAGGTGCCAGGAAGGCGCTAGCACATGATACAGCATGCAATGTTCACATTTTGCAATATTAAACTTTACAAATTATTACTTTGGCACACGTTCATCTGTGGTACACGACCTGAGAGCAGCTTGTGTTGTTGCCATGATCAACAATTTGACCCCTTTAATTCTTTCGGAGCGGGGACCGACTTTAGACGTCAGAATCTGACGTCTGTAGACGTCAGATTCTGACGTCTAAAGGCGATCCCCGCACTGAACATACTGAAAGAATAAAACATTTATAATGGTCGTGGACCCATAACCATGATCACATAGGTGTTATTCAAATGAAGCGGATAGAGCCAACTGAGACACGTATGATGATTTCAAATTGAAAAAGCTATTTGGTCCCTTGGTTTAAATATAAAGATATTTTAGTAGTTTGAGATAAATTGGTTTATCAGTTAGTATAGGTATAGGTTCAAAGATTGTTGTTGACCACGACCGGTCTAGATGTAATCTGTACCCCATCATTTACGATATAGAGTACTGCCGATCACGTGATGCAACTAAGGCCACGCTTATTTGATAATATGATTTATTAATGTAGCAATATTGTAATAAAACAATGGAAAATCACAGTTATTTTATCATGTTCACTCTATCATTCATGTGAATTTTGAAGAGAACATACCTCCCCCCTCCCAATTTGTTAAGTGAAAAATGTGTTTTTTCAATAAAAAGCGTTTGCTAGTTTGTATTATAATTTTCCTGACATTGAGCTGCTGATAACTTTTCTAAAAAGTCTTCGATTGTCTTGTTACCTACCCTCTACCATGACTGCGGCGTAGGCCATTTTCACCCATGCTGGGAAGTCCTGCGCTAACTCGCGTCATTATCCATCATAACACCTGATCCACAACCAACCTTTCGTTGTTATTTAAATTAAGATAGATTTCCATTTATTATATACCATTTGTGAGAAATTTTGCTTTACTTAGATTGGTCAGCAGCAGCAAATTATTAATTTGAACACTGTATTATAATCGTTTGATATTTTTGAGATAAAATTAATTATTTAACACAACCTGAACTCATTGCAAGTAGTATGTTAGTGCATTCCTTCTTGTGATGAGGTAATTATGTTCATGTCACTATCTGACACTTGTTTAAAAGTAGCAGGTATTATGCGAATACGATGTTTTTATATTGAGGTGGCAAATTACCTTGATATCCATAAAATGTTTGGTGTGTGTTCATATTAGACTTCACGTCATCAGTACTCTTATTACAGCCAGCACGATGAACCAATATCATGATGTATAGTGTATCAGGGCCCATATTCTCGTACAAGTTACGATATATCATAGGCTTCGGATTGGTGGAGAAGGCCATCTCGACCAATCCGAAGCCTACGATATATCGAGAATACGACGCAGACATTAACCCGACATTGGTACAACGCTTTGGGTTTTTTCCTAGGATTTTTATCCAGGTTATCTAGGTCAAGTGAACCTTTGAACCTTTAAAGCACCAAGTCGCACATGTGATTTTAAAACATTTTGAAAATGATTGACGTAGTTTATAATTATGTGCTTAGGCCTACTAATGTCAATGTGATGAAATCAGAATCACCAGGTTTCATTAATTTCATCGCTACCCATTTCCTATGAGCATGATAAAGTAGATTAAAATATAAATGTTTTTGTTTCTAGAACGACGAGGGTCACCTCTCTATCAGTGCTTGCGATCTGTTATCTTCTACTTTATCTGAATAAAAATTCCCCGACCTGCCGTTTCTGGAGTACAAATTATACATGTTGAATCGTGAAGTGCAATGGAAAAAACCCTCTTTTTTAAGATCACCATGATAAACACAAGTCGACCATTAGCTGTACGATATGTATTTTTAAAACTCCATGCCAGAGGTGTCATTGCGATTGTGTCTAATATTTTAATGCGTTGCGTTGATTGACTGGCGCGAGTCTGTGTCCTTATTATCATGATTATTATCCAAAAAAATCAGCTTTCTACATTTTTTCACAAGTGGAAGTCTTTAAGTGCTCCTATACAACACACTATAGTGTAGATCTGCACAATACTGCCATATTTTTGCCATCGGATTTAATTACCTATTTCTCTTTATACTGTTGGAATTACACATTTAATATGAACAGTAACATGTATATACATATAGGCCTTTTTATTAGGATTTCTAAATAGCAAAGAAGCTAATACTGTAATAAATTTATAATAATATTTTTTGTTGATAATCATGATAATCACAACAATATTAAAATCATGTACACCATGTACACAGTGAAATACATTTTATAAGTGGTGAATTAACACTGAATATCTATCTATCTATTAAACCATAACACTGATAAAAACAATATTAGGCTTTATAGCAGCTTAAATTTGACATGTGTAATGCTAGTCTTCACTCTGCTCTCTCTAGATATTACGTGTTGACTTCGAGAACCGAAGATAAACACTCTGACAGCACGTTTATATTCCCAAATCATTTGATTCCTCGAGTATGGTGTGGAGGCATTTAAGGTCCACAGAGACTAGAATGTCATTTCCCGCTGAGGCAGCGAAAATTATCAGCTTTGCTAAACTAACCAAGTCCAGGCAAACAAAAAGTAACTGCTCACATGAAAAGTAAGCAGTTACTGCTGTTTGTCTTCGCAATGCAGAGGAGTAGGACTATGTTGTCTGCACGGACCTGTCTGTTTTCACGCAAGTCAAGTGGCAGGGGTAACTTCTTGTTCTTGTGAGAATGGTGATCCGACGAAGATAATAATAATCTGCGACGTTGGCCCGGCAATGATCCAGAGCTTATCCTCGGTGATGATTCCGCAATCCGGCCGTCAAACGAGAAGCAGAAGCGGGGGGGGGGACTGAGAAGTGGGGAGTGTTTGGGGAGTTAGTTTGTCAAGTGCAGCCGCTCAGACATGTTGAGTGGAACGTCGAACCTCCGTATGATGTTAGTGTCTATTTGATTTACACCCTGCCTCGTGAAACTCCATGGAGGGCGGCCCAGCATTGGCCCAACACTGTCTGATAACACGCGATGATGGCCCAATGTTAAGCCAATGTCGGCTGGACATCGCCGCGTTCCCTGGTTGTCCTTTACGGACCAGAACCGGCCCATTTTCGTGGTATTTACCTATGAATTCGCTCACTTCTCCTTTCATCTCTCAGACACAGGACTCGCATTCTTCCTAGAAAAAACACTACAATGTTGACCTTGTGTTGGTTCAATGTTGGTCCAATCACGTTCACCTTGGTCCGAAATTTCATCAACAGTGGTTCAACTACTCGTGTTCGCGGACTGAAGCCATTCTGTCGGTGAAGAACACAGGGCCCGTATTCTCGTACAAGTTACGATATATCGTAGGCTTCTGATTGGTCGAGATGGCCATCTCGACCAATCAGAAGCCTACGATATATCGTAACTTGTACGAGAATACGGCTCCTGGATGATAACTTTACCTATTATCTTTAAATCAGGTGCGAACCTGGAAATCTGGGCAATGGCTTTTCAACATGTTCAAGGCTGACATTTTATGGAATATATATATAAGACCGCTTTCTTTTCCATTTGCTTTGACTTGGAGAGCATCTAGCACTGACTTTTGTAAGCAGTGTTGAATCACAGGATTATTTTCGCATTTAAAATTAAAATGCGGATCGCGTGGGGGGAGGTTTGCAGTGTCTGACTGAATGTCTTGTTACATCTGTAAAACCATTCAATAGGAGGCTCCGCACCTCTAAATCCCTTCATTTTTTCATCAATTGAATCATTATTATTATGGGGTATTCAAAACTAGATGTCAGTGAACGAAATGAAGGCTAATAAAGAATTCTGACGTTTAAAGACGGTCTCCGCACTGAAAGAATAAAAAATATATAATGACCGTAGACCCATAACATAGGTATGCAAATGAAGCTAACTAAGACATTTATTATGATTTCAAATTGAAAAAACCCCTTAGGTCTCCATGGTTAATACAAAAATATTTCAACGTTGTAAGTAATAAGCATGTTAAAAGCACATAACTTGGTATAATGATACCTGACCCTTATACTGTTTTCACTGAAGTGAACTCCACCCGGGGTGGTAATCACCAAAGCGTAACACTCACGAGTTCTGAAGCTATAGTTTGTGATATCCGGTGTCAATGTGTCTACATACTGTATATATGTCTATCACAACAAACACGAGACGTTCTCCCAATGTTGGCGCAATGTTGGGCCAGCGTCGTAGACGGTGGTCCAACATTGAGCCAGCATTGGGTGAACTTCTCGTGTTTGTTGGGAATAGTACACATATATGTGTGTATGTGTAGTAACCCGACCGTACAAAAAAAGTGTTGGGCCAACATCTAATTTTTCACGGAAAAAATAGCGTCTTATGCATAACGTTATTTTCACGTGATGAATTCAGCCCTCGGAATTCAAAGGTTCGTGCGGTTTTGGTCAAAGTGAATGAAAGGAACAGTAGGCCATTTGTTCACAGGCAGGCTAAATTGGGCCAGGAGAGCTTATTGCGGTATTCCACGCAATATGAAGTTTGGTTTGATTTTTTTGTAAAATAATATCGTTTTTTAACCCTTAAAGCGCTTCATTAAAAATTTAAATTTTCACCCACTATAAGTTGTGTCTCGCTACCGCGACCCACAACGTGCGTGAAACGTACTCCTATTTGTTTAACTTAAGAACAAATATTTGCAAAACTTGATGTTAAAAACACTCATTTCATTCCCAATCATTGTCTACACGGATTGAAAACGACCACGGTCATGCTTAGCGGGTAAAAGGTTAGTTTATAATTATAATATTATATGATTTAATATGAAAACTTGATTTCTAGACTTCTATTCCACTCGCAGTTGGCAAATCAAAGTAAAAGCGAAGCGGTAGTCCATTTATGATGTTCCTCACTAATAAATGATCTCTGTCAGATAATTTGTTCTGTGTTAGAATGGATACTTTTATTTTTTATTTAGGTTTGATACATTTGACCTCTAGAGTTCTCAGCTATTCAATTTACATTTTCTGTTACTTACTTGAAATTCTGTGAAACGCAGGGACGTCACTCGGTGAAAACAAGGTTATGTAACACCCCCTCCCCCATACTTTATTCTGTGAAACGCAGTGACCTCACTCGGTGAAAACAAGGTTATATAAGAACCCGCCCCACACTTCATTGTATTAGCCAGCTCGGTGAAAACAAAGGAGGCCGAGGTCATTGAGTTTCACAGAATTGTGTCTCGCAACTTTAAGTGACTGAAAACTTATGTGATTTGTGAAATTGAAGTCCCAACATAATATCAGTGTTTCACGATTTAAGACATATTATTTTTAACAACTGGTTAATATAATAAAACACAGAATGGGTACTGCAGTCGAAATCAGTGCATTATGGGTGAAATACCGGCACATTTGCGACGACTCAACTTTTTAAATAAATTCTACCAATAAAAGTATATTAAAACAGTCACAGTCACTTAAACATCCCCCACTCGGTTATTACATATTATTTTCCGTGTCTCGGTTCCGCCCCAGCAAACACGAGACGTTCAACCAACGTTGGGTTAATGTTAGTCTGACGTTGCAGACTGTAGACCAACATTAACCCAACACTTGGTAAAGTCTCGTGCTTGCTGTGAGTATAGGCCAGCAATCTCAGTAGTATCGAAGCAGTGATTTGTAGCCAACTTTGTTGAACATGCCATAAAACTGAGATAAATAAGCATGTAGTAGCAGCTTGCAATAACAATTATTGTCGTTCTCCTAATTTGGAGTGTATTGCCTTCGTTGTGCATGGTATATGGATGAGCTACTAGCTGTTTCTTGTGAATGATTTAAGTCCTATATATCATCATCGACGTCTCGAGGTAACTGGCACTTACAACGCAGACATACATGTAGGAGCCAAGATTTATTTTTTGTAAGTAGATAATATGCACACCCGGTAGGCTATTGTAACAGTGAGAGTGTTGATGATCTTTATGATTTAACAAACGAGGATTGGGGATTTAAGTGTGCGGGCGACGCTTTTAGGTGCATTCAAACTGATTTTTCTCTTACAAAAATGTCGACTAAAATGATCAAATGTACAGATTCAGCCTGGACCCGTATTCTCGTACAAGTTATGATATATCGTAGCCTTCGGTTTGGTCGAGATGGCCATCTCGACCAATCCGAGGCCTGAGATATATCGTAACTTGTGATTTTTCATACTCTTGACGCTGGCAATTGCTTTAGCAATACCAGCTGAAAATAAGTAAAAAATGTCACGTACATGTATTATTGCAGCACTTGGCGAGTTAACAATCAAAATGACGTAAACCCTTTCGATGCTAACTATTTAAAGATGCAGGTATGTGAATAGTGATTATTTACATATTGTATTCGTACACAAGTCTACCCTTTGAGTCCAAGGGTTAATTGATGATTTGCCATTAGCCATTTTACCTTATCTAGAGCACTTATTCAAATGATGCAAATGTTCGCCCACTTGAAGCTGTGGGTCGCGGTAGTTAAAATGGATGAAAATTTATCGTGCGTGCTCAATTAAGGACAAAACATTCGCGATTATTTTTTATTTAACCCTTTGTAACCCCATGTACACTGTAGTCACTCTGTGATTGGTGTTAAATATTGCACTGTAGTTTTTCTGATATATACTCAGCTCAGCTCTGGATACGTACGCCGTCAATGCCATCGTACATTTTGCATTAATTTTTGCAGGATTCGAACTTTTCAGTGTGAAAATCTAGACTGTTGTGAAATTATTTATATAGTGGACGTGAAGTATGTATGTGCACACATACTTATGAGTCACTAGAAGCTACACGTAAAGATTTAACACAAACTTTCTTTCCATACAACCGTTAAATCATAATGATCATACACGAGGGTATTCGTGATTGGCGGTGAAAGGGTTAAAAGTTTTAACCCTTTAAGCCCCCACGATGCATTAAAGCATCATTTTACATCCCTGAAAACATACTTAATTTTCCTAAAACTGAGAGTTTTAGACCGAAACTTGTTTAACACTACGTGGTAATTTTCTTTAATTTTTAAACCACATCAAGTCATCTTCATTCACTACAAGTCGAGAATTGCGGTAGCAATTCGCGGCTTGTCGTGGATGATGATCACTGTGGTAAATTCAGGATTGAAAGGGTTAAAGCGCTAAATTAAATAATATAATTTTCACAAAATTGAAGTTGTTGGTGTGCGGTAGCGAGACACAACTTCCAAGTGGGTCAAAATTACTCATATTTGTTTAATTTGAGACCAAACATTTAGAAATCGTGGATGTTTGAACACTCATTTCAGCCACAGTAACTGTTTTAACCTGCTAATAAAACGAAATAAAAACGACTATAGTCGTGCTTAGCGGTCAAAGGGTTAACGTTGTTTATGAATCAATTAAATTTCACTGACATTTTCGTTCCACCCATGCAATTACATTAATCACTTTCATTTAGCAGACGCTTATAGGCTACAGCTATTACTTAATTACTGGTTCACTTTGATGATTTGTCATCTAAACTTTACCATGTTTACTTTAGTTTGACATTTATACATTACAATTAAACTGTTAAACATGTTAATGTGTCAATCACATCTACGGTACATGTATGTTGCTCAGCTATCTTGGCTCATACAACTTGTACTGCTGCCATATCCATATCAGCGATAGACCTTATAAAAATCTAGCCACTTTCGTGCACTTATAGGTTAAACTGGGCAAGGAGAACCTCCTGAGGATGGTGAGATGAAAAAGGTGACACTGCTCTCTAGACACAGGATTCGAAATTCGAGCACCGGTGGTCTGAGGCCGAGCACGCTACCTCTCGGTCACAGGGGCTCCGCCAAATATTTAATTTTTACGAGTGAGCAGGGAAGAAACATTTTGTTTCTTTGAAACTTGAAAGCCAGAGTGGGGTTGGGACCCGCGATCTCCCACTTTCCAAGCAGGCAGCTTAAAATAACCACTGCACCAGGCCCCCGTCTGTTGTGACTCAATCCTGAGCTACCCTACTCTTTGACACTGCCCGCCCCCGGTGATTGTTTATGTTTATTGTTTATTTGACTTCCAGTTAAAAACATGCAGAAATGGTGCATTTTAATTATTATTATCACTTTTTGAACATGTTAATAACTTTGGTTGACGGGAACAGGTCGAGACGACCTCTACAATGCCTGTCAACCATATAAGTGAATTAAAATTATAGAATGAAATAATATCCAGTGTTCAAAATAGCAATGTTTTCGTGTACATGCTATTTAAAAATGTACATAGTATAGAATATAAATTTTGCGATTTGTACACATCAAATAAAATAACCGACAATTGTCTGTCATCTGTTTCCCGATTTTAAATCTTAAATGTTTACCTAATATGCGTACATCACTTGAAACTATTAAATGGGATAGTTACACTCATATAGATTTCAATGTTGTAGGTGTTCGAGCAAAATGTGTTTCAGTGTCTGTGATTTTTGTTGCTAATTAGGAGCTATAGATAAGGGGTGAAACATTAGGGACACATTAGGATGATTAAAATACACAATGAAAAATAGATTTGACCCACTTGTGACAAATTCATGAAATTATATGTCGCTTTCTGCTGTGTTTCTTGTTAGTGAGATGGTATTCAAGGAAGTTAAATTAGTGTTACACTAATGTATATCTCAATGCACCTGTTGGTTACGGTCGAAATTATTAATTTGCATCATTAAAACCGAGCTAAGTGGTTTTGAATGACTGCCAGTTAATATCAGTGATTGTGGATCATTTGGAATTTGGACATTTGGAATATTTCCAAGTTTTCGATTGAGGTTTTAGCATGTTTAATGTTTACAAAATTATTATGATTATTGAGCTTGTCTAATATGCTACATACCACGTGACGACGTGTAATACGTGCAAATGTTTATTGTTGGACCAAAGTCACAGACCGTGGTCGTTCATCTCAACCGCATTCAAGATCCAATGTTGGTGTGATGTTGGTCCTGCGTCATGGCATGGCATGTAGCTTAACATTGCCCCCAGACTGCATGTTCAATGTTGGCTAGGCATATAACTTCATATTCATAACTCCATAACTTCACAGTTTATTCTCAGAATTGTCAAATTGTATAACTTTTGAAATAATGGTTCTGGAATTTAGCGAAAGTTTCAGGGTTGTTGCCAAATGACTAGATATTAATGGTTGAAAAATGTGAAAATCGCTTGAGAATTTAACTGAGTAACTAGCGAAAAGCTAACTTTCATTTTGGACCATTCTCCACCGTCGGACAGACTATAGGCAATGATTCGTATTAGAATCCGCAGTGTGCAGGTGTGCGAAATCTTCACCAAGAATTGTAAATTAAGAATTGGAGTGTGGCACTGTGGCGTTCTCTAAAAGTATTCTCTGTCGCGCACTCTGCTATATCAGTGTTGTCAATAAACATGTGTGTCACACATAATGCACATGAAATTTTATGTTTGACTCTGTTTAATAGTTGATTTCTTGGAGCGTAAATTCAGTCTTGTAATTGTTTTTTAATTATTGTTGTTTCAATAATATTAGGTCTGTGTGTGTGCACCAACGACAGTGGACTTAATTAAAATCCGCGTTTTGATAGTCTTGTCCCTGAATACGTGTTTTACTTACATAGACTGCGCATAATTATTGGCAAATACTGTTGAAATATGATACATTTTTTTGCACACCGCTTATCACCTATTTTTTTCTGGTAAATTTATGTGTTATTTGACGAGTCGTTGCTTCACGTTCAACATGTTCAAACGCAAATACAATCTCCGGGGATTTTATGCATATGAACTTGAATGAACCTGCCGTTAATAGTAGGTAGGTTAACTGCACAAAATAGGGTGTTTACTTCAGATCATGATGCAAATGTTTCCTTTGGCAATAATGTACCTTAGGTCCATAGGAAAACATTTATCGAAAGACACAAGCGCTATCTGGCCTAAAATCTGAAATATTTGCATTTTTTCAAAATGGCCGCCAAAACAATGGCCGCCAAAACAATAATTTTCTACTTTTTTCAATTCTACTATAGCTGCAATGACCATTTTGATGCTAAAGTCGACAATTTTAGTTCAGGGATATATAAGAAGCATGTGTAAAGGGGGTACTAAAGGTAAAAATACAATTTCTTCTACTTTTACTATGAATAATCCTATTTACATAAAAAATAATGGTAAACAAACACTCCTAATTGCGTTTATTTTGCCTGGTTCCGTTCACAATCCATGACGTGAGCAAGCACCTTTACATCCACATAGGGACATGCACGACCGCCTCTGTACACATTTTTTGCAAGAGGCTTTGCAGTTTCGCATTGACAAATTGAAAGTTCTTGTAAATCTCATGAAATTATGGATGCTGTTGTATACCGGAGCTAGAGCGAAGTTGGTCAAAATTAACATTAATATGCCTGATATCTGGCAAACCGTGCCAGATGGCTAGACTATTACAGGCTGTCAAGTAGTCCTATTTATCCTATTTTATCCTATTTTTTCAGCCAATCCTATTTTGTCCTATTTTTCAGACAAACATCCTATTTGTCCTATTTTTTCTGAGTTATAATTTCTCCGCGCTCACTTTTTGGGTCCTGAATTTCCCTGCATGCACTTTTTGGGTCTTAAATCTTTTTCCCCACACACAGTTTTTGGTCGTGAATTCAAATTTGTCTAAGAGTAAATGCATATTTTTCATTAAATTTTGTTTCTTTTCGACATAATTTTACACTTTGTAGGAAAATATTATTAGCTCCTCTGTCACCGAAGGTGCAACGGAGTGATCTATGGAATCGGCCTCCGTCCGTTTTTTTACCTCTTTTGTCTATAACTTTGAGAGAAAATAACATAGGATAAAAATTTGTGGTATATGGGTGACTTCCAGATGGATAATGGACAGGTTCAAATATTTTTAAACTGAATTCAATACGCAATGTCACAGAAGAGATTGAATAATGTTACGGCCACGGGCCATTCATGAGCATTTCGTTTCCGAAGCCTATCTCAGGAGCCACTTGTCCGATTGTCTTCAAATTTCACACACAACACTGCTAGGGGGTCCAGTTGTGCCTTTTGAGGTATATGAACTTTGACCTACTTTTGGTTCAGTAGGCCCCTACAATGACCTATTTAGACGTTTTGACACACACTTCGTTTTCAGATCAGATCTCAAAAACTACTGGGCCGATTACAGTCATATTGGCAATATGACTGTAATCGGCCCGGTAGTTTTCGAGATCTGCAATATTATTGCAAATGTATACTAAGGTGTGTGATCTCTAAGGTCACAAGTTGTGTCTTTTCAGGTTTTTGTACTTTGACCTATTTTATAACATCGGTATATCCAATTAAAATATTTTGCGAAATATCATGAAAATCTCTCAAGATAGCTACACCATTGCCATAAAAGAAAATGTGAGGTTTCAGGAGAAGATGCACCCTGAAAAAGTTTGACTTGATCAAATTCAAAATGGCCACCTATCGGCCAGTATTTACTTTCACATGCCTGCTATTTGGTAAGCCATGCTAGATGGCTGGACCATTACTATGTAACAAAATGTGAGGTTTCAGGAGAAGATGCACCCTAAAAATTTTGAATTTGATCGAATTCAAGATGGCCAACAGTCGGCCATTATTTACCTCAATAGGCCCGATATCGGGTAAAGCATGCTAGATAGCTAGACAATTACTATGAAACAAAATGTGAGGTTTCAGGGGAGGAGGAAACATAAAATAAATCAACTTGATCAAATTCGAAATGGCCGTTTGTCTGCCAATATTTACTTGAAGTTTTTTATGCCCGATATTTGGTAGACCGTGCTAGATAGCTAGACCATTATTAGCTCCCGCCGTCACCGTAGGTGAGACGAAGGGAGCTATGGATTCTACCTCCGTTTTTTTTTTGCCTCTTCTTTTGCCTATAACTTTGTAAGAAAATAAGCTAGGATAACAATTTTTGGTATGTGGGTTACTTCCAGGTGGCTAATGGACAGGTTAATATATTTTTAATCTGAATTCAATACGCAAGGTTGCAGAGGAGAAAATGATGATGTTACGGCGTTGGGCCGTTGGGCCGTCCGTAAACAATTCGTTTCCGGAGCATATCTCTGAAAGTACTTGTCCGATTGTCTTCAAATTTTACACACAACACCCCTAGGGGGTCTAGTTGTGCCTTTTGGGCTATTTTAACTTTGGCCTACTTCTAGTTCAGAACTATGACCTATTTAGACGTTTTGACGCGCACTTCGTTTCCGGAGCAGATCTCGAAAAGTACTGGGCCGATGACAGTCATATTGCACATACATGTTCTCTAAGGTCCCTAGTTGTGCCTTTTCAGGTTTTTGGACCTTGACCTTGAAGTTGACCCAGCACTTTGACCTAATTTATAACATCGGTAATTCCGACTGAAATATTTTGCGGAATATCATGAAAACCGCTCAAGATAGCTACACCATTACTATAAAACAAATTGTGAGGTTTCAGGAGAGGATGCATCTTGAAAAATTTTAAGTCGATAAAATTAAAAATGGCCGCCTATCGGCCTTTATTCACCTCGACAGGCCTGATATTGCGGAATATCATGAAAACCGCTCAAGATAGCTACACCATTAATATCTAATAAATTGTAAGGTTTCAGGAGAGGATGCATCTTGAAAAATTTAAAGTTGATAAAATTCAAAATGGCCGCCTATCAGCCATTATTCACCTCGACAGGCCTGATAATGTGGAATATCATGAAAACCGCTCAAGATATCTACACCAGAGGATGCATTTTGAAAAAAATCAACTCGTCCAAGTTCAAAATGGCCGCCAATCGGCCATTATTCACTTTCACATGGCCGTTATTTGGTAAACCGTGCTAGATGGCTAGACCATTACTATAAAACAAAATGTGTGATTTCAGGAGAGGATGCATTTTGAAAAAATTCGACTCGATAAAATTCAAAATGGCCGCTTATCGGCCATTATTCACTTTCACATGGCCTTATTTGGTCAACCGTGCTAGATGGCTAGACCATTACTGTAAGACAAAATGTGAGATTTCAGATGAGGATGCATCTTGAAAAAATTTGACTTGATCAAATTTAAAATGGCCGCCTTTTAGGCCATTATTCATTTTCACATGGCTGATATTTGGTAAACCGTGCTAGATGGCTAGACCATCACCTGATTACTATAAAACAAAGTGTGAGTTTTCGGGGGAGGATGCAACCTGAAAATTTTTAACTTACGAATTCAAAATGGCCGACAATCAGCATTATTTACCTCGATAGGCCTGATATCAGGTAAACCGTGCTAGATAGCTAGACCATTACTATAAAACAAAATGTGACGTTTCGAGAGAGGATGCCTTTTAAAAACTTTCGACTCAATCGAATTCAAAATGGCCGCCTATCGGCCACTATTTACTTTCACATTGCTGATATTTGGTAAACCGTGTCAGATAGCTGGACCATTACTATAAAACAAAATGTGAGATTACAAGAGAGGATGCATCTTGAAAAAAATTGACTCGATCAAATTCAAAATGGCCGCCTATCGGCCATTATTCACTTTCACATAGCCGGTTTTTGGTAATCCGTGCTCGATGGCTAGACCATTACTATAGAATGAAATGTGAGATTTCAGCTGAGGATGCATCTTGGAAAATTTTGACTTGATCAAATTCAAAATGGCCGCCTTTAGGCCATTATTCACTTTCACATGGCCGATATTTGGTAAACTGTGCTAGATAGCTAGACGATTACTATAGAATGAAATGTGAGATTTCAGCTGAGAATGCATCTTGAAAAATTCTGACTCGATCAAATTCAAAATGGCCCCCTATCGGCCATTATTTATTTTCACATGCCGAATATTTTGCAAACTGTGTTAGATGTTAGTCCATTACTATAAAACAAAATTTGAAGTTTCGGGGGAGAATGCACCCTAAGTTTTTAACTAATTTATATCGAATTCAAAATGACCGTAAATCAGCTATTAGTTAACTCGATTGGCCTGATATCGAGTAAACCGTGCCAGATAGGTAGACCATTACTGGGATACTGATTAGGATCATTAATTTCAATGGAGGTTTGCAATCTCTGACAGACTGTCTAGTTCTTATCTTACTCTTAGACTGGGCTTCTTAGACCTAGTTGTCTTGCGTCTTGATTTTTGACCTAGACTAGGACTACATTAACCTATACAAAATTGCTTAAATCAAATTCTAATTCGGAGCGAGAGCTCCTGGACTTATGTAGTCTTGTTGTATAACAAAATGTGAGGTTTCAGGGGAAAATGTATCATGAACAATTTTAACTTGTTCAAAATCAGCCATTTGTTTACTTTAAAATGCTTCATATTTAGTAGACCGTCCTAGATATCTGAACCATTACTATAAAACAAACTGTGAAATTTCAGGGGATGGTGCACTCTGGAAAAGTTCAACTTGATAAAATTCAATATGGCCAATTTTCGGCCATTATTTACTTTACCATGCTTAATATATCTGGTAGATCATGCTAGATAACCAGACCACTACCATGAAACAAAATATGAGGTTTCAGGAAGGGCCCTGCCCTGAAAAAAATCCTGATTGAATTCAAAATTGTTGACTTTCTGCCATTATAGGTACTAATATGGCCAATGTGCATAATATCTGACAAACCATGGTGGTTTTCTACACCATTACTCCAAAACAGATAGAAGTGATTCTAGACTGACGTTTTGTTTCAGCCAGGAAGGTTTTGTTTTTGGTTGGGTTGGTTTGTTGTCTTTCTGATTTTCCGTCAGATTACTTAAAAAGTAAAAAAAAAATACCTGAGGTGTGACTGTGTGTCAAGCCAAGGAACAGCCGGTTAGTTTTGGGGGATGATCTGGATTGAATTCGGATCTCACAGATTTGCATGAATTTTTTCTCACAGGCGTGTCACCGGCCAAGGACAAATTCATTTAATTGTGGGGTTACGATCAAGATTTAAATTAAGATTTCGATGTTTGTTTGCCATCTCTGAACGGCTGTCTAGTTCTTGATCTTACTCTCAGACTTGGTGCTGACCGGCCTGTTGCTCACTGCGCTCGCCCAAAACCGTTGTTTACTCGTCTATCTTAGACTTAGCCTCTTAGAACTACATGTAATTGTTTTTCATCTTAATTTTTGGCACAGCCTAGGATTACTTTAATAACACTACACAAAATCGCTTCAATAGGGAGCGTCTGGACTTATGTAGTTTTGTTACATTTATTATAGGCAGCTGTCTTTAATATGTACCAAACTCATTCACCAGTCACTGCAATGTCTTTCAACTAAAGTGGGTGAGCGGGATGGCTGTGAGGGGTGTTGCAAGGGCATCTTCAGAACAATAAACTCCTATTTTAGTCCTATTATTTAGCTATTTTGTCCTATTTTAGTCCTATTTTTTCAAAGGCCCATGTCCCATTTTCCTATTTTTGGGGGACCTGTCCTCACTTGAAGGCCTGCTATTACTATAAATGAAAATGTGTGGTTTTAGGTAGGGATATTCCCTGCAAATTTTCAACTTGATCAAATTAACGGCCATAATTAACTTTCATATGCTTGATATCTGGCAAACCTTGCCAGATAGCTAGACCGTTACTATACAACAAAATGTGCTGGTCCAGGTAGGGATCTGCCTTGATTTGTTTTAACTCGATCAAATTCAAAACGGCCGACTCTCGGCCATAATTACCATTAATGTGGCTGATTGATATCTGACAAACCATACCAGATAGTTAGACCAATGCTATGGAGCAAAATGTGAGGTTCAGGAAGGGATATCCCCTGAAAAATTATCAACTTTATCAAATTCAAAATGGCAGACTATCAGCCAGGATATCAGCCATAATTAGCTTTAATATGCCTGATATCTTGCAAACCGTTCCAGATAGCCTAACCGTTACCATGAAACAAAATGTGCGGTTTCAGGTAGGGATATGCCCTGAAAAATTTCAACTCGATCAAATTCAAAATAGCCGCCCATTAGACATACTTTACTTTAATATGCCTGATATCTGGTAAACCATGCCAGATAGCTAAACCATTACTACAAAACAAAATGTATAGGTTCAGGTAGGAATATGCCTTAAAAACTTTTAACTTGGCCGACTATCTGCCATAGCTAACTTTAATATGTGTGATATCTGGCAAACCGAGCCAGATGGCTATACCATTATGTATAAAAAAATGTGCAGTTTCGGAGAGGGGCATAGCCTGAAAAATCTCAACTCGATCAAATTCATAATGGCCGACTTAGGGCTATTATTGCCATAAATATGGGTAATATCGGGAAAACTATGCCCGATAGCTAGACCATTACTATGAAACAAAATATGTGGTTTCAGGGAAGGATATTGCCTGAGAAATGTCCAACTTGATCTAATTAAAAAACAATGGCCGACTCGTGATCATCATTGACCTTAATATCTCTAATATACATGGCATACTGTGCTAAATTAGGTAAACCACTACTGTAAAACAAAATGTGAGAGTTCAGGGAAGGATGCACCTCTTGTTCCTGTATGCATTGTCCTAAGTATGACCAGGAAATAATCATCATTCAATTATGTTTGAGGGAATTTCTATCCGTTTTTTTGGCCAGAGAAAAAAATGGTTGATCTGCAGGCATAACAGGGGTCTGATTAGTTTTCAAATACTTGATTGCGGTACGGAGAATTTTCATTGCATGTCAAGCCATAGTTGGGCTGGTGGGAAAAAATGAATCGGGCTTTAGCCCAACTTTGTGCATATATAGGCTAAACTGGGCCAGGAGAACCTCCTGAGGATGGTGAGATGATTGAGATGACACTGTCCTCCAGACACAGGATTCAAAATTCGAGCCCTGGCGGTCTGAGGCCGAGCACGCTACCTCTCGGTCACGGAGGCTCCCCTGGGACAATGTCAACATGTACGATTAAGATGGTGGGAATGGAGGTGGTTCTGTAATGCTGGCATGGTACGCAGCCCAAGAGATCCATTCTCCATCTTCAAGGTTATCTTTCTCTAGAAGTTTCTTGACATCGTCCAACCACCGATAGCCATCTTCGATACTAGTTTTGGTGACAGGTTGGGAAACTGGATAAGAATGACTGGATATTGAGAGGAAGAACATGGGAAACTTCAGCATGAATGTGATAGGGTGATATCTAGATTCATCGTTTTGTAACAAGCAACTAAATATTTCACATGTTTTTTGTCCCTTTTCTACTGGATCTTGGCCGTTATGGAAATTTTAACTTTGCTGGTATTCAGAAGAAAAATGCTGTTGAATGCTTATGTATGTTCCATGGAGGGAAGATGTTGCTGCGGTCGATGATGGGTTATGGTAGATATTATCAATCCCACCTGTAGTGAAACACCCTTGATGGCCTGAGGTGGAACAGCGACACCAATCTGTTCCCAATGTTTTATTATTGAATTTGTGACATCTGTGCTAAATGTTCCCAGTCTGTCGTATGATACACACAGTCCTCGTTGATGCATGGTTTGCAGTAGATGAGCACTACCAGTATGAAGATGAAGCTTAAGTGCAACATAATAAAGATATACCGGTGTTTCTCTCTCTCTCTTAGATGACGAGGACCGCTGCCAGGGTTTTTGTATCTATGCCTCACAGAGTTTAATATAAACGCTGTAACTTTTGATTTGTCAGGTGCAGATGGTTGTTGATCAATGCATGATCCATCAGCTGAGCACATTGCGTAACTTTTTATCTAAACCAAATGGTGCTGCTTTTCTCGTTATCTCGTTTCTTTTTGTTTCCTACTTCACCACAGAAAAACCATAATGGCTCACTGTATGCTTTTGATGGTATATGTGACGTTTTATTGAAAACTTTGCATCTCTGCTGAGACGCCCTGTTTTCACTAGGCTGCTTGATTCATGATGTTTTTTTATTGCCCTCTCTACGTTTTGTTTATCAATTGCATGTTTGGAACTTTTATGCTGCACTACATATTGTACTTCTCACCACAAAAACTACGAGAATTACCACTACTTTTACAAATTTTACCTAAGACTACGAAATCAGGCAACTTGTCTTAGAATTCGGTCAACTCAAAAATATTGTCTCTTACTTCTTTGTAACATGCAATTAGTAGTTTTATGACCTTGACAAATAAAACACGATATCCAGTTCATCGTATCCATGGGGGCATTTGTGCTTTTACATAAACTTATAGAAATTTAAAATAATAAAGTATAGGAGTTAATATCTCATAGCTTAGCCTATTATTTCCAGGGATGTTGCAGTAGTACTGTAGATACACCTAGGCCTACTAAACTGGCTTTTCAACATAAGCATATTTGCTATTTGAACTTTAAAAAGTAGCTTCAAAAGCCTATAGAAGGACATGGTTATTATGACGTTTTCTGTATAGACGTTTATGACGTCTCAATAAAAAATCTTATATCTTATTTGGAGCACAGTGTACATGTACACTGAGCACTAGTCTATGCACTAGACAGAAAAAAGTGGAAATATATTGTCCTATATTTCTTAAAATTTGGACCCGTATACGATGGAAATAATTTTGCCTTTAATCTGTATTTCCTTTCTTGTAATTATTCTGTAATTATTTCTTGACCATTTGAAGTACTTTTGGACACCAAATTGTAATTTTGAGCAGGACAGATATGAAAAAAGCGATTTTTGTGGGGTTTTTGGCGGCCATTTTGAAAAAATGCAAATATTTGGAATACGAAAGCCGATCTCACTTGTGTCTTTGGATAGATCTTTTTATATGGCCTTAAGGTAACTCCATGCCGAAGGAATCGTTTGCATCATGACTTGAAGTCAAAAATCACTTAACCTATCCACTATAAACCTTGAAAAGTGGTTTTGGTGATTATGCTACAGATCTCGTACCTAATATGTAAGATAATTATTGAGTGGTATGAACTTCCACTGTTACCCTAAAGTTGGCGACTAGTATGCTAATCGTACTAAGGTGTTTGAAGATGCTTAATTGACGGAAGCTTATTATCGGCAGCCACATTATTTGATTATTAGTGTATGTAAACCCCTCGAGACTCTTGAATACATTTTATTGCCAATGGGTTGTCACGTGTTTCGCTCAATAATAAAAATAATATCCGCCGATTAGAGAATATCGACAAGTTTGTTCTTCCGTATCTGCGTTGATAAATACGGTTTCTACAATAGATCATTTCACACGAGAGATTTTGTTTTATCCTCATTTTGTCCTTTGATGTATATGCATCATTATTTGCGAGTGAAGTTTTTTTCTTTGTCTCAGTGGTGTGAGTTTTTCAGTGTACTTCTTACAGATCATCACCAAGAAATTAAAACATTTTCAAGAACAACCCAGCGTGGCCAATAACATATTTATGTTCAGTGGTTTATTACTCTTCGAATGGCTGTTAAGAAACGTTGATATCAATAATAAAAGTAAAAGGATCATAGTTATTTTATCATTTGAGTATCTTATCTTGTATTCAGCATTGATATAATCATGTTGAGAAAATTAACAACAAAGTTTCCACCCTGATACGAGTTGGTATGTATGGTTGTAGGACTATAACTCGCGATGGTCAATCAATACCAAGCAAAAAATTGGATCAGTTTCGACAATATTTAACAAACCTTTGTGCCTTATGATTTAAAAAAAAATGTATCGGATGTGCACAATGTTCCAGTTCCGCTGTCATGGTGGAGTGAACGAGTGTATAATTTTTTTTTATATTAGGTGTCGAGGCAAATTGTATTCCACGAAATACGCCTCGGTAGATTTTCGGATAAAAGATAGAAATCGAGCGATAGCGATTTTTATTAACTGAAAGTATTTTTCTTTGATTTGAAGCTGGAAATCACGGTAGCCATTCCAGTCTGAAATCAAAGAAACACACCACACATAAATTTGTTCCCAGCAAACACGAGACGCTGAACCAATGTTGGTTTAATGTTGGCCCAGAGTCGGAGACGATGGGCCAACAATAATCCAACATTGGCCCAGCGTCTCCAGTGGTAAATAATTACACTCGGGTCAAAGATTTATCATGCTGATCACTGTTAATTGTCAGGCTCGGGTGTTTACAGAAATGTCAAGCTGCTTGTAAATTAAAATTCACGGCCTTTCATGACGTTGGTGTAAACTCAGCACCACTTATACGTACGCTGACCACATTCGCTAGAGTGAACATGATGAGAAATTAAAATCACCAACGATCAATACATGGTCACTCAAATTATGGATTTTTTGCACATTTTGGATCGTTTCAAAATCACAGAATAAACGTTTACGTGGATTTAAGATTGTTCTCTATCATGTGTCTGAATCCTACTTTATCTGTCTGTTTTTAGATAATGGATGAAACAAATACACATATCACATGGCCTTCAAAGCTGAAAATTGGTGCAAAATCTAAAAAAGGTAAAGTGAAAAAGAAATATTTGGTGATATTATACTTAGAACACAGCCATATGTCCGTCCGTATGTCCGTTCGATTGTCTGAAACAGAATTTTTGCCACGCATGCATTCTACAACTGTTGAGACAATGTTAAAGCTGGACAAGACGGCCATTTCAGCTTACTTCTTTCACATCGAATATTGTTTATAGAAGTAAAGACGTCCATATGTTTGTCTGCAAATATCACGCGATCTGATGGTCTATATTTGACCTATTTTTTTGCCATGCATACAAATCCCAATAACTGAAACAAGATAAAAGCTGGACTTAGCTTCCCTCTTTCTCACCAAATATTGCTCACAGCGACAACCACTTGTCTTGTTCTTATCAAACTGTATGCATTCTAGTATAGTATAGACATGATAAATGTATCTGTTTTATTGATTATTGATTATTGTATGATAATATTTAGTGTTGCTGTTGATCATGATGACTTTGGTATTATATTGACCTGCGTGCAGTGAGTTCATTGTGCATTTTGCATTGTGATTGTTCATGGCCTACTTTTTAATGTAAGAAGAAATCTTATTCTGATATTTTTCTCCTTTGGTTTTAATAAGATGTAACAATTCAAAAGTAGAACTAAAAAAACATGGTATAGTCCTATCCTTATAAATAGAGTGATCTATTTCTCTTTATCAGGGAAATATGAGGCACACTGTTTGTGTGAATTTAATTCAAAAGTATCTCAACCCTTTGCGTGCTGGTCACGACTAAATTCGTTTTTAATCTGTTTTATTAGCTGATTAAATCACGCAGTGTTTAACATTAATATTTGCAAATGCTTGGTGTCAAATTAAACAAATATCTGTAATTTTCAGCAACTTGAAGTTGTGAGACGCGGTAGCGAGACACAACTTCAAGTGGCTGAAAATTTATATTATTTAATTTAGCAGGATGAGGGTTAACCCGTTTCTTGCCAAGTTATCTTATTTAAATTTTCATCTTCGTGAAGTTCTACCTCGTTACTGCCACCTACAAAGTCCTCAAGTGGTAATAATCGTTTAATGTCTGATCAAACATTTACAAATTCTGCATGTTTAAACACACCATTCACAATAGCTGTGATTTAACCTACCAATAAAACATAGTAGCGCTTCAAGTGTTAACTGTGCGTCACCGTCATTAAATAATTCCCGTACGTAAACCGTGACGCGATGAGAAATGTCCGGGATAAAACGTATTGTCACATGTGAAGTATCACAAACTACCCTTAGATTTAACCCTTTAAACTCCCGCCGTGAAATTTGTGGCATATTTTGAGCAAAATTCTTGATTAAGTGATTGCATATCCCACTGAAAGAAGGAGTTAGGACGTTCTGAAGGGTTAAAGTATCTTTTCCCAATTCGAATAATACATAAATACATGGTACCAGAAATGCGTAGAAAGATAGACAAAATATTATGATAGATGCATTTCTGAAGGTACTCAATGCATGGCTCTCTTGACACTGACGTTTGCTATCTTATTTTACTTTGCGTCGTTTTGTATTGGCTGTATCAAGTTCAACGTCTAATGTGTACTAGAATAATGCAGTACCGGTATATTTTTCTTTGTTTTTGGACAGTAATGGTAATCCATCAATCTTCTATATACTTCATCTTCCATTAACCCAGCAAACACGACACATCAACCCAATGTTTGACCAATGTTGGCCTACCGTCTACGACGTTGGCGCAACATTGGTCAAACATTCGGGTAGATGTGTCGTGTTTGCTGGATAGTCTTATCTTATTTACCATTGTATCGTATCTTATCACTTAGTCAGGTGACGAATTTGGAATTTTGATCAGATCTTTATCTTATCTATTTGGTGACGACTTTGGCATGTAACCAGTGCATCTCTGATTAAGTAGCACCATAATAATATTACATACTTATTATACACTGGTCATATCTGCTGATGATTAGCTAATTGGCCAATGACTATTATACTGCCGTGCAAAAACGAACATCAGTAACTGCTTACTTTTCAAGTACGCAGTTACTGTTGTTTGCCTTTATAACATGACTAGGATGAGGACTTGAATTAATGTCTTGGTTCTTGTTTACTTGACGCAAGGATTTTACTTGCTTGACGTCATGATGTATGAGTTATGTCGCTGTTATTTAGCTTGACGGCATGGTGAAATGTCGCCCATAACAGCATAGGGCCCCAATTGGTCTTCTTTAAGAATGATTGTCACTCAAGATGCCAAGAAATTTAAAATCATTGTCTGAGCCATGGCGGTCTGTCGTGCTTGGAGCGCAGACCTCTTCAATTAAACGTGTTTATTTTTGGACAAGTACACCCATGCATATCGCAGGCCTGTCTTATTTTGTTTTAGCTGCACTAAAGGTATTTAATGTCGGGACGAAAGTAATGTATGTACCCATGAAATTATCACATGTGTACAGTTTAGCTATTTAGAATTTGGTGTAGAATAAATTTTCACTTGCAATGAGTCATAGCCGACCGCGTTAATTTAAGGATATTTTTGCAATTAAGTCTTTTTTATTCGGATGAGATTAATTTCCATTCACTCCCTGGTAACTAAAGGGTTGAATACTGTCGATATCTACACCGTGTAATTAGGGCTGCTCCAGGTGAAAATCTGGCATCTAAACAAAAACGTCACTTTGGCTGTGTATGTGTATCATGTGATACGATTAGAGCTTGAAACAACGATTTATAACTGGAGGCGATACAGCCACGTTTATAAGATACCAAAATACTGTTGCTTTACGAAGGCACTTCCGCAGTAGTGGTAATGTGTGTAACTTGACCTAGTTTAATTCGTCATCTGCGCCGAGGCGTAACACATATACATCCTGTTTATAATTTTAGACATTTAAAAATGGTAACGCCCAATACAATATAATAGTAGCGGGTGTTCGTATTACAGTGTGTTGATTTGAGGCCCGATGTGTGACATTTGAACCCTATCAGGGTTATTTGATCCGAAGGCGAAGCCGAGGGATCAAGATGTCACCTTGGCATTAGAAGGCCGTATCTGCCACTTTGTAAAGTGGCAGATACGAACCTCTGATACCAAGGTGACGATTAGTGACTCTTGTAGCCTTGTAGGGCTCAAATTGAATAAGAAGAGCTTCAAATTAACTTATTGTCCGACAAATCATATGCTGCAGTTACTATTATCATCACAAAAATAGCTTTCGAAACACTGACACTCGCACGTATATTTGACTAGCAGTGCTCTTATAAAAGAATGACGTGGCGTAAATATGTTCAATTACAGCCTGCTGCTGATCATACGCCCTACAGGAGTGTCGATATGTGACGATGCTCTACATACAGGATCATAAATATGGATCATAGTACTTGCTTGAGTGTCCTGATGCCACGTCATGAGGGCAAACATGGAAGTTTCCGAATTTTACGCATCGGTGTTTATGTTGATTAAATTGTGTCTGTTTCGTCTTTGTTTAGTGCTCAACCATATGCTAAACATATGGCGCATGCCCCTATGGTGACAAAAAATGAAATGTGAAATCGTCCATGCGAGGAGACCGCCTGCAAAGTACCCAAGCAGCATCGAAGCCCAGAGATAGCTCATAAATCCGACGAAAAAATCAAATTTGATTGCTGCTTTGTCTTCAACTTATGTTTGAACGTTGAGTTATAAACTGGTGATGTGGAATAATAATACTGCCGTGCGAAAGCAAGCAGCAGTGACATAGATAACGGGCCTACCGCTGTCTGCCCATGATTACATTGGCCTCATGCATCTTGATTCCTCCCCTCGCAAAGTTCGTGAGAAGCCCTGATTGATTACACTGTAGAATTTGTTACATTAATATTATTAATGAGCTCTGAACTGCTTTTTATCTGGCCAATAAGGGAATACCTTACAAAAATTGTTTCCTTGACATTGTAAACCACATGGTCATGCCAAAGGATACACGTGGTCAAAACACGTGAAACTGTGATAAAATTGACATTACTTCAGTTACTTTTGAAGGCGGGTGGTGAGGACGGGCGGGGGGTCTTGACTGCATCACAAGACCTAAATAACAAAGTTCCCCATCCAACATGGACATTTAAAAGTTTTGTGTGCAAATTTCTGCTCATCGTGACTTTCTATCGAGTGCGGAAATCGCATTGAAACTTCAATCAGTCGCTTAACACTTTCAGCCCTCACGATGCATTAAAGCATGATTTTTTATCTTTGAAAAATGACTCAATTTCTTACACCTAGGGGTCTTAGAAGAACATTTTTTGTTAATTTTTTTAAATGATAACAATACATTTTTTTCATTTGCCACGCGCTATAAGTCATCTTCATTCACTACAAGTTGAGAATTGCGACAGCAATTCGCGGCTTGTAGTTGATGAAGATGACAATGGTAAATTCAGGCTTGAAAGGGTTAATACTAACACTAAAACGGTCGTGCAAATAAAAACAGCAGTAACTTCTTTCTTGTAACGTAATCAATTACTGATGTTTGCCTTATATTACCACCGCAGTAGGCTATACTAATCGACTAAGCTATAACCCTCCTTTCTCCTTTCATCCAAGAAAATGGGAAAGAATTCTCATACACAACTACTCCCTCTGCACCACTATATGTACCTTGCCGAATAGGGTTTTACTGACAAGACAACAGGCATGTCTCAGAAAAGAGAAGACATTGATCATAGTTATGTTAAATGTAATCATGGTAATGTCGGGCAATAAAGTGACAATTGAAACAATGTTGTTTTACTGTTGGGCCAGCGTCGAAGACGTTGGTCCAAATTCAAAATAACAGTGTTTCAGCGTATCGTGTTTGCTGGGCATGCTTTAGGCGTGCTACTTCAGTTGCCATACCAGTCTCTCTCCAGACATCTGGGTGAGTTCGGCTTGCGCAAGCTTTCAACGATGGTTTGATTGATTTCACTCATACTCTGTAAGTGAACAGATGCTTTTCAGAAGGTCCGATATAGCTGCCGATGTCGGCCGCTATCTGAGACGCCGGCCCTTTTTTTCAACCGACGCTCGATCAACGTCGCGTACCTGCCGAGGTGGATCCCGGCAAACACGATAAGTTGAAACACTGTTGTTTTAATGTTGGACCAGCGTCGAAGACGTTGGGCCAACGTTAAAACAACATTGTTTCAGTGTATCGTGTTTGCTGGGATGTCCCTCAGGTTTCGCGCGGAATTTCCGTCGGAGCTAATGAAAACCGGATCGAGTGGTCTGACGCCGCCGAGGCAATTTGCGAATCACCCACCGAGGTTATTGTGTGATGTGCCATCTTCGAATGAGATTATTATTTCATACCCAGCAAATTTTAGACGCCGTCCCAATGTTGTTTCAATGCTGGGCCAGCGTCGCAGACGTTAGGCCAACATTGGTAAGTAAAAATCTGCTGGAAACAATGTGTGATGGGCTCGTTCGATTGAATGAGAAATCACAGAAGTGTCAAGAGACGTTCCCCTTACGTTGTTGAATTGTTGGGCCACTGTCTTCTCCTGTATGCTCGTTGGGTTGGGTCACAGCAAAATAACTTGAAGGTTGACGGATGAGTAAACAAAAATAATTTGTAAACAAAAATGATTTACTGTTTATTTAGTTAACTGTGTATCGAACATCCGTTTAAATATATGTGAAAAGAAATGTATCATTGAAAAATGTATTAATAAAAGCATACTTTTCTTTGGAGATATAGTACGTTGCTACTTATTAAGGCTAATGCCACTACCTGACTACAACATATGAGCCAAAATTATACAATGTTAAGGAGTAAGTTTATATTTTAATTGAAAATATGGGCCGTGGAATGATTTTTTGTAGAAGTATTATCTTTAAATTTTAGACAACTTCTCGTAAATTTCTGAATTTTAAGCCCCGATTTCGTCGATCATATTATTAACCTTGTGTGGACTTGCAGTCCGAGATGCTCATTACGCGGCAAAAACGAGAGATTGGCCCAATGCTGATGTTGGACCACCGTCTGCGACATTAGCCCACCATTCAACCAGCCTCGGATCGGCCTGGTCATTCACCGCGGTGGAATCTGCCGCCAAATGTTGCAGGCAATGTGCGGTAAGATTTCCGAGGCCGTCCATCTGCTTGCACTTGCAGGCATCTTTACCGAAGGGGGGCCCGAGGACAGAGCAGGTACTTTTCACCTCAGATTATCACAAGGGGTTGCCAAAAAATCTCAGCTTATCTGGATTACAGGATCCACGGCCCCGTCCGCTATCCCAGCAGACACGAGACGGTGAACCAATGTTGTTTTAATGTTGGGCCAACGTCGAAGACGGTGGGCCAACATTAAAACAACATCGGTTCAACGTCTCGGAGATGTTTCACTTTTTAACGGAACACGATCTTCTGCTTTCTCTGGTCCCAGCAAACACGTAGACGTCGATCCAGTGTCGGGACAATGTTTGGCCAGCGTTGAAGAAATGGGCGACTGCTCAATGTTGTTTCAAATATGGACCAATTTATAGATCTGGTCCAACGTTGGACCTTCAAGACTGGAATAGTTCGTCTGCCAATCGTTTCAATTTTACATAAACACGACTCAGATTGTGGCATTCCACTGTGTATTTAGTTACCAGAAACTGTTTTAGATTTGTTTTCTTTCCAATTCCCGGACATGGTTTATTCAACTGGTATATTTTTAAACCATAATGATCCTCAGATCCTGTGGCACATACAACACTTTAACAGCTAGGGAACGATTTGCTATGCTTTTGTGTTGCAACTGAATTTTGCTAGGTTTGATTTTTAGTGTGATGACCTTTAACATTTTTTATAACGGTTTTCTCTGCTTAAATAATCGCATTTCATACACCTTTCCATCGCTTTTCTGCAAGATAAATTATGATATTTAAAAAAATTGCCCTCTTTCTGTTTCAGACCTGTCTCATTTACTGATGGAAATAGTGATAGCTTTGTAACGCCCTTCAATTAACCCTTTCAGAGAGGGACCGACTTTAGACGTCAGAATCTAGACGTCTAAAATCGTTCGCCGCACTGAAAAATTAAAATATTTAGCCAAATATTTATGAGGCCGTAGACCCGTGACATAGGTATTCAAATGAAGCGGAAAGAGCCAATTAAGACATTTATGATGATTTCAAATTGAAAATAGCCCTTTGGTATCCGTGGTTTATATGTCAGGAGCGCGCAGCGCGGGGCTTGCGCGAAATTACCGTCGATACACTGGTCTCAACCTTAACTCGACGAGGCCGCCAATAACGTGATCGCCTAGTCACATTGAGAAGGGAGAAACAATGATGTTTTCCTAAAAAACCCATCCGGGAACCGCGGGGTTCGAACCCGGCACTAGCCATCACGCCTCGTCCCTTCTCTTTCCGTGGTGTTTATACAAAAATATTTCAGCTGTGTAAGGGTTAAGAAATCCCCCCCTTCCCCCACGCCATGAATATACGTCTGGGAGTGCGTGGGGTTGTGTAATTCACGTACCACTTCACTTGCGGCTTGCTGCCACCCCATCTTATTGGCAGCTTAGCAATTCTAGATCAACTGTTGCTCCAGCTAATAAGCACCTCGCAAAACTTCACACCTAACCGACAGATGCCAAACCAACATTCACCCTTAAACCCCCAAGCACGACTACAGTCGTTTTCAATCCATTATATTAGCCGATCAAATCACTGTTATTGGGAACAATAGGGCTATGTGGGGTTAAACATCAAGATTTGGACATTTGTTACAAGTCTGAAATTAGACAAACATGAATAATTTTCACCCACTTGAAGTTGTGGGTCGCGGTAGCGAGACGCAACTTCAAGTGGGTGTAAATTCGAATTATTTAATTTAGCGCCCTAAGGGTTAAATGACGAGACGGTATTTTGATGAAGGACCAGCATTGATATTTACAACATTGGCACGACTGCAATTTCTAGTGACTATACACAGGCTGATAACTATAAGGCCTTTAACATTCCACAAGATTCGTACCATTTGCTAATCAGTTGAATATTTTTTAGGAATTTCTCACTCATCACACGCACGCATGAAAAATATTTATTCTTGATTATTTGTGCAATATTCCCTTACTTATCTTATAAACAAGTGTTTAATTTGTTCAAATGGAAATGTTTCCATTGTTTTGGTGCTGTTTGAAAAAAACTGGAAAAATCGTTTCTTTTATAGTTTTGAAAAATAATTTTTAAATAAATGATTCACCCTTCCCCCCAAAAAACCCCCACCCAATCTCATCTTCAGGCTTTTAGATCTATGTATTTGGTCCATGTAGTGTACTCAAATCATAGTATTGGGATATCATCTGCTTAAATTATAGCGCGCTATGAGGTATTTCTCTCCTCATCCATCTGCAAAAAACCTGTCCCATAATAAGTACTTCAGAACAACCACGTCTCTTGTATTTGGATATTAGGTCCAGGATTACTATCTGGTATTACGAAGTATGCGATTGTATGAAAATCACGCAATTAATGTACCACTCAAAACTTTTATAAAGCTGAAAAGGCTATCCCAATTATTAATTTCGAATAATAACAAAAAATAAAATAACTGACGTGGTCCAATCCCAACAATAGATAAATATTAATCTTCCGAGTTCTTTCTATCTATGTATTCGCTCTAGCCCTATATATAACAGGCTATCGCGAGAGGCTATCATCTACTTCAAATATATCGCACTGGATGTGATCAAGAACTGTATGTGATCTTTCTCGCACCACCTATCACTAAAAAAAAACTAGCCCATTACAGTCCAGAACCACTATATTTATAACGTATTGTTCATTAATTATTTAGACCCATGATTAAACGCTGGCAATATGTGGTATTAAGAAGTATGATTGTGTAAAAATCCCCACAATAAAGTATATATTTTACAAAAAACGTGACATTAATTACACCAGTGGCTGCCATAATGATGTATGAGTCTACAATATAATATTTTCTTCAGAACGACACCCTCAAACATTGGCACAATACATAGCAAACGTTTGCGCAGCGTTTTTGCTCCCTTTATTAAGCCGTCAAGTGCTTGATTCATTACCGCACTCCGCTTCGATGTGTCGATCGATGTCAATTCTGGGTTTGAGTAGTCCCTAATCCATTGCTGATTGATCGATGGTCATTTATTATTTATCAAAGTTCCATGTGCTTTGGTTCGCTGCAGTTTTGTAATTCTGCGGATAATTTCTATCCGGCCGCCATACGATGAAGTAATAAACTAGGCTGCCAGAACTTAGTGAGATAGTTAAGTCGTCTGAGAAAAAAATGACTCGAGATCAGAAAACGTTTCCCCAAGGTTGGGGAAACGTTTTCTGATCTCTTGTCATTTTTTTCCCAGACAAGTTCCGGGTGGGCGTATTGATAACTGCTAAACACGACAATATCAGAGACATCAACAGAAGATTATACATCGTATCCGCAGGGCATATAATACATTGGTCGGTACCTTCGTCGGTTTCGATTTTTGGTATTGCACACCGTCAAAGGGGACACGAATTCCCACTCCGTCAGTCTGTCCGTTCGCCCGCCTGGGGTCACAGTCTTTTTTCAACGCAACTGTGATGGTAAATTGGATAGTTTTAGATTATGTTTGATTATAAATGTGGTATAACGATTTGCTCGATGGAAATTAATTAGTTTCTGATTATATGCTTATAATCTGTTTAGCACCTTATCGTTCTTGAGATCGAGACTGAAAGGAAGAAGAAATATTTCCACCACGGGACATGAAAATATTTATATAATTATGAGTGGGAATAATAATCAGCCACCTAACCCTTTGACCGCCAAATTATTAAATTAAATTTTCACCCACTTGAAGTGGCTGACACAACTTGTGGTTGAAAATTTAATTTAGCGCTTTAAGGCTTAACCCTTTAAGCGTCAATCACGAATAAAATTGTTGTTAATCATTTTGCCCTAACGGTTGTATGTGATGTAATTTTGGTTTTAAATCTTTGCATGAAAATTACACAGACTTGACAAAATGTAGGGAAACATGAAATTTTGCTAATTGATGTCCGTGCACGTTTCATGTGCTAATAAAAAAAAAAATAAAAAATAATATAATCGTGACCGGCGCTTAAAGGTTTACCCTCCCCCAACTAAGTTTTTCATTCGACATCGATATCTTGGCTTCACCCCTTCGAAGACAGCTGAATTTGCAGCTTTATAACTACCTCTAAGAGTGGGTATAAATGGTTTCAACTCCTATAGTATACAATACGAGTCCCATGTATAAGCAGCGTCGCCCTGCACCTTTGCTCAGCAGTGATGCTAATAAGAGTTATGTGCATCAGGATTCCTGATGACGGTTCATTGAGTAGGCATATAACTTAAACTGATAGTATAGAGGCTTGGCATCAAGTCGAACCTTTGTGCTGACAATGAAGTTGTATTTGCACCAATGATGTGTTAAGTGACGTTAAGCATTATTTTACTCTGTCACTTTGAAGCGTGAAGTGTGTTCGTGCCTACTTTAGTTATGTTTATACTTAGATAGTACTTTGGCCACCTTGATACCTAGATCACAACAGTGTCTAGAGTAATAAAAAATATCAGATAAACTATTGTACTGAAGTATGCAAGTAACATAGCTTCCATTGTAAATATATTTTCTGCACATCGTGTGTTTGATCTTTAATTACGTTTGCTTACGTAGATAATGCATGTGCTTGAAATAATTACGCAATATGTTTTCTGTTTTAGATCCTCATATAAAAGTGAGCGGTAAGAAGGAGAACGTCTGGGGAGCCAAAGATCGCATAATGAACGTACTGGATACCAAGGTATGATGACCCACCCTTCAGTCTGTCTAGAAAATCAACACCAGCCACCGCACGATCTCGCACTCGGGAATCCCCCAGCTAACAGTTCACCCAATGTTGGTTTAATATTGGGCCAGCGTCTACGACGCTGGACCAACGCTAAACCAACATTGATTCAACGTTTCGTGTTTGCAGGGCCAGAATATCGCCTGACATTTTGAGTGTGAGAGATTCAGAGAACGTAGTTGCAGTCTCTGTCTCACACAATCATAATGGGGTATTTTTGAAATAAATATTTTGATACTGAATTTTCATTAAATAAATATTTTTCTGAAAGACATGTTGTGAATGAATATTTAATGAAGTTTAATCCTTAACATCAATACTAGGCCTAAGCCTAGTTTGGGATCCAACTTTGTACTCGGAGAAAAAACAATTCTTATTGAAATAAATATTTTGCTTCAGGCAGAGTGTGAAATAAATAAAGTATTCTATATGAGGCATGTACCACAGCTCCATCCGTACTTCGTCCTCAATAGAGATGAGAAGCCGGACCGATGTTGGATTAATGTTGGGTCGCCGTCATTAATCTAACATCGTTCCAGCGTCTCGTATGATTCACATTAGGTCACCGTCTCGTATTTGCCGACAATTCACACGTCCTCGTTGGTCGCTATGTTGACATCGACCGACCAGGACGTAGGCCTACCTACATGTGAGATCTAGGTCATGTTTCTAGCTAATATCGATGGGCTCACACACAGCCGAACTGGAGCTATTTTACTCCACAACGGAATAATAATAATAATAATAAATTTCTATAACGCCTAAATCCTCGGTGATCCGAGCTCAGAGGCGCAAATTACTGTGTATTTACTCCCATTAGGAGTATTTTCGTCTCTTTTAATTTTTTTTTCACCTCTCGGAAAGCATTTATTAACTCCTTTGTGGAGTAGTTTCTTCTATGTCGTCATTGGAAAAGAACCCCCCAAGGAGTTATTTTTGACCTGATTCATAACTCCCCAAAGGGAGTTATTTTTGACCTAATGCTACTCTGGCTTCGCTGTGTGTGCTGTTTATATTGAACTCTTGCACAGCGTATACCGTATAGAGCTCAAGGCCTTTTGTAGGGATCCGTGACTGCGATGCCACAGGATCCATAATGTGCACAGTTCACACCGTACACATTATATTGAACCATTTGAGCGCCATAATAGGTACTTGAAATTTGCACCCACTTGAAGTTGTGTCTCGCTGCCGCGACCCACAACTTCAAGTGGGTGAAAATTTTAGCTATATTTCAGTCTAATATTATATACAATCTTGCAAACATAAAACACCTTTAAAACTGTGTTATTTGAAGCGCGAATAATATGCTCTAAAAACGACAATAGCCGCTGCTAGCACCCAAAGGGCTAGTGCTCATCTCTATCGTCTGACTTTATAATTATGACATAGCAGAAAGTGGACAGAACAAAAACCGAAGTAAGATTGGACGTTGCTTTTTTTGGCGTTGCCCACCCTGACAGCAATACAGAGGTTAGTGTGAAAACAGCTTACTCTGCTGCTGGCAGGATGGCGTTACAATGGTTACTGCAATATTTGAAAAAAAAATGCATTTGAAAATGACAATTTAAAAAACGGAAAGTTTCAGAAGCAGAAATGTCCTTCTGATCACATTTTTTTGTGTAAATAAGTCGGTCGGTCGGTCGGTCGGTCGGTCGGTCGGTCGGTCGGTCTACAATTTTTTAACACGCGAATTTCACGAAAATGGAGACATCGCAAATCTGTTTAGGGCGCAGCACCCAGCGGTATTCGGGTCATGTACTTGCGTTTAGCCGTATGCACTATCTATCCGCTCGCACCCCTAGGGCTACGAAAGATGCACGACACGTTGAGCCAGTGCTGGTTTAATGTTGGGCCAGCGTCTGGGACGCTGGCCCAACATTAAACCAACACACAAGTTAAATGTCCGGGATTTTCTAGTTGGATGTAATATTACCAGTCACTGCAGTGCAAAGGCAAACAGCAGTAACTGCTCACTTTTCAAGTGAGCAGTTACTGCTGTTTGCCTTTGCACCACGTAGTAGCAGACGCTGAGCCAGGTTGTGTGTGTGTGTGTGTGTGTGTGTGTGTGTTTTGGCAGGAGATCATCGTTCTCGTGTGTGTCTTACACGAAACGTCTCCGTGGCGTGACTATTTTATAAGAAAAATGCACCTTCTTATTTTACTGTGTTATCACAAGGACGTGGAAAAGTCGTTTGGTTTACAGTTTAGGTGATTGAGTGGTTGGGTTGGCGGAATTATTGACTGATTTATGGATGGGCTCTAAAACTGGGTTCTTGTGATGATGACAGCTTTTTTCGATTTTTGTTTGATTTGTTGATTATTGTTTTCATATTATTTTTGTGACCATAGCTCCGCCATCTGCTCGATCTGACTACTGGTATTCAATGCTCTGTGCATCCGAAGTCATTCTCCCAAGTCATTCAAAAGGAGTATCAAGTATTGCAATTTAGTGGTTATCGTTGTCGGATGAAAAACTTAAATTCACTAATTTACAGGGGTGTTAACCCTTACAGCGCGGGGATTGACTTTAGACGTCAGAATCTGACGTCTGTAGACGTCAGATTCCGACGTCTAAAGTCGATCCCGACCCTGTAAGAGTAAAAATATTTATAGTGACCCATAACATACATGTAGGTATTCGAGTGAATCAGAAAGAGCTAGCTAAGACATTTATGATGATTTCAAATTTAACAAACCCGTTGGTCTCCATGGTTTATAGGAAAGTATTGCAGCGCTTTAACTGTTTAAGGGTTAAAGTTGCTGATTAAATTCCTTATCTGTGAACCTCGCTATTTCCATTTTCAGTGATCAAACACGTGAAATGGTTCATCAAACAATTCATCAGCAAAGTTTTGAGGAGGTATGGGGGGAGGGAGGGGGTACATACCAAATATTTAAAGGATTTATTTTTCCATCCGACAATCCTAATATTTTAGTGGGTTCTAATCAGACTTCTGTCTTTTTCGTGATTTCCTCAGAGTAGCCTAAACGTAAACCACAATCTGGACACCTAAGGTGTGTTCGATTGCGTTTGAATTAGACCTCGACAAGTCCAGGTGCGTCAAACAAAAGCTGCTCTGCAAAGCCGAAGGGCAGTAACTGCTTACTTAAAAAGTAAGCAGCTACTGCCTTTTGCCTTACGATGCGCCGACACGAGTAAATATTTCCTAGAAAAACCATATCAACATTTGACTTAAGACAGGTTAACTAAGAAAACGTGTCGCACACTTAGGTTAAGTATGAAGGGTAAAACGCTCGCCGCAGGAGAGGTCAAAAGTGTTTGCTCAGGCTGTGTGTGAGTTGAGACAGTGCCAATGTCCCAGCAAGCGGGAGACGTTGACCCAATATTGTTTGAATGCTGGGCCAGCGTCGTAGACGCTGTACCAGCATTCAAACAATGTTGGGTCAATGCCTCGTGTTTATACTGGTGACAACTGCTGCATTGACGAAGGATTGCCGGATAAATTCCAGATGACGCAAGACGTTGTTGTTATAATGCTGGGCCAGCGTAGTTGACGGTGGATCACCATTCAAACAACACTAGGTCAGGTCTTGCGGCTGCTGGGAAGCTACTGTCTTAGAGTTGACCCTCAACTATTTCTCAGCTGACATTGAAGTACTAACGGAATTTCTTCTTTTAAATGAAAAAAAACCCACATTGCTTTAAACGAAATAAACATCTGGAAATAAATGTTTACAATTTTTTCAGTTAAAGTTGCAATTTGTATTTTGAGCTTGAAATTCTGACATTAAGCTTCCAGCCTCGTTGCCCTGTCGTCGCGGTATTTTGGTTTCAAAATGCTCTAAATCTCGAATTTAAAATCCTGTAGTGTCATCTGATTCACCATCCTCAGTATGCTTTCCTGGCCCTGGGTCTGCAAGTGCAGAAAGTGGCATAAAGGCCCATTCATTCATTCATTCATTTATTCATTCATTCATTCATTCATTCATTCATTCATTCATTCATTCATTTATTCATTCTAGAATTAAACAAAAAAAAAATATCATAGCTTGAACAATAAAATAGGTAAAATGTTACTTATTTTTTGTCTTCCTTTGTCGTGATTATCAATCACAATAGATTATCTGGAATGTTCACCATGGTTTTAATTCGCTGCCCGCGCTTGACAACTGTAAACTTGTCAAAAAATAAGCGATCAGTTGGTCTATTCAAATTTGTAACAGCAACTGACTGCACAACTTTATTCACTATGATATAGTAGGTCAGGTAGAGATATGCCCTGACAATTTCAACTTGATCAAATTCAAAATAGCCGACTATCGGCCATGATTAATTTTAATATTCCTGATATCTGGCAAACCGTGGCAGATAGCTAGACCATTACTATGAAACAAAATGTGCGGTTTCATGTAGGGATATGCCTTGAAAAAATTTAACTTGGTCAAATTCAAAATCGCCATAATGAGCTTTAATATGCCTGATATCTCACAAACGATGCCAGATAGCTAGACCACTGCTATAAAACAAATTTTGTGGTTTCAACTGGGATATGCCCTGTAATATTCCAACTCAATCAAATTCAAAATGACCGACCATCGGCCATAATTAACTTTAAAATGCCTGATATCTGATGGGTGATTTTAAAAATGGACTTTTTATGATGTCACAAAACACGAGTTATCTCGGGTTCCGTCTTGTATCGTCGAAGGAGCTTGCCTGAGATATCCCTGGTTCCGTCTGGAATGACTTAATATACATGACAAACTGTGCTAGATATGTAGACTATTTACCTGTTTACTGTAAAAAAAATATGAGAATTTTAGGAAGGATGAACAATTTCTATCACGCGGGTGGGACAGGGATTATGGTGGCCCACTGACCTCTTGCTACATGTACTGTAAAGGTATAAATATAATGTTCAACTTCAAAGTATGGCCTGCTGCTTCAACAGTTAAAGCCATGCTTCACAATCATGTAGAAAAGTAGTGATGTCTTCATGTCTCATGAAGCGTAATGACGTATAATATTTGTAATTTTCACCCACTTGGAATTTGTGTCGCACTGTAACATTTGTGTAACCACATATACGTGGTTGAAAATACTATACTCAAATTGGCTATATTTCAGTTCAAAGTTCTATCAATCTTACTATACATACTAAAGATCTGTAAAAAAACTGGAATACTTTGATGCGCGCATAATATGTTAAAAAACGGCAATAATTCGCATTAACATTATCGCATTAACCCTTCAAGCCTGAATTTACCATGGTCATCTTCATCCACTACAAGCCGCGAATTGCTGTCGCAATTCTCGACTTGTAGTGGATGAAGATGATTTCATGTGGTTTGAAAATGCAAGTAAATTACCACGTATTGATAAACCAGTTTCATGGAAATTTTGGTTAAAAACCCTTAGTTGAAGGAAAATTAAGTTTGTTTTCAGGGATGTAAAAATGATGCTTTAATGCATCGTGGGGGCTTAAAGGGTTAAGCAAGAGCACCACGAGCGCCGTAGGGATTAAGGTGTTGCGGCGCGTGTCATTGCGTCTGCTTAGGTCATAACAGTCCAAGAACAACGCTGTTCTTTGTAGCTGCCCAAGTAAACTGGAAACGTTGACGCACCATCAGTTTAATGCTGGGCCACCGTCTACGACGCTGGCCCAGTATCAAGCCAACGTCGGGTCAACGTATTTGTCGTGGCATCACCTAATCGCCGACAAATAAATATTAAGCACGTGACTAGATTTCCGCTCCGGGTGTTTCCTCAGTCATCAAACACAATCCGTTGAACCAATGTTGGCTTAATGCTGGGCCATCGTCGTAGACGATGTGTCAACGTTAACCCGAAGTTGTATCAAGGTATTGTGTTTTTAAAGTCATCACCTTATTACTGCATACACGAGACGTTTAGCCGGTGTTGGTATAATGTTGGGCCAGCACTGTTTACTTTGTAGACCCTCTCAGGGCGGGGGCCCTAGGGTAGTGGTTAGCACCGCTGCCTTTCGCGCCAGAGTTCGGGGTTCGGATTGGTTCGGTTCCCGATTTGAAAGAAACAAAAAATGTTTCTTCCCCATCCACGTGCGGAAGTCAGTATTGTGGAGAGCGTCCGTGACCGAGAGGTAGCTTGCTCGGCCTCACACCGCCAAGGCTCGAATTTCGAATCCTGTGTCTGGAGGACAGTGTCATCTCAATCATCTCACCATCCTCAGGGGGTTCTCCTGGCCCAGCTTAGCCTATATGTGCACAAAGGTGGCCTAAAGCCCGATTCATTTTTGTAAACCCTCTCAACCCTTGTCGTGCTAGATATCTATTTAAATTTTCACCCACTTGAAGTTGTGTCTCGCTACGGTGACCCACAACTTCAAGTGGCTGAATCTCGGCTGTTTGAAAAAAAACAAAAATGTTTCTTCCCCATCCAGTGTGAAACTCAGTATTATGGGGAGCCTCCGTGACCGAGAAGTAGCGTGCTCGGCCTCAGACCGCTAGGGCTCGAATTTCGAATCCTTTGTCTGGAGGACGGTGTCGTCTCATTCATCTCACCATCCTCAGGAGGTTCTCCTGGCCCAGTTTAGCCTATAACACAAAGGTGGCCTAAAGCCCGATTCATTTAATTTTATTTCAAGTGGCTGAAAATTACTCAAGTCTGCCTAATTTGTGATTTGCAAACCTCGGATGTTTAAACACTCATTTCTTTTCCAATACCAGTGATTTGAGGCAGAGCGAATAAGAAAACGAATTGGAAACGGCTATTGTCGTGATTAGCGTGGAAAGGGTCAAATGAATGAGAAATATTGACTGACATTTCAGAGTGTAGGGTCACAATGTTGCTATAATGTTGGGCGAGCGTCGCAGATGTTTCACCAACTTAAAGTTGTGGATCGCGGCAGCGAGACACAACCTCGAGTGGGTGAAATGTTCAATTCTACAATTTAGCGCTCTGGAACATTAATCATGTTAATATGAAATGAAGCAATACAAATATACACATCTTCGTTTTGGTATAATTTTGTCCAAACTGTGAAATTGAATTTCGTCTTTTCTCAATGATCTGTCTTGTTTGGGGTAGGGCAGAGGCCCTGGTGTAGTGGTTACAGATGCTTGCTTGGAAAGTCGGAGATCGCTGGTTTATACCCCGCTCTGGCATTCAAGTTTCAAAGGAAATGAAATGAATCGGGTTTTAGGCCACCTTTGTGCACATATAGGCTAAACTGGGCCAGGAGAACCTCCTGAGGATGGTGAGATGATTGAGATGACACTGTCCTCCAGACACAGTATTCGAAATTCGAACCCTGGCGGTCTGAGGCCGAGCACGCTACCTCTCGGTCACGAGGCTCCCCACAATACTAACTTTCACACGTGGATGGGGAAGAAACTTTTTTTTGTTTCTTTCAAACCGCCGAGACCGGGAACCGAACCCCGAACTCTGGCGTGAAAGGCAGCGGTGCTAACCACTACCCTAGGGCCCCCGCCCAAGTTTCAAAGGAGCTAAGTGTTTCTTCCCTGCTCACCCGTAAAGATTGAATATTGTGGGTAGCCTCTGTGACCGAGAGGTTGCGTGCTCGGCCTCAGACCGTCAGTACTCGAATCTCGAATAGTGTGTCTGGAGGGCGGTGTCACTTCATTCATCTCACCATCCTCAGGAGGTTCTCCTGGCCCAGTTTAGCCTATTTGTGCACAAAGGTGGCCTAAAACATTTCCCGATTCAGAGTATTATCATGATTATGGTGTCCACTCTCGTGATTGGATGGAATATCAGGTCAAGGAAACGTGTACCTAGTAAACACGGGATATTGAACCAGTGTTGGTTTGATGTTGGCCCATCGTCTACGACGCTGGCCCAACATCAATTCAATAACATTGGTTCAATGTCTCGTATTTGCTGGGGAGGGCACTATAATATTATGATACTGCCGTCCAAAGGAAGCAGATACTATCGTTTGGCTTTGTAGGCCATAGTTTAACACCCCTGCTGTTTATTGGCAATATAACTTCTTATGATTATTACTTGTTATCACTACTTTTTGTCAACCCTTTGCGCGCTAATCGACTATAGTCGTTTCTAATCTGTTTTATTAGCAGGTTACATCACAGATCATTAGTATTACGAGTAATCTCTGGTTGCATCACAGTTATTGGGAATAAAATGGGTGTTTGGGCATTAATAATATTGCAAATGTTTGGTCTCAAATTAAACAAATATGAATATTAAACTCCACCAACTGGAAGCTTTGGGTCACGGTAAAAATGAAATGAATCAGGCTTTAGGCCACCTTTGTGCACAAATAGGCTAAACTGGGCCAGGAGAATCTCCTGAGGATGGTGAGATGATTGAGATGACAATGTCCTCCAGACACAGGATTCGAAATTTTTCGGTCACGGAGGCTCTACACAATACTAACTTTCACACGTGGATGGGGAAGAAACATTTTTGTTTCTTTCAAACCACCGAGAACGGGAACCGAGCCCCGAACTCTGGCGTGAAAAGCAGCGGTGCTAACCACTACCCTAGGGCCCCCGCCCGTGGGTCGCGGTAACGTGGCGAATAAGTAAGCTACCTACTTTCACTTCAATACAATAATACCACCATTATTTTACGTACTATTATTGTACTCACAAGCATACAGGTAACGATATGTAGCCAAGGACATAAAACATTTTTGTCACTGCTATCAGCCAAACTGGTGAAATATTCTTTTCAAAAAAAATGGACACTAGGCTTCTCATCACCATGCATATCTCCTTACCCACACTGCAGAATCAAAAAGACGCCTATTGGCGCAAAGTTAATGCTTCTTGGCGAAGGATGAACGCTTCACGGCGCAAAATGTCAATTTAAAGCACTGACGGCTCACAAAAAGTGTAAATAAAGACATAACGTGCAATTACTTAGTGTAATGACCCCATCCACGGAACACTAAATTGTATACGGACAACGCTGGTGTTTATTTCACTCGTATAGCGACTGTAGTTTGTTCAGACGAATGAAAACGGTTGGCTACCCATCCTGATAATTCGGACTTATAGTCCTTTTCAAACCCATTTTTTCTGGTAAGTAGCTATATGAACGTCAAAATATAATCGAATGTTAGAGATTAAAGTCCAGACTGTACAACTAAACAACTGGGTAGCAAACTGGTAGCTTTATTTTGTAATTATTCGGTGTACAACTAAACAACTGGGTAGCAAACTGGTAGCTTTATTTTGTAATTATTCGGTGCAAATAAAATTTACCGAAATAGAAAGCATGTTATTTTCAAACATTTTTCAGTGGCAGATCCACGTTCTGGATAAAGAGGGGGTTCCCCCCCCCCCCAAGATGTTTTTGTTATATTGCCTACACTGTTTTTTATCACGTATTATCGATAAATGTAGTAGGCCTATTCAACGTTATATTGCTAAGACTAGTCATATAATTCTACCAACACATTTAGATGATTAGGCCTATGTTAATTATCATATCCCCACAGCCCACACTTTCTATTAGAAACATTTACTTCAAAACAAGTAGACTATATACATTTATTAGTAATATAAATAGTATTTATCACTATAACCATGGTAATAAGGTACGATGGGGATTATGAGATGTCAGCTATATAAAATAAAATCAGGCCTAAATAACGCCATTTTGTTCAAGGGAAGTTCATGAAGCGTCACGTCCGGAGTGATGCATAAGGGGGGGGGGGGGGGGGGCAGGCCTAACATCTGCCCCCAAGATAGCTTGTTGGGCAGGGATATAATATTCAAAAACGCAGAAGAATTCTAAAGATCCGGGGTAGGCTAATTATAAAATAATTATGAAAAATATAATAATTAAGCAAGGGCGGATCCAAGGGGGTGGTTTGGTCGAAAAAAATATAATCTTATTTAAGGGTTTCCTTATGAACTCGTTCCACACTCACTGAGGGACAAGCAGTGGCCAATATGCCTTAGATTGCAGTGAAATATTCCTTTGTTTTAACCCCCCCCCCCCGTCAGTGAAAAGCTAGATCCGCCCCTGACTAACAAGGCTTAAGCCTACAATGGTTTGTGTTAACTAGCCAGGACTATCGTACCCAGCAAACATTAGGTTTACTGTTGAGCCAACGTCGTAGACGATAGGCTAACGGTAGACCAACGTTGGGCCAACGTTCCAAGTTCGCTGGGTAGTAAAAGTGTTTAGGTCATAATGCCTATGCGTAATAAAAAGATTCAGACCAAATGCATAGCCTTGTGTGGGCTACTTATTAACCTCATCCTTGTCTCCCCATCTCCCAATGCATACATGTGAACTACATGTGCACTCGTGTGACCCTGTAGACCCTATAGTACACTTGGGTGACACAATAAGCAGGGGGTAAATATTGTACAATCGTGGCTGAAAAAAACTTGAAATTGAAAATTTCAGCCACAGATGGCTACCTTCCATTTTGCCTTCATAATTATGAAATACTAATATTGACCCCGATTTATCAGGTCGATAATAGACCTGCTTGGTTAGAATCAGTGACATTACAGCTAGGCCCTATACATCCCATGCTCAGCTCATATGTTATAAACAACATTAAAAGTTATGTAGGCCTACTCTATCTTGAGTTGAATCGAGATCGCTCTCAGTCACAGCCATATGTTGAAAAAGTTTCATTTTCTTGGATAAAAAGAGGACAACAATCCATGCTCCACGCCTTTACGGTGTAGTAAATCGCAGTTCTGGACTAATATCAGACCACCATGCCTCGTGTAGACCTATAGATAGGCTCACCCATAAACAGATCAATGGCAGAACAGTGATAGGACCAGTAGACATAATGTAGTAAGATTAATAACTGTTCTTAACTAGAAAGAGTGTTGTTGGGAAACGAACACGAAAGCAGCCCTCCGTTATCGCGAGTCGACCATTTTAAATTTGATATAGATCAGCAAACTTTCTCAAGTTTTATTTTGTATTACCGCTTTAGCTATTATGCAAGATTTCCGAGATAGTGAGAAAAAAACAATTAAAATGACCAACCGCCAGTTGGCTATTTTGGAAATTTGTCATGGGTTATCCTTGTGTGAGTCCTCACATTTTGTTCTATATGGGTGGTCCAGCTTTTTTGCTTTGTTTTTGAGTTACGTAAATATCACAAAATTTCTCAAATTTGCATTTTTTTGAGTCACTTAAATATCACAAAATTACTCAAATTCAAAATGGCCGCTAAACGGCCATTTTTAAATTTTTGGTCCCAAAAGGGAATCAGGTCATTGGCTGACATAGCTGAGCATATTTGCCAGATTAAAAGAGGATCTGATGGAAACTGTCTCCTGAAACGCGCTAACGAGCATTTCTTCGTTAGTGGCCATAGTAATTACAGGGTTGATGATATAGGGATCAAAATGTCACCAAAACAATTTGTTAGTGGTATTGGGTGACTATGTGAAGTATAGATAGATTATATTGATAGGTTAGTAGCTATCTTGAAAACAAATAACTGCGCTGGCTGCGGAGGCTGCTTAATTATTAACGCACATTTTGTTAGGCTATAGTCTAGACTATCAGGTTATATTATAAATATCATTTAAAAGCCTACACAGCACAATGATCTTAAGGCCTATCCCGTTGAAGAAAATAGCCGTAGATTATAAAACAAATTCGTACCTAATATAGCCATATAGGCCTACCAATACTAACACAATTATACATAGTTGCACCAATAGGCGTCTTCACAATGCTCCAATAGGCGTGCAACACTGATTTTACAACGTTTTAACGGTTTATTGTCTACGCAGGTCATTAGACAAATAAATGAGATATCAGTGGCGTAGAACAGACTTAATGTAACATAATCTATCAAATAAAAGAAGATTTATATGCAAAAAGATTGAAAAAAATACCATTTGAATGGAATCGTGTCCAGTTTTGAGGTAGGGTACCAAAACTGTTTTCACTAGTCTGAAAAATGTATTAAACTTTTCCATGTAAATTCCATGTGTGGAGGTTCGTAAGATTTAAATTTTATATGGTGCTTCAGTCCACGCATATCGCACGATATATCGCTCATTGAAAAACTTTTAAAGACATTTTAACTCGGCGGACACGAGACGTTGACGCTATGTTAGTATAATGTTGATCCAGCGTCTGTGACGCTGGCCCAACATTATACTAACATAGCGTCAACGTGTGCGCTGGGAGCTCTTTAGAGCGACTATAATTATTTATAGCCTATTTATCATGTTTATCTGTTTATTGGATTTTAAATAGTGTATTTTAAAGGTGAACTTCAATCAGCCAGATTTTAGAAGGACCAACCCCCACTTTGTCAAATCTTCCCTCATTTGCAGTTGTGGGTCGTATCACCACACCCTGTGTCCCGAGTTTGGCTATGCGGTTCTGATCTTTCTATAATACTATTACTGTATTAGGACTACCCCCGCATAGCGTAGTACCGGGTATATTGTGTTATGCGGTGCTCATACTCAACTTTCCAGCAAACACGGGGCATTCACCCAATGCTGTTTCAATGTTGGGCCAGCGTCGAAGACGGTGTGCCAACATTGAAACAGCTTTGGGTGAATGTTCCGTGTTGGCTGGGTCGGCGCTCTATTTGCATAGAAAATCATTGTAACAGTTTTACGACGATTCGACGAGTATATTTTATGTCTTGCAGAGTTAGTATTTTTTTTATTCCAACCTATCGACCATAGCAAGCAGAGGGTTGCATGTCATACTCATTTGAGTGGTACATACCGCACTCAGACAGCTGGGGGGTTAATATGTTACATATATTAAACAACGTTACATGTATGCTAAACGATTAAAAAGAGACGATATAAACCCAATCCTATACCGATTTATTCTGACCCGTTTATCAGATTGTCAGCAAATTGTATATATTGCGATGAATTGTACACATTTCTGACGACATGTCACTCATTAAAAATACGAATGTTATTTTTTAAAAGACTCACGGGAAAGCAGCAGTTGTCTTTATACTATGAAGTAAAATGCGTATCTTTTTTTTAATGTACGAGGAATGTTGTTTTTTTCAGAGTACCAGAGTAACGCTAAAAATGGACGTCTCACACACGGAGCACTCACACGTCATCGGCAAAGGCGGCAACAACATCAAAGGGGTCATGCAGGACACCGGCTGTCACATACATTTCCCGGACTCGAACCGCAATAACCAGGTGGAGAAAAGCAATCAGGTGAGATAGTGTCATTTTTTTACATTGACAGGCGTTCTCGTCACCGTGCTCGGCAGGTCATCTCTGGATCGATAGTGGACTCGCATGTACCTCAGATTTGTGTTGTAGTCCCCATTCCTAATTTTATCATTGGACAAGTGTCTCACAATTTCTGATTGGGCAAGCTGTTTTTGTTGACTCTTAACCCTTTCAAGCCTGATTGTTTACCATTGTCATCTTCATCCACTACAAGCCGCGAATTGCGACTTGTAGTGGATGAAGATGATTTGATGTGGTTTAAAAATTAAAGAAAATCAGCATGTATTGGTAAACCAGTTTCATGACAATTTTGTTCTAAAACCGCTGGTCATCTTTCATTTACTAATTTTTTATGGTTGAATAAACACTTCTTCTTCTTCTTCTTCTTGTTCTAAAACCGTTGGTTGTAAGAAAATTAAGTTTTCGTTGGGATGTAAAATGATGCTTTAATGCATCGCGAGGGCTTAAAGGGTTGCTAATCACGTCTATAGCCTTTTGTATTTGTTTTTCAAGCAAGAAAATTAGAAGAAATGAGCATTCATTGTGTTATATTTTCATATATGTTTTGGTACAAATTATACATATGTAGATAATTGTTACCGCTTGAAGGTGCGCAGGTGAAAATTTCTATTCCATAACTTAGCGCTTAAAGGGTTGATTATTATCCTGCCAGGTCGTACATTTTCGAGACATGTTCAGTCCCCACTATTTTCCATCATTGGAAGGAGTTGGCAAGTGCGTGAGTATATATCACAATAAATAATATATCACTCGAAACGATTTTTATAAATAAGAAAATAATAATTCAACTATTTTGAACAGTTTGGTAAATTTCGCTTTGTACATACATACATACATACATACATACATACATACATACATACATACATATATGTGTGTGTTTTCGCTCAGGCCCATGCGTGAATGCATACATATTTATACATGTGGATTATCAGCAAGCGCAAGACATACAGCTTGTGTTGGTTTGATGTGGGTACAACGTCGTAGACACTGATGCGTTTCCAGGGTTGCTGATGTGACTGTACATAAATACTACATAACAACTTTTAAGTGGGTGTCGCCAAGCATGCTACACCCTTCCTCCCCTGTCTTCGCATCTAGTTGACGGTAGCCAATTGATGACTAACGGGGTATGACTATAGCCTGTTATAAAACTACCACCCATTGCATCCCAGCATTCAAGTAAAATGTGAAAAATGGTCATTATTATCTCTGGTTATTAAATCTGGTTGACAGAAACAGAGCAAGACGACCTCTGCGAGGCCCGTCAACCATATTACTGAATTAAAAATTTTGTAACATTGTAACATTGCTGTAGGCAGACATCTCTCATCGTGTGGTCACTTGGATTAACCTTTTACGAGAGACTTCAACATACTTTATTGTTTTGTCGGAGCAATAGTATTATATATTTCTGGGTATTTTTGTTTTATTTTAAAGATTAAAGTCATGGCTACAGCTACAATTCGGTTTCAAATAGGCCTATATGTATATTTTGCGATAACCTTCACCTGATGCTTAGCAATGAAATGTCAATATATTATCACAATTTATATTGGAAGATCTATATCTAAATGCTAAAATGAGGGGGGGGGCAATAATGGCATGTTTAAATCGCCTTCAAAACAGTAGGCCTACATACCGTGTTGCATGTCCTAGGAAACAAGGGTGCCCAGCCAACACAGCTTGTCGATCCAATATTGGCCTAATGTTGGGCTAGCGACGCAAATGGTGGCCCAACAGTGGGCCAATATTGGGTCAACAATATTGGATCAGCATCTCGTGTTTTCAAGATGGTAGGCCCTATAGATATTATATAATAGGAGGGACGCTCCTCGCGATGATCAACTGCTTGCACAGCAATCAGGCGCGACTGCTAATCGCGGCAGCTGCTATTTGTCTAATCTGCTATATGCCTAAGACAATGTGAATGTACAGTGTGTAGGGCCTATATATGTATATATGTATACAAACCTAATTTTGCTCAGATTAAACTGACATTCTTGAACACAATATAACTAAATAAAACTAAGTAAATTTCAATTGCAGTTGTTGTAATTTATAGTTTGTTATAGTATGTCATTATTATTAATACGATAATTTTAATCACCCGTAATCGTGACTGTAATCACGAAATATGATTAATGTAATCGTAATCATAATCGTAATCGAAAAAATAGAGTGTAATCATAATCGTAATCGATAATTTTTGCTGACATGTGATCATAATCATAATCGTAATCGATAATTATAATGACGAATAATCGTAATCATAATCGTAATCGATAAATTAAAATGACATGTAATCATAACCGTAATCGTAATCATCAATTGTAATCGACCCCAACCCTGAATTCTACGGCCGGTCCCGGGCGGCCGGTATAATTTTCAGTGCGGGGATCGACTTTAGACGTCAGAATCTGGCGTCTATAGACGTTTAAAGCCGATTCCCGCGCTGAAAGGGTCAAGTGCCGTATTTTTGCTTGCTGCCTTTATAAATAGCGTCATTCTGGAAGCAAAAAGGTCATATGCACCACTTATTAAGGTAGCAGATATAATTATGATAAGTCTCAGCCAGGTAATGTGCTATAATTATCATCATCAGTGATGGCCAGAGTAAAATGTAGCTGGATGAAACCGACCAACGTAAATTACACGAAGGTACTATATTTACCCAAAAACATTATAATGACTTGCCCACTTTTGGCCAAAGAGCCGTGGTGTATATTTTTAAACCTAAACCCTTTAAGCCCCCACGATGCATTGAAGCATCATTTTACATCCCTGAAAACAGACTTAATTTTCCTAAAATCAAGGGTTTTAGAACCGAAATTTGCATGAAACTGGTTTTGCAATAAATGGTCATTTTCTTTAATTTTTAAACCACATTAGGTATGTTCATCCACTACAAGTCGAGAATTGCGACAGCAATTCGCCACTTGTAGTGGATGAAAATGACAATGGTAAATTCGGGCTTCAAAGGGTTAAAGCGCTGCATTAGAAAAATACATTTTCACCCGCTTGAAGTTGTGTCTCGCTACCGCGACCCACAATTTCATGTGAGTGAAAACTGCTCATATTTGTTTAATTTGAGAATTGCATTTGGAAATCTTCATGTTTAAACACACATTTCATTCCCAATAACAGTGATTTAATCGGCTAATAAAACGGATTAAGACGATTATTGTCGTGCTTTGTGGGCAAGGGCTTAAGTGCGTGAACGACGCACAACTTCAAGTGGGTGGAAATGTATATTATTCAATTTAGCGGTTTGAACCTTTCAGCGCGGGGACCGACTTTAGACGCCAGGATCTCAGTCTATGGACGTCAGATTCTGTCGATTCCCGCACTGAAATAATATTTATAATGGCCGTAGACCAAAAACATAGGTATTCAAATGAAGCAGAAAGAGCTAACTGAACTAAGACATTTATGACGACTTCAAATTGAAAAAAACCCTTTGGTCTCTTGGTTTACATAAAAATATTTCAGCGCTTTAAGGGGTTGAGGGTTAATACCTGGATGGTGGTTGATATTATTTGTTTTTCGCACTCTGCACCGAGTGTCATAAAGAAGCACCGTGTAAAACCTGGCCAATCACTGCTGTTTACATCTGCTACGTGTAAATCAAGACGCCAGCCTTCGTCGGCGTCCTGCAATAACCCGGCAGGCGCTGCAGCATTCCTAGCACACCTCAGCCCGACGTTATCCCGGTGCCGAGGGAACGCTGGGCCAACGACAGAAATGTTGGGTAGATACTAGACTGACGTTACGTAAGCGTAATGTCGCCGATCCGAGAGATGGCAGCAATTCAACTCCCATCAAAAAGGACGTGTTGAACCTGTGTTGGTTTAATGCCAAGTCGCCGTCTGCGACGGCGGCCCGGCATTAAATCAACATTGGTTTAACTTCTTGTTCTGGCTGGGATATGCCTACTGACTGAGAAATTTTGTTGAATTCCAGCAGGTCCAAAGTATGGCATCCACTGGGGTAAAAAAGCCATTTGCCGTTTATTTACATAATGTTTTTTTTTATTTCGCTGTGATTCGATGAGAAATGGTGCTTTGACCAATGTCTTTAATCTTTTATTCGGCATGGCTTGTCCGGGGATTTCCAATTTGGTATTTCAACAAGAGATAATAAGTGAACTTGAAAGTTTTCTGAGGGGACTTACGTGCTCAAATTTACAGGCTGAGGTAAAGCGACTCTATGCTTGAGATGATTAACTTGACTTTCTCGACTTGATTACCTAGATTGAATGTTGCATTGCAATTTTTGTGCCCCATGACATTATTAGGCCAGGGTTAATACATTTTTTGTATCGCTTGTTTATCCTTTGTGCAGAGGTTTTAATCCCGAAACGCTACCGCGATCCACAACCTCATGTGGTTGAAAAATACTCTTATTTGTTTAATTTGAGACCAAACATTTACAAATCTTGATGTTTAAACAGTCATTTAATTCCTAATAACAGTGAATTAATCGGCCAATAAAATAGATTAAAAACGACTATTGTCGAGATTAGCAGGCAAAGGGTTAACTCCACGCCAGGTATTTTGATGGCCTCAAGTGTTGGCGAACGACAAAGCGAATAACAAAAACTAGATCCTTAATTCTGGATTCGGACACACACGTGTTCAGCGATTTTCTGTAACCGGTGTTCATTTCACAGAATGTCAATGTACTTGTATATAGTTTTGGGTGGAGTCGACAGTTACAGGATTACAATCGGACTCACGGCAACGCTGCCGGTACTTTGGTTCAATATTGGACTCCGGTCGAACCTTGAGCCGACGTCGCGTGCAAAAATGGGTGATTAACGTAGCCACCAATCACGAACCATTGGGTACTCAGTCAGCTTAATGCTGGGCTATTGTCTGCGATGTTTACCCAACATTAAGCGGACATAAAAATATGTGTTGTGTTTTATTGGGAGGGGGGGGGGGTGGCATATACTACATGCAAAGGCAAACAGCAGTAACTGCCTAATTTTCAAGTAAGCAGTTACTGCTGTTTACCTTTGCACTGTACTTTCGTGGTTGCTCCAGACTGGTAGACTCAATGGTATCATATACCATTTCATTATTCTGATCCCGGATCGTGTCACTCATGGTAACCCTTTCAGCTCGACGACGCTTTCAAGCTCCTCGAACTATCAAATGTGCAGGCATACACGAATGAATCGATAGAGAAGTGGGCAGGAGTGTTTTGTAAACGGACTGACATTTTTATTAGATTTAAAGTTGATACGATGCCACATCCGCTTTACATTTTGTCAGAGGGCAATGAGGGGCCACATGTTCAACTGTGTTCAATCCGAGATGTTGACTTCACAATAGAATGGCGGACCTGCTGTAGCTAGCGATTAGCCCTTAAAACACTAACCACGGTCTTAGTCGTTTTTAATCTGTTTTATTGAATCACAGTTAATCATGGTAATTGAAATTTTTGTTAATTGGAGTGTTTCAACATTAAAATTTGCAAATGTTTGATCTCAAATTAAACAAATCTGAGTAAGATTGTGGGTCGCGGTAGCGAGACACAACCTCAAGTGGGTGAAAATTTAAATAAGATGATTTGGTGGGCGAAGGGTTAGCACTGCGGTCTGTCACGCCGGAGTTCGCGGGCTCGTCCCTGTTCTGGTATTCAGGTTTTAAAGAAAGCAAATGTGTTTTCCTCCATCACCCACTTGTAAAGCTTCAGGATTGCGAGAAGCCTCTGTGACCGCTTCACCCAAATTCAATTGCCTAAGATCCCATTCACTCATTCAATCATTCATTCATTCGTTCGTTCGTTCATTCATTCATTCATTCATTCATTCATTCGTTCCCGGGCATCCTGTTACCATTGTTACAAACCTGCTTTGGCCTTGATTGTGACACGTTATCATGCTAAGGATTTGTGCGCCTCTGAGCTCGGTTTGCTGTAGAAGTGTTATTGATTGATTGATTGATTGATTGATTGATTGATTGATTGATTGATTGATTGATTGATTGATTGATTGATTGATTGATTGATTGATTGATTGATTGATTGATTGATTGATTGATTGATTGATTGATTGATTGATTGATTGATTGATTGATTGATTGATTGGACGCTCTGTTTTTTATATTAAAATATGAGATACCCCACTGAAGAAATGAACAAGACTTCATAATTATGGTGTTTTGGCCCTTGTCCTGCTGACAGTGAGATGACTCATGATGTGTTATTACATACTTCTATAACGAACAGCTGTTTAATTATTATTCACAGAAGGGCATTTTTAACCTACCGCGACCCACAACTTCAACTTGTTAAAAAATACTTACATATGTTGTTTCAGTTCAATATTAAAAACTTAGAAACACGACTCAAAAATCAAATTTAAAAACTGTTATTCAATCTTTTCAACACCAAATCACAGTTTTGTAATCTGAATGATGAATTCTACTTGCTTAATCTGAGACCTGTGGGTTTATGAATAGTCAGTCATTTTATACGTCAATTTAGACCCAAAGCTTCGTAGATATAATGATATTGATTAAACAATGTTGATATTTTTCTTTTATTTGAAGCAATTACGTGTGTGTTTTTTAGAACTTTTCTTGTAATTTAAAGTTGCGAAAATTGCGTTAGCTAACGCAGTTTCCCCAGCTTAAAATGAAAAGATAAATATACCCCACAACAATTATTCCGCACTTCGCCACCATTTCTTAAAAAAAACCAGACTGAGAAGTGAACATATTCCAGTCAGCACCTCTCTCCAGTCAAAGCAGTACCCCTATTGTTGATGTGATGTTGGTTCGCCTCCTACGATTCCAGTCCAACATTAATCCAACAATGGCGTTTTGTCTCCAGTGACAGCAGTATTTCAAATGCGCGGGCCTCGAGTGTTAAAGGTTAGCCAGGGCTCGCCACAATATATGGCGATGCGAGCGAACGAGCCAGCCAGAGAAGTCTTCACACATTCTTCCGTAGTGAGCTAAGACTATACTTAACTCATACGCCATGACCTGGGGCATTTCCCACTCACCCAACGAACGTGGACAACACTACTTAATACCGGATTATCTCTGTACGCGTATTACGTGTACTCTGCAGTTTTGTGTCCTAAGTTTAGCCCTTTACTCGCCATGGCCCAGTTTAGCCTATATGTGCACAAAGGTGGCCTAAAACCCCATTCATTTCATTCCCTTTACTCGCCAAGTTATTTAAATTTCCACCCACTTGAAGTTGTGTCTCGCTACCGCGACCCTCAACTTCATGTGGGAGAAAATTACTCATTTGTTTAATTTGAGGCCAAGCATTTTGCAAATTTCTGTATATTTTATAAAATATGCAATCACTGCCTAATTGAAAACGTGTATGCGCTTTGTTTGTATTATATGTTACCAAATTAAATGTATTTTTATTGGCCTCATTATGTTTTGCTTATCATCTTTTTTGGGGGGAATTCTTTAATGGATTCCGTATCACAAGGGTTAACTTTCTAAGACGTCTGCGACCTCATATATACGGGTTTATACACCACATATATTATTTAATATTTATACTATTTAACATACATTTAATGTCTAACCTAGATACAGTTGTATATAGTTGTATTTTTTGTCTTTCGCTGTAGCCGTTCGCAATCGTAGCTTCAACACCTAAAGGGTTATTACTCAATCAATCAAGTATTACTCAATCACTGCCTCTTTCTCTGCATGTCTATTCTCTTAACCCTTGTAGTACTGAAATCGCATTCGAGCGGGATAGGATGATATATTCAAGCATGGCCCAACAAACCCCAGACAACGCTGGACCAACATCAAACCAACATCGGGTTACCATGTAGTGTTTACTAGGGAATAAACCCTGAAAACACAGACATTGACCCAATGTTGTTTTAATGTTTGCACACCGTTTTCGACGTTGGCCCAACATTAAAACAACATTTGGTCAACGCCTCGTGTTTTACTGGGGAGTAAAGATTTCTGTGATGTCGACCCAATAATGTACCCGGTATGACTGGGCCGCCTAACTGCGCGAGGCCCAGTCACACTGACCACCATTTTGTTTCCACAGCCAGCTTTGTAAAAACGACACATGCGCCGCCTACCGAAAAACTCGGATGCCATAAAATTAACACGAATATTTCAAGTGCCTACGAAAACTAGGCCATTTTCAGCAGGCGTAAACTTTTGATTGTATTAGAACTATTACATTTAAAAATGGAGGTCACTGTGTCAGAGCCTTGCGATGTTATCAGGGTACCAATAATGATGATAATGTCTGTTAAACGACATCCAGCAAACATGATATGTCGACCCAATGTATGGGGCAATAACCTTTTAAGCCCTCACGATGCATTAAAGGATCATTTTACATCCCTGAAAACAGACTTAATTCTCCTACAACCAACTGTTTTAGAACAAAAATTCCCATGAATTTGGTTGACCAATACATGACAATTTTCAATTTTCTCAATTTTTAAACCACATCAAATCATCTTCATCCACTACAAGTCGCGAATTGCGGCAGCAATTTGTAGTGGATGAAGATGACTATAGTAAATTCAGGCTTGAAAGGGTTAACCCGCTAAGCACGACTATAGTCGTTTTTAATCCGTTTTATTAGCCGATTAAATAAATCACTGTTAGTGGGAACGAAATGAGTGTCTAAACATCAAAATGTGGTAATGTTTTCTCTCTAATTAAACAAATATGGGTAATTTTCACCCACTTGGAATTGTGGATCGCGGTAGCGAGACACAGCTTCAATTGGGTGACAATTTACATCAATTTTAACCCTTGTACTGCTGAATTGTTAGTGAGTATTTTTCATTCATTTGAAGCTGGAATTGCAAACGCAATTTCCAGCTTCCAGTGAATGAAAAATAATATTATTTATTAAAATAGACAGATTAACTGCAGTGAACATCTACCAAAAACGATTTTATCTAATTTGTTGATATTTTTAATGATCTGAAATATGCTTGAAACCGTATAACTGTATCTATATATACGGTTCCAGCAGCACAATGGTCAATCTAGCGCATCAAGGGTTAAACAACGGTGTTGGGTCAACAACGTCTTGTGTTGTGCTGCGATATGTCCAACATTGGGTTAATGTTGGCCCATCGTCTTCGACGCTGGCCCAACATTAGGCCAACTTTGGTATCATTTAAAATGATATATATTTTCCAGTGTGTCTGGTGGTGTTTATCAATCATGAATCATCCCTCTTCATTCTCAAACCTGCGTGCATGTTTTTTTCTGAAAACTATGCACGATGTTGTAAGCGATACGCAATCTGAGTCGAGGAATAGTTTACCGTGAGATGTACTGTGTGTATGACTAATGGACCATCTGAATCAGATAATAGTTACCCCCCGTCGCTGATCATCGCCCACCGGGGATAATACTTTGACCCAATGCTGGTTTATTGCTGGGCCGGCTGCGTAGATAATAAGGCGATATTAAATCAACATTGGGATGATGTGTCCCGGACAATGTCACGTGTCACACGAGGGATTTTTGTGTAAATACATTTTCATTCAGATGAAACTCACATCTATGAAGTCGCAAGATTTGACCTGAAACACGAGACATTGATACATTGTTGTTTTGATGTTGGACCACCGTCTACGACGCTGGCCCAACATCAAAACAACGTTGGTTCAGAGTCTCAAGTTTGCTGGCTACGTCTTGTTTCGATGCCCGACATTGGGTTCACTTTGAACGAATACTCGAATCCCGAGCAATCACGATTACGTCCACCCAATCATGGCTTGATGTTGGGCAGAATTACTCTTTAAAGTTATCTTATTTAATTTTTCACCCACTTGAAATTGCTACCGCGACCCACAACTTCAAGTGGATGAAAATTACTCATTCTGCCTTTAATTTGAGACCAAACATTTGCAAATCCTTATGTTTAAACACACATTTCGTTCCCAGTAACTGCGATTTATCGGCTAATAAAATAAATAAAAAACGACTATAGTCGCGCCTAGCGCTTAAATGGTTAAACCAACAGGGAGTTAATATATTCTGATTCGTGCTCTTGGATGTTTCACAATGTATCATCAAGCACATTCACAAAACTCTCTTCAAGAGATTGAATCTCCCGCGAGTACGCCAAGTGGTATTTTAAGTATCGAGTATTCGCATGTTAATCATTTTTTGAAGGGCGACAAAGTACCTGTCAAAAACCTGCTTGCTAATTCCCAGGAGCTGTGCCAGCACACACAATATTTGTATGACATTTTTACAACGTTGGACCAACGTCGAACTGGGAACTTGGGAATTAGCAAGCAGGTTTTTGACAGGTACTTTGTCGCCATTCAAAAAATGTTTTGTGTTTGCTGGGGTGCATGCAGCTTTGAAGAAAATTGAATGGCGAGAGGATCATGATTCTGTTGCCGACTCCCACCCATTATTAGCTTGAAACATTTCATAAATAAAATAATAGTGTGCAAAGTGGATGTTGTAGTTAGGACATCTCATCTAGGGACGCGCGTTTGTGTTTCGCCCACCCTTTGCACTCACTTGTCAGTTATATACACAAATAATGTTCTCAGTTAACCCTTTTCATGCTATGCCCATTTATATGCGGTTTTAAGCAGATTTTAAGCCAAATAATGTCACTGAAATGGATAATATAGTTTGTGGTAGATTCTCAATGAGTCAAATAACTAAATTTATAAGATGTATATTTAAAAAAATAGAAATATTTTCGTCATTTGGAGCTGGAAATAGCGTCAGCAATTCCAGCTCCAAATGACGAAAAATACAATAGAAACAATTCAGCAAGACAAGTATTAACCCTTAAAGCGCTAAATTAAATAATTAAAATTTTCACCCACTTGAAGTTGTGCCTCGCTACCGCGACTCACAACTTCAAGTGAGTGAAAATTACCCATATTTTTTCAATTTGAGACTAAACATTCGCACCTCGTCATCTTTAAGCACTCATTTCATTCCCAATAGCAGTGATTTGATCGGCTAATCTGACGAATTTAAAACGACTATAGTCGTTATCAGCGGTGTAAGGGTTAACCCTTGTGGTGCTGGGATCATATAATTACGGTTTCAACGGGGTTTAAAATCCATTAAAATGTCACTGGAATTGTCAAAATAGGTTTTGGAACATGAGTTATTGAAATCGTTTAATTTTGTAGGTGTCTATTTTTCACAAAATAAAGATTAATTTTCGTCATTTGAAGCTGGAAATTGCGTCAGCAATTCCAGCTTCAAATGAATCGAAAGTACAAATTGACAATTCAGCAGGATAAGTGTTTATCAAGTTCAAGTGTTTATTCTTCAAGTCTCACAGGGAGGAATACAATACATACAAAACGTTATATATAAGTTTCAAAAAAATGTATCTCGAATATGAGATTTGATGGCTCTCGTTATACGTAGATTTGTCATGTTTGTTATTGTTGTTTTAGGTCTCCATCGCTGGTCAGCCTATTGGAGTAGAACAAGCCAGAGTTAAAATAAGAGTGAGTATCCTCCGCGTTCTACATTATATCACATCAATATACTATCAACAATTTAGAGATGCATGACTATAAAAAATTGTTAAATATATGTATTTCTGTCATAATAATATGTATTCTTCTGAAAGTGTAAAAACTGATCATCTTCTATTTCTATATAATTATACATTAACATATAAGATCTCTAATAGATGGCTTTGGTGACTTTAATTTATATGCCCGATGATATATGAGTATATATGCGAGAGCTAAAACCCTTTGACCTAAACATTTGAGGATATCACATTTGACGCTCTTGGACACACCTCTCACAACATACACAATTATACCAGATATATATACACAACTTGAAACTTAATTTGAAGACAAACTAATATCGGGATATCTTTCATGGTGTTGAAAGGGTTTAGCTGCTACTGACCATAGTGGCAGATTCGTCACTTTAGGCACCATAGGACGTCCCAGTGTTATGAGAGTGATTTAGGCCTACTGTGCGTGGAGTGTGTAAATTATAAAAAATATTATCTCGCCGATTGAACCGGGCAATTTGTTACGTGTTGTGACTGGGTGATGCCCCGCGCATTTTATGTGTTCTTTATCGCGTACGCTCTCCATACCTGGTAAATCAAGGAAGTCCGCCGAGTTAATGCTGTGCCGGATGATGGATTGGTCCATATACCCCCGGAATAAACGGAGCGTTGGTCCAGTTGTGTTTTAATGCTGGGCCAGCATCGCAGACGCTGGACCAACAATCAAACAACACTGGGTCACTTTTGTGGTTGGTGCACATCCCAGAAAACACGAAGCGTTCAACCTGTGGTGTTTAATTCTGAGCCGGCGTCGCAGACTGGCCAACGTTAGACCAACATTGGGTGAACGACTCGTAATTGTCCATCCTGCAGACTATCTGTCTCTATGAGAAAAACTTTGATTGATAACGTAATGCTATCAATATGTGGTCTTCTAATTTTACCACTGTAACAACAAGCGATGTATTTCTAGTAAACTCAAGTGAGAATTCAGACTCATCCCTCGTTACTTTTTTGCGTAATTGTGAATGCAGGTGTGTTTGAGATTTCCGAGTTTTTATCGACTTTGAAAACTTAAAATAGTAGATTTATTACCTTTGTTCAATTAAGCATACATATCGTCGCACTATTTAAGCAATAATGAGTGCAGTGGGTGATTAATGATCTTTGATAACAGAATTAAGGTATGTTCTGTCACTATTTAAACTACAATAATACTATCCACATGGCTACAAGACATATCACATCATCGACGATCCCCAATATTTAACGACGCACAGTTATTTCCAGAGAAAACGTTCACAACGAACATTGCCGAGTACAAATTTATAAATTTCACCCTCTGTTCTGTTTCTGCGTGCAGAACATCAACACTCCCTCATGTTTAATTTCCCACATATTTTCAGAGAAAACATTTTTTCCGGGTGATAAGTTTTTAACCCTTATGCCTCTGAATCGTTTGTTTCTATTTTTCATTTATTTAAAGTTGGAATTGCTAACGCAATTTCCAGCTTTGAATGACGAAAAATAAATATATTTTTAAAAATATAGATATATCCCAAATTTAAATATTTGAATAACAGATCATCTACCAATTTCAGTGGCATTTTGTTAGCTCCCGCCGTCACCGTAGGTGAGCGAAGGGAGCTATGGATTCTACCTCCGTTTTTTTTTTGGCCTCTTCTTTTGCCTATAACTTTGTGAGAAAATAAGCTAGGATAACAATTTTTGGTATGTGGGTTACTTCCAGGTGGCTAATGGACGGGTTAAAATATTTTTAATCTGAATTCAATACGCAAGGTTGCAGAGGAGAAAATGATGATGTGACGGCGTTGGGCCGTTGGGCCGTTGGGCCGTTGGGCCGTCCGTAAACAATTCGTTTCCGGAGCATATCTCTGAAAGTACTTGTCCGATTGTCTTCAAATTTTACACACAACACCCCTAGGGGGTCTAGTTGTGCCTTTTGGGGTATTTGAACTTTGACCTACTTCTGGTTCAGAACTATGACCTATTCAGACGTTTTGACGCGCACTTCGTTCCCGGAGCAGATCTCGAAAAGTACTGGGCCGATGACAGTCATATTGCACATACATGTTCTCTAAGGTCCCTAGTTGTGCCTTTTCAGGTTTTTGGACCTTGACCTTGAAGTTGACCCAGCACTTTGACCTAATTTATAACATCGGTAAATCCGACTGAAAGATTTTGCGGAATATCATGAAAACCGCTCAAGATAGCTACACCATTACTATAAAACAAATTGTGAGGTTTCAGGAGAGGATGCATCTTGAAAAATTTCAAGTCGATAAAATTAAAAATGGCCGCCTATCGGCCATTATTCACCTCGACAGGCCTGATATTGCGGAATATCATGAAAACCGCTCAAGATAGCTACACCATTAATATCAAATAAATTGTAAGGTTTCAGGAGAGGATGCATCCTGAAAAATTTGAAGTTGATAAAATTCAAAATGGCCGCCTATCAGCCATTATTCACCTCGACAGGCCTGATATTGTGGAATATCATGAAAACCGCTCAAGATATCTACACCATTACTATAAAAAAAATTGTAAGGCTTCAGGAGAGGATGTATTTTAAAAAAATTCATTTTGTCAAAGTTCAAAATGGCCGCCAATCGGCCATTATTCACTTTCACATGGCCGTTATTTGGTAAACCGTGCTAGATGGCTAGACCATTACTATAAAACAAAATGTGTGATTTCAGGAGAGGATGCATCTTGAAAAAATTTGACTCGATAAAATTCAAAATGGCCGCTTATCGGCCATTATTCACTTTCACATGGCCGTTTTTTGGTAAACCGTGCTAGATGGCTAGACCATTACTATAAAACAAAATGTGTGATTTCGGGAGAGGATGCATCCTGAAAAAATTTGACTCGTTAAAATTCAAAATGGCCGCTTATCGGCCATTATTCACTTTCACATGGCCGTTATTTGGTAAACCGTGCTAGATGGCTAGACCATTACTAAAAAACAAAATATGTGATTTCAGGAGAGGATGCATCTTGAAAAAATTAGACTCGATAAAATTCAAAATGGCCGCTTATCGGCCATTATTCACTTTCACATGGCCTTTATTTGGTCAACCGTGCTAGATGGCTAGACCATTACTGTAAAACGAAATTTCAGATGAGGATGCATCTTGAAAAAAATTGACTTGATCAAATTTAAAATGGCCGCCTTTTCGGCCATTATTCATTTTCACATGGCTGATATTTGGTAAACCGTGCTAGATGGCTAGACCATTACCTGATTACTATAAAACAAAGTGTGAGTTTTCGGGGGAGGATGCACCCTGAAAATTTGTAACTTACGAATTCAAAATGGCCGACAATCAGCATTATTTACCTCGATAGGCCTGATATCAGGTAAACCGTGCTAGATAGCTAGACCATTACTATAAAACAAAATGTGACGTTTAGAGAGAGGATGCCTTTAAAAAACTTTCGACTCAATCGAATTCAAAATGGCCGCTTATCGGCCACTATTTACTTTCACATTGCTGATATTTGGTAAACCGTGTTAGATAGCTGGACCATTACTATAAAACAAAATGTGAGATTACAAGAGAGGATGCATCTTGAAAAAAATTGACTCGATCAAATTCAAAATGGCCGCCTATCGGCCATTATTTACTTTCACATAGCTGGTTTTTAGTAACCGTACTAGATGGCTAGACCATTACTATAAAACAAAATGTGAGATTTCAGGAGAAGATGCATCTTGAAAAATTTTGACTTAATCATATTCAAAATGGCCTCCTATCGGCCATTATTCACTTTCACATGGGCGATATTTGGTAAACCGTGCTAGATGGCTAGACCATTACTATAGAATGAAATGTGAGATTTCAGCTGATGATGCATCTTGGAAAATTTTGACTTGATCAAATTCAAAATGGCCCTCTATCAGCCATTGTTTACTTTCACATGCCCAATATTTTGCAAACTGTGTTAGATGTTAGTCCATTACTATAAAACAAAATTTGAGGTTTCGGGGGAGGATGCACCCTAAGTTTTTAGCTAATTTATATCGAATTCAAAATGACCGTAAATCAGCTATTAGCTAACTCGATTGGCCTGATATCGAGTAAACCATGCCAGATAGGTAGACCATTACTGGGATACTGATTAGGATCATTAATTTCAATGGAGGTTTGCAATCTCTGACAGACTGTCTAGTTCTTATCTTACTCTTAGACTGGGCTTCTTAGACCTAGTTGTCTTGCGTCTTGATTTTTGACCTAGACTAGGACTACATTAATAACCCTATACAAAATTGCTTAAATCAAATTCTAATTCGGAGCGGGAGCTCCTGGACTTATGTAGTCTTGTTTGTTTTGGAACTAGCTTCAACCCGTGTATATACAGTCACAACAGGAGAATGGTTAAACCCTCGTGATGAAAGATAATATCATGAAACTGTTTTACCATTATAATTATGGTCTTTTTCTTTGACACCCGATTTAATTCATCTTAATCCACAAGAAATGCGACAGCAATTCGAAGCTTGTAGTAGATGTTGTCTTTATTTTTAACAAATCTATGCAAAACAACAGAGTTGTTAAACCTAAAAACAACACTGTCGGTTGTACAACGAGATGGCCATGTCAATTAAAAAAACCATAATAATAATAAATGCACAAAATAGCCGTTTTCAGCCTTTCTTTTTTAATCTTCAAAAAGTCAAATTTGTAAAAGAGCTGAGCACTAAATTTGCAAGATTGGAGTTTATTTTAATTCAAATTGTACAGATACAAGTAATTTTTAGCCACAATCTGTAAACCCTGTCCTCTGTTGTTTCCCGCAGGAGCTGCTGCCGCTGGTGTTCATGTTCGAGCTGCCGGTGACGGCGCTGTCCACGGCCTCCATGCTGGACCCCTCGTCGCCCACGATCAGCCAGATCCAGCAGAAGTACAACGTGACGGTGTCCGTGAAGCAGAGGCCCAAGCACTACATCTCCACCGTGATCGTGCGGGGGTCCGTGGTGAACGCCAAGGCGGTGAAGGAGGCCACGCTACTACTGATGGAGCACCTCACAGGCAGCGTGGCGGTGAGAAAACCAGGGGGATTGATTCTCCCTTCTGCAGTCAAAATGTCGTATCTGCTGCTTGGTATATACGCTGTTTTGGTTGCTGCCCCCTGCTGGAATCCACGGGGGAAATTATACGTGATACTTTCGAGTCTGAATTTACCATTGTCATCTTCATCCACTACAAGCCGTGAATTACTGTCGTACTGCTGTCGCAATTCTCGACTTGTAGTGGATGAAGATAACCTATATTAAGTGGGTGGTAAATGAAAACTTCTAGGTGCTGGAAATTCAGTTTTTCTTCAGAGATGGAAATGGTGCTTTGATGTATCGTGAGGGTTAAATGGTTTTAACAAGCAGCATATGATTTTTTAGTGCCTGCTGGAGTCAAAATGTCTTATCTGCTACTTTAACAAGTATACAATTATATCATTTTGGTTCCAGCAGGAGGAATTGTTACAGTTGATTTATGACACCAGTCTCGACTAAATGCACTGTTTGTAATTAACCCTTAGAGCGCTGAAATATTTTTAGTATAAACCATGGAGACCAAAAGGGTCTTTTCAATTTGAAATTATGAATGTCTTAGCTCTTTCCGCTTCATTTTAAATTACTTATGTCTACGGCCATTATAAATAGTTTACCCTTTCAGTGCGTGGGTCGACTTTAGACGTCGAAATCTGACGTCTATAGACGTCAGGATTTGACATCTACAGTCGGTCCCGCGCTGAAAGGGTAAACAGGGGACCACTGGCGCTTCTGATACCTGCTTAATAATGTATGTGTAATCCAGAGATCGATATTATTTGTTATGAGAGATATCTGAACGACATTACCCGGTAAACAGTAAATGTGTTGATTTATTTTTAGACCAACATCGCGGATGGTGGGGCAACGTTAAACTAACATGGGTTTAGTGTCTCTTCCTTACCGAGTCTTTCTTTAAATCATTAATTTACGAAGTAAAGGAGATTACCATAATAGGATATTGTCATCTCACAGTCTGTCTGAGAAATCTTGGGAACTAGCTCCTAGATTGCAATTAACATTTTACACGATGTGATCTACATAACATCAAAACCTGCATGAAAACATAGCATGAAACTTTTATGTACCCGGTAACGGTGTGGACAATGCAAGACTTCCAATTATTAAGGGTCTCTTTTTCAATTCATATTCTGTTTTGTTAGTCGTCAGATTTCGGTTGCGTTGCTTCAAGGTGACTTGCATTTTCAAATAAGTTTCGAATCACCGCTTCATGTTGATTGAAACCATCTGAAAATTGAAGAAAATTGTAGAAGAAGAATGTTGCTCTTGTTTGCAGTATTTCAACCAAGGACCTTGAGAAAACACGCAAATATTTGTCTCCTTTTAAGCTGAGAGGTTGTGAAGGAGAGCACTTCGTAATAACCATCTACATAAATACTTGATAGTTGACGTAAATACTATATAATATTTATCCTTGTTGTGCAATAGTTTATTCCCACTTTAAAACGCTGCGTATGTCTTACCGGTTTCGTACAATAACATTTATCGATAAACAAAACGAATGGAAATAAAATATAAATCCACATGATTTATAGAATGCTGCATGCAGCATTCTATAAATCATGTGGATTATACTTAAACGGATGTCATTGGACCTATAGGGTTAAATAACTTTGACCCACACATCGGTGAATGACGTGTGTACACGGAATGAAAGGAGAGAAGCAGGAGGAAAGTTGATCTGCTGTATTGCCGTGTAGAGGCAAACAACAGTAACTGCTTACTTTATCAATTGAGCAGTTACTTCTGTTTGCCTTTGTACGGTAGGACTTTGTAAAACTCACACATTATTATAGCTCGGGTGTCTCTTGTGACTGCGTTATGTACAAAGCGGTCATATGTTACGTGGGTAAGATACCACTAGTATAGGTTAGACATGCACAAATCACCACCTAGGAATTAAAGGTCGTATTCGCCGCATTACAAACCAGTAGATATGACCATTTAATGCCAGGGTACGAAATGATGTGCACTGTGTGATTGATATTTTCTTCAAATATGTTCTGTTAAAGTCAATAAATTGTCGAATCGTGATATTGAATTGATATAGTTATGCTATATTGTATTATATATAGCAAGGCAAACTAAGAAAATATTACTGATAAACATCTTTATAACGAAAGTGCCATATTATTACATAATCGCAGTCTACTTACAATTTCTTATCCTTAATGAGTTTGTTATTAACAGATAAAACTTGCTTAAATTTAAGATTAATGGAATTCAGTTTTTGCAGGCGAACTTTGTTTTGCATAATCTAATGAAATTAATTGGCAAGCTAGAAAAAACCCCGGGGCCATCCCACTAAGAAGTTGGTAATACACTGTGCTTTTAAAATGAAGGTTTACCTGTTGATTACGATAACATTTTGTTATTTACAAGAAATTATCCCCGTCCATAATTACTATGCTAATTATCAAAAAATAATGTTACCCGGGTATCGATTTATCTTACATTTATGACGCAGGACCTATATAATAACATTCAATAATTTATTGATTCGTAAATTTATTCATTGACTGATTTAATTATTCATTTATTTCTTTGGTTTGTTTAGGCGGCGTTACCTGTGAACATGCAGCTGGACATCGCCCCTCAGCATCACTTGTTTATCATCGGCCGAGGCGGGGCGAATATCAAGCAGATCATGCAACAGACTAACGCCACCATCCACTTCCCGGAGCCAACAGCCGCCATGCCACAACGTAAAGGCACCGTCTACATCACCGGCCCCATAGAGAGTGTCTATCAGGCCCGACTTCATCTCATAGTAAGTAGAATCAAACGCCTTGATATAATCTATAATAAAACCAACAGCCACTATGCCACAACGCAAAAGCACCGTCTACATCACCGGCCCCATAGAGAGTGTCTATCAGGCCCGACTACATCTCATAGTAAGTAGAATCAAACGCCTTGATATAATCTATAATAAAACCAACAGCCACTATGCCACAACGCAAAAGCACCGTCTACATCACCGGCCCCATAGAGAGTGTCTATCAGGCCCGACTACATCTCATAGTAAGTAGAATCAAACGCCTTGATATAATCTATAATAAAACCAACAGCCACTATGCCACAATGCAAAGGCACCGTCTACATCACCGGCCCCATAGAAAGTGTCTAGCAGGCCCGACTACATCTCATAGTGAGTAGAATCAAACGCCTTGATATAATCTATAATAAAACCAACAGCCACTATGCCACAACGCAAAGGCACCGTCTACATCACCGGCCCCATAGAAAGTGTCTATCAGGCCCGACTACATCTCATAGTAAGTAGAATAAAACGCCTTGGTATAATCCATGATAACCACAGCAGCCACCATGCCACAACGCATAGGCACCGGTTTATATCACCGGTCCCATAGTGAGTGTCTATCAAACCCGAGGGGAATCAAACGCCTTGGTACAATCTAATAATCATCGTCAGTAGAATCGAACGCCTTGGTATAATCAGAAAGGCATAAGATATAATATATCTATGTTATGCTAATCACCGTCGACATTATCGGTCCCATAGAGAGTGCCCATCAGGCCCGACTACATCTCATAGTAAGTAAAGTTGAACACCTTGGTGAAATCTATGATAACCCTCCACCTACCGGGATATTCGATCATTGTAATCTACTCAGTTTAAATATAACAAATTGAAGCTGCAGCCAAACGTCATGATTTTAATGGATGGTGGCATTTTCTACTGAATTGATTTCATTTTAAATATGTTTGATAACGCTTCATCACATGCTTGCCGCGTGTGTGCGTCACTATCAGGTAAATGGTTAACCCTTTACCCGCCATGTTACCTTATTTAATTTTTCAACTAATTGAAGTTGTGTTTCGCTGCCGCGATCCACAACTTCAAGTGGGTGAAAATTACTCGTTTTTTTAATTTGAGATCATATATTTGTGGTGTGTTTTTCAATTGTTCCATCAAATAAATGACTAATAATCACAAGATGTCGAACCATATTGCCAGACAATCACCAGTACTTTAAATGCCCAGTGCTGAAATCTGTGCCTTTATTGGAAACGATGTTTTTAAATATTTGATTTCAGCTATACACACAGTTGGGCATATGGCAAACAACTTTATTATTCCATGTCTCCACGATATGGTTCCTAAAAGAACTCGAATAACAGACTTAGAAAGCCAGGCTAAAAAGACGAAGCCCTATTCAAATTTGACTGTGTGTATAATATTTCCATACTGCATGAATCCCGTGCATTGTTGTTCGTCTGCCTGATATTTTTTCATGATAACAATGATTCCATTGTGCAGATACTTAACCCTTTGGGTGTTAGGCTGTTTCTTGTCTATTTTATTTTAATCGAAGCTGTAGTTGCTGTCGCATGCACTGACGCAATAGCCAAGTTTAAATGAACGAAAAATATATCGCATTAGAAATGGACATCTCAGAAATGTTAGTTAGAGTAAAACAAACAATTTCGTCCCTTTCGATAGATCATGATTGTGTATTATTGACTGTCGGAGACATTTTAAATCCCAACGATCTCTTTTTTTATCTCCACACCTGTGCTGTACTGTAAATTTAAAAATCAGTAACTGCCTTCTGCTCTGTGGACAAGTAAGCAGGTACTGCATTTTGGCTTTGCATCCCAGCAGACACAACACGTTGAATCAATGTTGGTTTTAAGGTTGGTCCACCGTCGTAGACGGTGGAGGAATAACAGTGTATGAGAACCTATACAAGGTATTCAGGGACTGGTTTGCCCTTTGTTAGACGCTGACACTGTCAAAACGCTGCGGCCGCTGTATGATCTCAACTACCATTATAATACCATGTACAGTGTTATGATGTAGGTGGTGCTTTACTCGCTGTTATTTTTTATTCTTTCGCAAAGAAAAATATCGTACCTTCAAGACCTCTTTATTTTAATTTTCCGCTAGTGCTTAATTTCAGATCAGCACATTCATTGATTAATTGAATTTCATTCGATAATTTTGTTGTAAAAACAGTCCGAATACGCTTTTAAAAACTAATATGACTCTGACGATTATAACAAACTTACGCCGCGCGATCCGGATCGTGATCGTAATCCGGATCCGGATCGTAATCTGGATCATCTCCAAAATTTAATGGATTGTTCCTTGGCCCGAGACACACATCTGGTGAAAAATTCATTCAAATCCCTTCATTACTTGTAAGTAATCCGCCTTACGGTCAGACAAACAGACAGACAGACCAACATGACCAAAAACATAACCTCCTTTGGCGAGGGAGTGCGAACCATTAAAATAGTGTACAGTTGCCTGTTAAATACCGATTGTATCAATAGATATTTTCTTGCTTTTGAATCGCGAATATTGTGTAATTGAGGCTTTAAATGAAAATATATGTAGCAAATCGTTATTGATTATCTTGTAAACCAAAAAGTTTAAGCCCATTCACGTGTCTGTGTTAGTCGGGTTAATTTTATCTCCTGTCAGTAATGAAAGCGGCGTATAATGTGTGTCGTCTCACTGAACGCGTCTTTGTTGTTGTAAATAAAGAGCAAGTCAACTTGACGGGCAGCTCATAATACGCTACCTTTATTCAAGGTGGTCCAACTGTCTGTTGTCTGCCATGGTGGTCGAAAAAGAATTATCCCCGGGGTTTGTTTTCTTCTAGCCAATTCTTGAAACGTCATATTGAGTATTTGAAATGTTCACCTCCTTGATTTAATGATGTTGTGTCTCGCTACCGCGATCCACAACTTCATGTGGATTGTTATTTCAAGCGCAAATTATATGTTAAAACAACAACAAGTTTCAGTACTGTGACCAATATAAACCCACCTGATAGCCTGAATCCACTAAATTGTGTATATGTTTTAAATTGACAAACATTGTTGCATATGTCACACAGCACTAAAGAACACGTTATTACGTATTTTTGTCGAAAGACATTACTTTAGGTATGTTTTACATGCAAAAAATTTACTTTGCCAATCTCATACCTTGTTTCTTTTTCTATAGTATTTATATATATATATTTCCGAGCAGAATGTCCTACGATTCACTGACTGTCTGAGCCACTAGACTTATTGCTTATTTTTCCTCCTCGAGTTTGAGAGGATATTGTTTTCAGCTGCGTCGTCCGTCTGTTGCATTTGGGTCGATAATTTTCACTCTGTCAATGTGACTTAAAGTGAGTAAAAATTATTCAGATTTGTCAAAATGGATGCCGGTCATTTTTCATATCTTACTGATCGTCCCACCTTCAAAAAATAATATTTGAAATGTTAAAAAAATGATAATTGTGATTGGGCTTAAATGGTTAATACGGTTTGAGGTACATAATTCTTATCATGTGTAGAGGCATCTCTGCTATCGTTGTCAAAGTCTTCAGATTTGGGGCGGAGATAGACCTGGTGAAAATACAAATCTATCTCGAAGACGGGTAACCTTGACCTGGATTCAGGTGTTTGTCATTCCCCACTGGGCATATGACGTTGTTGCGACGTTGAATAAACGTCATTGACGTTGATTGAACGTCGCAACCACGTAGTATGCCCTGTGGATCATGCTTGTGTTAATACACACCGTCATAATATTTCATGCCCATAATTTATGCCGCTGAATAAAAGTGTCCTCTGATTTATCTCACCGTCTTTAGTAGCTTTCTCTCCGCCCAGTTTAGCGTGTATGTGCACTAACGTGGCCTAAAGCCACATTCACTCATGTTATTTGTTAAATACATCCCACGGATTATATCTTATATTCACAACCGACAACTATGGAACCACCCTCTCTTTTCTGAATTATGATACTTGCAAATTGCTAAGGTGGAACCAAAACATTTACAGCAATTGCTGGCTTCAAAGAAAATCGAAACTGTAACTGTTATAATTTGCAATTCAGAATTGTCGTTTTGTTTGCTATGTGCATTTGCAAAATGGATGAATTTCACCGAATATGTTGTGAAAAATAAATTTAGATATGTGCGAACGTCGCCCCCACTTAAATTTCGCAATCCAGGTGTTTAGGTGGTCTTGCTGTGGCCGCAAGCATTTCAAACCTGACTGGCTAAACATACACTAGAAATATGGCCAAATCATATTGCTTCAGTGTGTAATAATAACTCTATTCTTTGCCCGTTTGTCAAGAAGTATCTTATTTCTTTCTGAGAATATACCCTTTTCCGATTGTGTGAGCTCTCACCTATCTAAATTCAACTCTGCACCACTCACCACCGGGCACACGACGTTGTTGCGACAACGTCGCAGCAACGTCGTGTGTCCAGTGGGCCGCATCGTGTGTCTGTCAATCGGATGCTGTTCTTCAACAGTTTAAGATACGTTTTCGCATCTATTTATGTCGTACGTTTGTCATGCGTATTTTAGTTAATCATCAGTATAGTTTACACTCGCTACCCTTGCTAGTCGTAGGATGCGAACACAATCAAACGATGCAACGATCGGAAAAGACGATTCGAAATCTTTAATACGTGCACCGCTAAACACGACTATAGTCGTCTTTATCTTCGTCGGGCGAGGGGTTATGGCGTCGCCTCTGATGTTCGTCCGGCCGTACATCCGTCTATACACATTTCGTTTCCAGATCAGATTTCGTAAACCCATATGGGGGGATTTCTTTCATATTGCACACACACACATCCCTTATGCGGTGTAGATGTACCCATTGGGGTTTATGAACTTTGCCTTACTTAAATGACCGACCATCGGCCATAATTAGCTTTAATATGCCTGATATCTGGAAAACGGGAGGTATCTGGAAAACGGGAGGGATCAAATTTAAAATGGCCGACTATCGGCCATAATTAGGTTTAAACCAAGGCAGCGACCTAGTTTAAAATTAATCGGCGCCACGCCACATCTAAATTTAGTTATTGCACGTCGCTCTTTAACAGATCTTACCCCATACTGTTCTACATCATATACATATTTCAGCTGACAGTCTGTATCTTCTTAACTTATTTCATGCGACATGACATGACCGATCCAACACCACAGATCTTGAGGGTGAAACCTGACACTGAATTCGGTTTTCCTAGCTGTTTACGATCTATTACATTCGTGACAGCTGCCATAAAGTAGGCTGAGCTCTGTTAGTTTTGCTTGTCATGTAGTCGCTTACTCGCAGAACACTCACATACACGTGAATGTTTTTGCCTGGTCATAATTGAATTCGTTTCATTGCTAGATGTTCAGACACGGAATGTTTTGTATAACGTTTGTTTTTGGTAGCAAATGTCGGTAATATTAATATTCTGGTCGTGTTTTGGTGTGTTTTTTTTGACCGGAGGACACCAAACTTAGCTAATATAAGCATTAACCCTTTAACCGTCAAATTATGTAATTGTAATTTTCACACAAGTTGTGCCTCGTTGACGCGATTCACAACTTCAAGTGTGTGAAAATTATTCAGATTCGACAAAATGGAAGTCAACGATTTTGAAATATTGTTTACTGGTGTCACGTTTTATCTTTAACATATTCAAGAGCTGGTATTTAATGTGCTGATAAAAAATGAGCAGAAGAAAACGAATCTGATCGGGACCAGCGTTTAAAGGGTTAAGCTGATCAGCAAGTACAAAAAGTTGAGCCAATATTGTTTAGATGATGGGCCGCCATCGTAGAGTATGGACCAACATCAAAACAATAGTGGGTCAATGTATCTGGTGGTCCTCCCCAGCAACCAGTTATTGACGTCTGTAGACGTCAAATTCTGACGACTAAAGTCGATCCCCGCACTGTAAAAGTGAAACATATTTATAATGTCCGTAGACCCACGACATGGGTATTCTGAAGAATCGGAAAGAGCTAACTAGGACATTTAAGATGATTTCAAATTGAAAAAAACCCTTTTCTTGCCATGAATAAAAAAAAAGAATTCAGCGTTGTAAGGGTTAAAGCGCTACATTACAAATTTATTTTTTACCCACTTGAAGTTGTGTCTCGCTACCGCGACACACAACTTCAAGTGTGTGAAAATTACTCATATTTGTCTTTAATTTGAGATCAAACATTTGTAAATGTTGATATTTAAATACAGATTTCGTTCCCAATATCTGCGATTTATACGGCGAATAAAACCTTTAACGGATTAAAAACGGCTTTAGTCGTGCTTAGCGGTGTAAGGGTTATTGTTTCGCCAGCTTTGTGAGCCAGCTTCAACCCAGCATTGGGTTAGAATATCACGTTTACTGGTTCTGGACCTCCAAGCCTCATATCACTCTACTATGCACACCCCTTGATGATATATTATTATTTTATTTTCTCTTTAGGGATGGGACAGATCTGTTTTTATTATCGCCGTCTACTTCACAGACCGACCGACGCTCCGCTCCGTTTGGCCGTACGTCCGTCCGTCTGTCAGTATGTCTGACTTGTTATTGTAATCAGGAGAGGCCAGTCAATATCGACCGACTGCTCACGATGTTTTACCAATGGATACCACATATATTTGTACGAATATTAAAACCGCCCCCTTTGATAACAGTTATTTGACGTTTATTCATTCCAACGTTACATGTCTGATAAAGCGGGACATCGCAGCAAACAAAGACGTTGATCCAATGTTGGTACAACGTTGGTATGCGACGGTGTCCCAATATTAAGTCGACATTGGTTTGTACTTTTTAGTAACAACCTCCTGTTCCAGATACGAAAAATGACTCTTTCTTTAATCGTAACTGTTTACAGACAAATTACATGTAAATTGTTATATTTATTTCGTTTAAGGCAGAATTTTTCGATTGTCGAAAATATAAAACACTGACATCTATTCTGTCGTGCAAAACCAAAAGGCTTATTTTTCAGGTAAGCAGTTACTGCCTTTTGACTTTGCGCAGCAGTGTTGAATACGTGGTACTTACTTTCCCAGTATTAGGCATGCGATGTTTTTTGGTTTTTCTGAACTACTTTTACCCAAGAAAAATATCGACTGATATTTAAAAATGCATTTGTACACAATTTCTAAATTATAACGGGTCTAGTTTCTAAACGTGGGAGTATTTTTGATTTTCATTCATTTTGAAGCTAGCCATTGCGTCAGCAATGCCAGCCACGAAATCAATGACTAATTGTCAAGGTGTAACTGAGCACATTATGGCATGATTGTATTGGTGCTCATTTTTTAATGCTCAATCACCCCATCCTAACATATCATATGTACACCATTGCTCATTATACACATTGCACTGGATTTAACCGATTACAAAGTCACATTGAGACTTGTAAAAATTAAAACTCTTTATTTTTGCAGGGTTGTCTTCCACTGGTGTTGATGTTCGACATGAAGGAAGAGAGAGAAATTGAACAATGTGAGTAAAATGTTTGACCTGCTCTGCCGTGCGGAGCCAAAAGGCAGTATCTGCTTACTTTACAAGTAAGCAGATACTGTCTTTTGGCTTTACAGAGCAGCGCTGTTACCTAAACTTGTTGCGTATGTAACTGTTGACCCAGAATATGATTTCAGTGTCAACGAATATACCGTTGAAAACAAAAATGTATGGACCAGAAAAAAAATACACTGCAATATAATCATGTATTGTTGGTAAATTCCTAACATTGTTATTGCATTCCAAATGACTCGCTAGTTTGGAATAATATGCAGGTATTTTGTTGTTATATAGTATGACTTTCCTAAGTTTACTAACGTTAGATGGATACATGCTTGGAAGGAGTGTCGATTCGAACATTATGACACTCATTCCAGTGAACCAGTACTTTCCCTCCGGGCTAGTCTGGTTCACTAGAACGAGTGCCGTTAATATCCGGCCAGCTACAGATGGACTGATGTTGTCTAGTGTTGAACGCACGATCCAAATACTAGTAGGCGTTTTATGCCAACCGGTTTGGAATTGGAGATAGTCCGATTTCCATGTGGTGTGAGTGCTACACACTAAAAACAATGAGTGATGTCGCCCATTGACTATTGGTATGTCGCATCCTGTAGATAATCCAAGTCTACAAGAAAGCCCATGCGGGGTGGCAGTGCCTAGTCGGGGCACTGTATGCAACGTAGGAGTGCCAGTGCGGAATCGTGTATGCTGGGTCACAAATGAGACGATCAAAAAAATGGAGTGATGGAAAGTGTAGGCCTCCACAAGAGAGAGAGCGAATGCTCGGCTCAGTAGGCCAGACGCAATCGTTGCCGTGCCGTGCAAAGACAAAACAGCTCTATCTGCTTACTTTTCAAGTAAGCAGTTACAGCTATTTGCCTTTTCAGCAGGGACTGACTTACTAATAGGAGTTCGAACTGTGGGGTCTGAAACAGTTCGCAAGGTATTACGAAAGACGTTATAACTCAATTCACGATATATATAGAGAGCTCGGAGCGGTTATATTTATTGTACTGCTCATGTATGTACATCAACATTTCGGGGACTGATAGAATAATGTGTCAGACAGGTTGATGACCCAGTTAACTACAATACTTTATTGTCCTTTTAATACAGAGAGATGCGGCGCATTGCCAAAGCGGCAGAATTGCAATAGCAATGTTAATACTCGAATGGCTTGATATCTCTTATATTTCTACTCGGCTTGTCCGGTTAAACCACGAGGTCGTAATCATCACGCCGTGCCGCTATTTTAAATCTTTTTCCATATAAGCAATATTTGAAAAAGCCCCGTGGCGCGATAGCATAATAGTGCGTACTGCCATGTAATATACAGAAGTGGTGAAAATTCAAATTGGGAAGGTTATTTCTTCGTCTAAGTTGTGTCTCTCAAAACAAGAAGGGTGCCAGCAAACGCAGGACGTTGCACCAATGTTGGTTTACTGTTGGGCCATCGTCTGCGACGCTGGCCCAACAGTAAACCAACATTGGTTCAACGTCTCGTTGTGTGTTCGTGTTGTTCCATTATCCCGTCTCAGATTTCAAATGCAACAATACTCATTGGTGACTAATGTTTTGTTGTTGTAATGCTCATCACCGTAACGTGTGGGTTTTACGTCACCTTGGTATTAGAGGGTCGTATCTGCCACATTACAAAGTGGCAGATACGACCCTTTAATAACAAGGTTACGAATATGATTGCTGCACTACAAACAGTCGTAACTGCTCACATGAAGCATAACCAGTTACTAGTGTGCTGTTTGTCCTTACAGGGCAGTATATCGTTCCCTTGGAGTTGGAAGGTGCTAAACTGCCACTTTATAAAGTGGCAGTTTAGCACCCTTTAACTCCAAAGGGACGATATGTATGATGTCATTCGCTAATTCGTCATTGAGGTTTATATATTATACCTATCAGTTTACAACAATAACACATATGGTGAGTACAATCGAGAATGGACGACTGTTGCATATCTTTCAATGTAAAATAAAAATATCTTTATGCAAAAAAAAGAATCGAGTAGTCCCCTGTTATTGTATTCTTGTTCATTGTAATCTCAGCCAATGCCTAGCATCATTTGAAATTTGTATTTCGATTAATCTGAAGAACCGAATTCTGTTAGCTCACATCAGTCTGACCCTACTTTTTGGCACATCTAAGCACACGCGTGTACTGGTCCGCGGGGGGCGATATTTACTGCTCCAAAATGTTCAATGCTATGGGGCGTGCAGCTTATTGCAATATACACATAATTTTATGGAGCTTTCCCAGCTTTGGACTTTTATTTATTTCTTTTCATTCAAACATACAGGGCGGCCATTATGAAGATTTTTTCTCATAACTATATGCCCTGTGATAAAAGTTTATAATGCTACCCCCCCCCCCCCCAAAAAAAAAATCCGATGATCAACACGCTAAAGTATTATCAGCATTGGTGCAACAATGGGACAATGTCTTCCGTTTCACTGGATACAAAAAAGGCAATAACAGTTAAACAGCAGGATAAAAATCATAAAATGCACGCACACGACCGTGACTAAATGAGGGCGCCGGACCGGACCGACTAGGCCTACACTTTGTGATCATTTTACAACTTATTTTTTCCACGTGTGTGAAATTAGCTTTCAGAGAATATATCAGCGTGGTGTGATTTTCAGTGTGTTCACGTTTTGGGGTCGCCTCAAATTATACTTAGCGGGACGCGTCAAGCGTGTTTCCCCCGTAATCACCCGGAAAACGCGAGAAGCTGATCCAATGCTGGTTTGATGTTGGGCCAACGTCGTAGACGATGGCCCAACATCAAACCAGCACTGGGTCGTTTTCCGTGTAATAAGGTGGCAGTGGCACAGCACGACAAGGCACCGCTAATTACACAATAGAAGGTATTCTCATTCCCAGTACCTTTTGGGGCGGGGGCCCTAGGGTAGTGGTTAGCACCGCTGCCTTTCACGCCAGAGTTCGGGGCTCGGTTCCCGGTCTCGGCGGTTTGAAAGAAACAAAAAATGTTCTTCCCCATCCACGTGCAGGGGAAAAAATTCATCATTTTTATCCACTCGCCAGCCGGGCTAGTGGAACTAGAAATCCACTAGCCCTTATGATTTTTTAATCGCCCTTACTAGTTTAATGTTCTTATAAAAAAAATTGCCGGATTATGCGCGATATGGCTGAATCACTGGTTAATGTTTTTTTCCCCTTTTGACCCATCTTCCGTAAGCTTAGCCTGAGCATTTTTGCTGCAGGTGGACATTTTAGCTTTAATTAGCACATCTGCAGCTGTTTGAGCTCTAGTGAAGTCAGAGTAAATGGGCCAGTGAAATATGTCCAGCCACCCCACCTGAAAAATGTCTCTGTCCACCTTTATCTTTATATAAAGTCACGTTATTGAACCAGCATTTCTCTATTATAGTTTTCTTTATTTTATTAGCCGGTGGCACCCCACCTTCCATAATTCATTTAGATTTAATTGACTATTCATAATTATTACATGTACAGAAAATTAATTTAATCCGACATTGGCTCACTAGTGTTCATTCCAACGTGGAGAAAGAAGGGGCTATGTTGCCCACTTCGATGAAAAAAGGGGGCCATCTCAAAAAAACATAAACCGTTCTGCAAATATAATAAAGTCAGTCATTTTAAACTTAAAAATGATGTCAAATAAGCGTACCTGAAAAAATATATATATATCTTCTTTCATATCGTTTAGGGGCTATTCGAGGTAACTGAACTTGATATGTAGTCCTATCAACAAAGAAGTAGGGAAGTCTATGGAGCTATAGCCTCTATGGCATCATAACACAGCAAGGCACAAAATAACTGGGATGAAAAGGTTATCTCAGGTGTATTTTTTAGGCCTTTTCTGGGGATGTAATTTAGTTTGTGTTAGGCCTATTAGCATGGTTAGACCTTCTTAGTCTCAACACCCTTATGTCCATTTATTCACATCGTTTCTGCGCCGATATACATGCGCCAGCGGCAGCCCTATGTGCGACTGAAACTGGAGTTTTAGCCACAGCTTGTGTTCACACAAAATTGCAAGACGTTTTTGCAGACGTTTTTTATGTAAGATTAATGCTTGATTTATCAGGCCAATAATGCATGAGTCTTTTAGAATCAGCAACAATTAAAGACAGCATCTATTCACCCACAGCTCGTTGGGCAATAAAATGTTGTCAGCATGCATGTATGTCAGCGAACTAGATAAATGATCTTCTTGATCAGCGCCATTTTGAACTGTGAAATATCAGGTGAAACGAATGTTGGGAACCACGACGCAATAAGTGACGCTGTGGGCTGTCATGGCTACCGCAGATCGGGCCACATGTAATACACGCGCCCACGCACCGCTGATTGACCAGGCCGTAGGCCTACTGGTCAGTAGTTTGTTTAACAACTTGGTGAACGTGATTTTTATGTCCACGTGTGTCAGCATCAAACATGATTCAGTTGCTCACTTTTTAGTGTACCAAATCTTGAATTATGTGCGCTTCAGTGCTCCTTAAACGTAATGGTCTCTGATACACATAATCACATGTGAGCCGAAACAACGCTCTGTAGCGTGCCACGACGACGACGCCTGTACATGCTGTGCGGCGCTCTGCAGTTACGCGTAAATAGCCACACATGACCTGCGGATCGCACAGGGAATCAGTCGCCAGCAGGGCTAGTGACATGCTGATTCACAATCGCCCTTACATAATTCTTGTCGCCACGGGCGACCGGGCGTATGTGAATTTGCACCCCTGCACGTGTGAAAGTCAGTATTGTGGGGAGCCTCCGTGACCGAGAGGTAGCGTGCTCGGCCTCAGACCGCCAGGGCTCGACTTTCGAATCCTGTGTCTGGAGGACAGTGTCATCTCAATCATCTCACCATCCTCAGGAGGTTCTCCTGGCCCAGTTTAGCCTATATGTGCACAAAGGTGGCCTAAAGCCCGATTCATTTTCGTTTCCCAGTACTTTTTATAAGAAACGTCGGCTGATTTTTATATAAGGTTACTTTCAACCCAACGCGAAATGCATTTTAGGTCAGGATTACTGGTTGAATGACTGTCTTTTTTTGCTCACTCTTTTGAAATACTTGAGTGATTGTTGAGTTAAAACATTTTTTTAATTACAGGCCTGTGGCGCAGTTTGTGCATGCTGTTTGCGCAACAACAACTAAATCATAATTATGATGATTATAATTATAGACGTGCCCACTTGCACAACTATATTTTTCAAATAAAAAAACCGTGTACTTATGTATATGGTCATCCATTATTCGTGAAATGGGACAGAGGAAGAAGCATGATTTTTCTCAATTCGTTTTGCTACACAATGGCAGAAACTACAAAGAATATGAAAGAAAGTAAAGTAGCAAACGTGCAAAAACTGATGTAACTGTTTACTTGTCAATTGTACGTTCTCGTTTTTCTTCCATTTCAGACGCAATTTTAAGGTTCAAATGACGAAAAAATATACCCAATTATGAAAAACAGACAGATCCTAACTTGAATAATATCAGCTAGGCATGAACCACATAAAAATAGCAATTTTACTGGTGTTTAACCCTTTCATTGCGGGGACCGTCTTTATACGTCAGAATCTGACGTCTGTAGACGTCAGATTCTGACGTATAAAGACGATCCCCGCACTTGAAAAAATAAAATATTTACAATGGCCGTAGAACCATAACATAGGTATTTAAATGAAGCAGAAAGAGCTAACAAGACATTCATGATGATTTCAAATTGAAATAAAGCCTTTGGTGTCCATGGTTTAGACACAATTAATTCAGCGTTGTAAGAGCTAAGCCGCTGAGCGTCACTAGTCGTTCTTAATCTATTTTATTAACAGTTTAAATCGCAGTTATTGGAAACTAAATGTGTGTTTAAACATTAAGACTTTGCCTCAAACTAAACATATATGAGTAATTTTCACCCACTTGAAGTGACGCGAGTTACAACTTCAAGTGGGTGAAAATTTACCTTTTTAATGTAGCTCTTAGAGGGTTAAATATATACATTAAAACAACAATGGGTTAACGGGTTGGGGGGGGGGGCAAGTAAAAGTAACTATCATCTACCAGCGAGTAGTCTTTAAGAAAGATCTAATCCAGCCAACACGAGATATTGAACCAATGTTGGCCAAATGTTGGACGGCCATTGTTGTTTTAATGTTGGGCCAGCGTCGGAGACGGTGGACCAATATTGAAACAGCATCGGCTCACCGTCTCGTGTTTGTCTACGTGTAGTTACTTGCACGCCCGAGATTTTATCCAGCATAACGTGTGCGTGAACAGGGGTATTATTATATGCGCGAGCGATTTCTGTCAATGCGCGCATGACTCACGACGGCATGAGTCACATTGTGACCTAGGAAATATGAGTCACAACGACAGGTGTAGTACTTTACGTACAATACTAATACGCTGTGATGATGTCACCTGAACGTTATTTTTAAATATTTTTTTTGTCGTATAGACTATGTCACTTTAGCAACGTTTCAGAGCTATAAGACCATTGCATATTATTACATTATTCTGATTTCGTATTTTTGGTAAAATCAGTGAAAATTATATGTGATGATGTCTCCTGAAAATTATTTTTAAATGTGTTTTTTTGACGTATCTAACACTTTTGCAAAATTTAAAAAGCTTTTCTACCATTTCTTATCATTAAAATTCTAATTTGGACCCATTGTTGTGATTAGGTGATTCCGTGTTTTTTCTAAAATTATAGTAAAGAATCTGTGATTATGTCACCTGAAGATTATTTTTTTTGTATTTATCACTTCGGCAAAGTGGCGAATATATACGAGGCATTACAATTATTCTAATTTGTTTGTAATTAGCTAGCCTACTTACTTATTTTCTAAAATTAAAGTAAAAAACTGTACTACTTTACTCGACAGGTCCACATTACAGACAGTTACAGCGTATGTTTAGTGCTATTTTATGTCATTTGGGAAACTGCTGTTTGTGGAAGCCCAACATCGTTCTCCATGTACGTTGTTCAGAGGAAAACTTGCATGTAAGAAAGATATGTAGTAGGCCTAGTAGTAAAATAATGCTTAACGTCACTTTTCGGCACTAATATGAAATTGTAATACGTTAAAACAGCGCAGTCCATTGATGAGATCGATGATGATGATGTACATACTTACATGATGACGTAAAGGTGGTGTGACAGGGCATGGTGGATTGTTGAGTGTTTTCCTTCACTCGCCCGATAAGGGGTTCTGGACATTTATGGGGAATTTACCCAGACAGACATTAGAAACATTGGAAAAACATTAGAAAAAACATTTTGTAATGCGCTGCCATTTCTCATTAGATTCATGGGCGCAGAAATGTACATGAGGCATCAAGGAGACCACCATATGCTTCTCTAAATAAATGAGTCTTCAAACTATTTTTGACCTTATCCGAGTTATATTCCTCCGAGTTATATTCCTTAATTTTGCAGGCAGTGTGCGCTTTACATCAGATATTCTGGAGCTTTGTCATGAGCTGCAACGTCAGCCACAGTACTTTATAACAAACTCTCTGTTTCACTGGTAACCAATGTAGCTACATTTGCACGTCAGAGATGTGTTCGTGACGACGCACGCATATTATCAGCCTTGCAGCACTTGTCGAGCAGGTAGGCTACTGTGGTAAGTCCTGATATAGTGCGTGGCAAAAGTCCAGCCTAGAAATCACTAATGACTGGATGATTTGGCGAGTGGCAGTATTGAGTAAGTGTTAGATGTGATCTGATGCGGCGAATATTTCTCAACCAGAAATAGTATGACTGGCACACCCAGACTCACCCAGACGGTCGGAGACTTGGGTTTCACTATGCAATTTGGCAAAAAAGAAAGTGGAAACCAACTTTTAAGTGCCGAAACACTGCAGCCTTTAGCACAGCAGCTCTATCCTCGTGTCGGCTAGTCCCCAGAATAACAATAGTTGAGGGTAACTCCATTCATCCCACGTGAGAAACTTAATGTCAAACACTATATTGCCGGTAGTATGTAAGATGATGTATGTAAGATATGATGCCCATAATGCAAAGTGTAATACATCTTGGACCAAAACAGTCGCATTCTACCGCCAGCTGTTTTAAAAGCAAAAGAGAAGCAATGATATATACAAATAACACACGTATCAGATTGCAGTTCTAATAAAGTTTTAAACCAATAATGCCAAATGCATATATAATACCAAAGAAGGAGGTTACAGTTTCTAAGGTCACGAAGAAATAAGTGAATAATCAATTTAATCGGCTAATTGTTATTTAAAAGTAAAAGTAACATTGTCGGTGATGGAGTGTAGAACTTACATGAAAGGCGGTACGTATATGTCTGACATTTTTTACAAAAAAAATATTAATGACCACAAGTCAACCGTCGGAAGCATGATCCAGATGAAACAAAGAGGTCCGTGCTATCTGGGTGTGCTCCTAATTCGTCTAAAAATGTAACAATACGCATTGATACGCATTGACGACAAATGTTTTTATTGCAAATCTGATCAAGGAAACTCGTGAACAGACACACACTGTACCATTGTTGTGCTCTCGTACGAAAGCAAACAGAAGTAACTGCTTACTTTTCCAGTAAGCAGCTACTGCTGTTTGTCTTTGAATCTATATCGGTGTGCGCACATATATATTCGGGTCCAAATGTGTTTGATGGTCAAGGGTACAGAATGCATGATGTCAGTGCAAAGAGTTTCTTAGACATTTCACATTTCAGCAGCGACCATTCCACCATACAAGGCAAACACACTTAACTGTTTACTGTGTCACAGTGTATTTTAGAGGGATATTCAACCACAGTCTTGAAAGTGTGTTTCCACTTTCTTTCTAGGCAAAATAAAAATTCGCATTTCAGGAGGAATGTCAACATTTTCGGTGATTGTGTCCATGCATACCAGCCAGGACAGTCCCATTCACTGATTTGACCCATATTTGAATATGAGTTTGAGTTGATCATTCTTGGCAGCTTGCATCTTACAGTGAATGTGGATGAATGTAGATGTATATTGACAGTCATCACGGTCATAGCCCTGGGTTATTTATGGCATGACCAATTAAAGTATATAGGTATCTCGATTTGTCCTCGTTCACCCAATAATAAAATGTCTGAACGCTCAATAAACACGAGACGTTAACCCAGTGTTGTAGTAATGCTGGGCCAGCGTCGGAGACGATGGACCAACGATAATTCGACGCTGGTGTATAACCGAACTTATCTCCTGATTTCATTTTTTTATCTCACTGGCATAAGAATTGTCTGTAAAATTTAAAGATCTGTGTCATTTATACGATTGGATGTTTTTACTTTAGTAAAACAACAAAACCTGTCTTGATTACCATTAGAACCCTTCCAATGCAGACGCGTTTTCGACCTGGATTTTAACCACACTATTATTTTTACAGAAGTTATCGAATTTGTTGATGGCGATCTCAAATAATGCACCATTTAAAAATTATAGAATAACAGGTCACACAGCTACTGAGTCACTAAAAATGCTTCAGAGCTGTATTACAGGGGTATCTGCTGGGATGGCTCAATCCAAACTAAAACTCAATCCTAGCAAGACTGAGTTAGGCGCTATAGTAGTTTACATTTCAATCATTCAGTCATTCAGATAAGTTTGTACACGCCGTTGTATTTTTCATTCATCTTAAACTGGCAAGTGCGTCAGCAAGCTACAATAATATTAGACTATACTATGCCAAAGCGTAATTTGTGCTTCTTGAACAGTAATTCCGGGAAATGGGTGAAAATGTATGGCAAGTATCTATATGCGCAATAACTTTCTTGGTATGTGCAATATATGAATACCTATTATATTAAAAAAAAACATTGGTGCTTCTTTACAAGTGAGCATTCAGATATTGAGTGTTATATTTTATTCGAATATATTGCAACAATCCGATTCGTATAACACAGCATTTAAAGAAGATAAATAGCATTTTGTATTAGCATATGTGACATGTTTGCAGCTGTTCAGTTATTGTGAGACTCAAACCGTCACTTCCTCGACCTCTGAGTCACTGCCCTCTTACACAAAACATGTTGTATTATTGCTGTGCCAGCGTCTGCGACGCTGGCCCAGCAATAATCCAACAGTGTCTCAACGCTTGCTGGGAGCAGGGCGTGTTTTGTAGCTGGTTGAACGTTGGGCCTGCGCTTTGGGGTTTGAATCACGGATCTGCGTGCATCAGACGATCGCTGAATGACTGATAATTGCCGTTCACCCCAGAATGAACGAGTGACTCACTCGCTTATCTAGGCCTACTGTTCAAGGCCGAGAAACCTGGAAAATCTACCACCGGCGGATTGTGTGCGGATTGGGTGGTAGCTGTCGCTCTTTCCAAAATGCAACCAAGAAATGGTACAGCGTTCATTACTTCAGTCTTCACAACTGTATTCTAAACTTCAGTCATTTGCTTGAGTCAAACTGAATTGACGCCAAATGATATTGAAGTTACTATATGACATCGAATTGTTAATTTTAATATTGAGATGGTCAACCATAAAACAAATAATTATACATTTATAATACGTGATTAAAAAATTTACAGATTAGAGATAGATAATATCTGAATTTTATCTTCGAAACCATCAATGCACACAATTTGCAATGAAACAATTTTGAAAGATTTTAATGATTTCGATAAAAGTTTATCACGTAATAAATTTTATATCGTTTAGGGCCTACATTTTTGCAACATGTTACGTTACATGCTGGGGCGCATTCATGATTCCGAAACATCGCAATATAACTTTGTAAAAACCCTGTTATTTTAGTTTGTCACGCATTGCCTGATCGGTGGTTGCGCCAACGTCGGCACCAACGCATCGCTATGACCGTGAACAAATTTAAGAGGAGCGCCGGAAACCGCAGCATGAACAAAACATATGTTTTACGCCGATGTGTCACTCGTACAATTTACATACGCAAGCTGCATATATTGCGCATTTGCTCTTGATCAATGATACATAATATCTCCTTTGTTGAAATGATTAGTAGGTGTTCCCTTCCCAAGTGATGGCACCAAGCAAGTACAAACATCAGTAACTGGTTACTTGAAAAGTAAGCAGTTACTCCTGTTTATCTTTACAGCGGAGTATCCTCTATGGATTTTTTGTGCCCTCACACTATTGTTTCACTCGCCTTCTTACGGTTGTTCATGCGTAGATCCGAATTACCGATACCACCCCGTGTCGTACAGTACATGTTTTTGCACCAATATTTATTTTTCTGAACGCCATAATCATTGGGACCGACCACTAATTATTTTTCTAGACGCTATAGTCCTTTCTAGCACAAAATTCTTGATATGAACAACTGTTATTTGAAGCACCAATACAAATGCTAAATGTCGCGACCAGGGCGTGTATTCTCTCAAGTCAATCAGAATCCTACGATATATCGTATCTTGTACTTGTACTGTAAGGGCTCTTGTTTCAAGTAGATATTTTCATTATAATGTTTTGCTATTTAAATCTCAAATTTGTATACAGCAGCATAATTTCTCAGCTTGAATTCCCCACAAATTTAGTCGGAAAATTACTTCAATCTAGTGATGTTCACAATAAATTTAAAAATACCTTTTCAAATTGCGGAACTATCTACTTTTGATCCCCCCCACTTACGAAGTAGGGCGAGGGATATTGTCAGCAGCGTGTGTGGCCGTCAGGCCGTGTTTCGTTTCCGGACGATATGTCGGAAACCGTTTAGCTGGGGGTTTAATGTATTATGACCTTTAACCTTATTTTTATGTTCGATTTTGCGGCCATTGTTTCTCGTAATGCGTTTGCTGGATTGTTTTCATATTGCATACAGACATCCCTTTGGGGTGTAGATTTGCCTTTTGAGGGTTATGAACTCTGACCTTATTTTTTACCTTCGATTTTGCTGCCATTATATCTCGGAAAGCGTTTGTCGGAATATTTTCATATTGCATACACACATCCCTTAGGGAGTGTAGATGTGCCGTTTTGAGGGTAGGACCTTTGACCTAATTATTGACCTTCGACTTTTACCTTTAATTCTTGGCGGGGGATATCGTTAGCGTCAGCGCTCTCTTTGTATATCGCATTATTATCTAAAAGAAAATGGTGCTAATCCCTGATAATTTTTATGAATTTAGTTTTCGCAATGACAGAGTAAAGAGAATCCCAAACCTCACACGTCGTTGTTGTTTTTATAATCGCTGAATGAGGAAGAATGATGAAAGTTGAGAGCACCCCAGCAAGCGCGAGACGTTCACCCGTTGATGGCCTAATGTTGTAATGATTGGGCCAACATCGTGACCTTGACATCTCTATTGAAATCAGGCTGAAATCAGGCTATTCAACCCCTAGGAGTTCTCAGCACGATCCCTGGCAAACACTAGACTTTGACCCAATTGTATTTTAATGTTGGGCCAGCGTCGCAGACGATGGACCAACATTTAAACACCACTGGGTCAACTTCTCTTGGTTGCCGGAGAAGGTCCACTGGGTTGGACGACCTAATTTGTTACTCAAAATTCATTTCATTTAGATCTCATACGTTATGCATATAGTACAAAATTACTGTATATTTTTTACAATTTTCATATATTATTTATATTTTAGGCTGATTAGAATCGGGTTTTTTAAGGTTTTTTCTTCCACGACTTTACAGCAAGATGATCTCAGCACTCTGCAAGTGTAATTTTACACTTCATGTAGGCTATTGTCAGCAACCAAGAGATATGTTGAATGACTCAATGTTCGTTTAGTGCTTGCCCACCGTCCGCGACGCTGGCCCAGCTTTAAGCTAACATTGAGTCAACGTCTCTAGTTTGCTGGGTAGTGCTACGAGGCCGTATCTTAAAACTCATCTCTGATCTTTGGCTGTGATATGATGTTGACTTAGTAGACACTAACCACCTAGCATTGTGTGAAGCCGTGTCGACCACACGTAGGCGGCGGGGCCCTTGTGTAGTGGTTGCTCTGAATGCCTGTCATCGCAGTTTCATAGAAGCACAAATGTTTCTTGGGCGGGGGCCCTAGGGTAGTGGTTAGCACCGCTGCCTTTCACGCCAGAGTTCGGGGTTCGGTTCCCGGTCTCGGCGGTTTGAAAGAAACAAAAATGTTCCTTCCCCATCCACGTGTAAAAGTCAGTAATGTGGGGAGCCTCCGTGACCGAGAGGTAGCGTGCTCGGCCTCAGACTGCCAGGGCTCGAATTTCGAATCCTGTGTCTGGAGGACAGTGTCATCTCGATCATCTCACCATTCTCAAGAGGTTCTCCTGGCCCAGTTTAGCCTATATGTGCACAAAGGTGGCCTAAAGCCCGATTCATTTCATTTCTTTTCTGCCCACTCTTAAAGATTGTAAATATTATGGAGAGGCTCCATGACCGAGAGGTAACGTGCTGGGCCTCAGACCGCTAGATCTTAAATTTCGAATTCAATCCTTTGTCTCGAGGGCGATGTCATCTGAATCATCTCACCGTCAATTTTGGCTCAATTTAGCCTGTATGTGCACAAAGGTGGCCTAAAACCCCATTTATTCATTCACTCGCTCGCTCGCTCGCTCGTTTGTTCGTTTGTTTGTTTGTTCGTTCGTTCGTTCGTTAATTCATTCATTCATTCCCTCATTCAGCCCATCACATGTGTTTCCTTTGCTCTGGCAGCAGTCGATCCAATGCTGGTTTAATGTTTGGCCAGCATCGTAGACGGTGCCCCGACATTAAGCCAGCATTGGTGTTTACTGGGAATATATAAGTAGCCCAGAGTAGCTCAGTTGGTTCATGGTTAACTAAGAACACAAACGTACTGGATTCGAATCCTGCTGCTGCCGACACGGTCTATATAAATATTATGGAGAGGCTCCATGACCGAGAGGTAACGTGCTGGGCCGACACGGTCTATTCTTATCAAATGTATGGGATCATTAAACCGCTAAAATGACCAATGCATAGATGCCGTCGAAGGTGCCATTGGAACGGTCAATAAAACATTTACAGGAATATTAACCTATTATAATTTTTTTCACTATGGTTAAGTATCACTAGTAGGCCTATGTGTATCTCGGCGTTTTTAAATATTTATGCAGTTCGAGCTTTTAGAAAGACTATAACCATGATAACAAATCCCTCGTGTTTGATAACTGGTCATCTAATCCGGGTTCGAATCCCCTGTTTTGAATGTATACTGTCATTCTTTGGGATGGTATCTTTAATAATATAATATATTAATATAATATTGTATCTGGCTCAGTTTACCCAACTTTTTATCAAAGTGCCTGGATCCAGATTTCCCCAATCCTCAATGATAATAGAACTGCGTTCTGTCTCACAGGCATAGGGCGGAGTTGAGTTGGCCCAGTGTTGATTCAAGGCTGAACCAACGTCTGCGACGTTGGCCCAGCATCAAATCAACACTGAATTAACGCATTTTGTGTCACTGATCTGGAATCATGTCTGGACGTCACATCGATTCAATTGCGTGAAAGGCAAGTAAAAAGAGTCCTTTGTCAGGAAATATTCGTGGACTCTTCGAGTTGCGAAGTATTGTGTCTCAAGTAAAGAAATGCACTTCAATAATACGAGTTCACCCATTCTGGTGTATTATAGCCGATTCTATGCGGTGTTACAGAGACTACAATATAGACCAATAACACCGAGATATCTCTTTTTGCTTGACATGTATACTTTTGTTGTACAAGCTGGGCAGGGCAAATATCTTCAGCAATAGTCGTAACTCACTGCTTTACAAAGCCAAAAGGCAGTAACTGCTTACTTTTCAAGTAAGCAGTTACTGCCTTTTGGCTTTGCACGACACTGCTGTATACGCTTTCTCAGTCGGATGATTCCAGTCTTTGAATAAGATCTCCTATTAACTGTAGGATGTAAAATGCCGGTCCGGCGTTGGTGTAATGTTTTAAACATTGGGCCAACCTCATATAAACAAAAGGCCAATGTAGCCTGGGCTACTGCGCCTCGGTGATCACGTGTAAAACTAGGGCGCCGAAGGTCACCATGGCGACAATGGGGCAAGTACGGCAAGTCAACCCTTTCTGTCCCAAGTCACACTGTTTTTCTTGATTTTTTTGTAATAAGCATACACAGATTTGCGTCGGACGTTTATATAAGTATAAGTTTCAACAAGTTTTCTTATATTTCAGCAAACACTACGCGTTTAACCAATGTTGGTTCAATGTTGGGCAGACGTCGTCCCAACGTTGAGTCAGCATTGGCGTATAGTGTTTGTTTGCATTTCCTAAAACTGACTGGTACTTGAAGATAAACTAACTTTATTCGTCCATTCCGCTTGTGACTCAGTGAAACCCCAGTCCACGCGAGGCGTTGACCCTGTGCTGGGTTAATGTTGGCCCGACGTCGTAGACGGCGGTCCAGCATTAACCCAGCACTGGGTCAACGCCTCATGTATTTTCCGCACCATGTTTACGCTTCGTTGGTCAGGGGTACGTGTCTTGTGGAGTTTGCATGCTCGACTCCTTTTTGGAGACACTTAAATATACGAGGACAAGTCTAATCTGACGCGCAAAGTCAAACGGTAGTATCTCAGTAGCTTGACAACTAACAGTTACTGCTGTTTGAAAATACCGTGAGGAAAAAACAGCAGTAACTGCTCACTTTTCAAGTAAACTGTTACTGCTGTTTGCCTTTCCGTGATGATATTGCAGTCAAATGCAAACAGCAGTAGCTGCATACATTTCAAGTAAACACTTACAGTTGTTCCGCTTTTCGTGACAGTGCTGACTTTTCTCATCTAGGACGTAGCTGTATCATTGTGTAAAAGATAACGGCTCCTTTAACCCTTTAACCGCCAAATAATTCAATTTGAATTTCCACCCACTTAAAGGGAGGGTGTTAAGGTTTTAAAATATAGTTTTGGCCATTATTTTGGCTTAATTATACTATTGAAAGTACATCCCAAAATAAATCATCATTAATTTTTTATTATATGCCACGAAAAAGTGCATTTGAAGTAGGCCAAATGGATCTCATATTGAGGGTCATAAAAAACGCTCCCACTATCAGCAGCAGCCGTGTGACGTCACACGGTGAAGTCTCATGCCTACAGCAGTCCACTTGCACTGATCCTATAGTGATCCCGCAGTCACTACTCAGTTGTACAGCGTCTTGTTCATGGATTGTCCTACAAAGTTTTAATGTTATCTTTGTTTAAATTGTTATCATGCCAAAACGTTGCGTCTCCGGTTTGTGTAACAATACAAATGAAGATGTTACAGCACTAATACATGGCCAAAAGATTCACAAATCGCACGCAAGTGGGATCGTTTTGTGAAACTCGACAGAGCTAACTGGAAGCATGGTAATCCCGCATATGTTCTGTGTGGTGTTCACTTCAGACAACTTAATGATTTCATATCTTATGGTCTTATGGTCAGTGGAGACATACATTCAGTTTTCACTCCCGGCCTACCCAGGGTAAATGTCCCAGAATATATCTAGACCAAACGTCTAGTTCTAACCGTTAGGCCTACTGCTACCAGGGCTAATGATGACGATGATGACTTCAACACCCCCATAACCACTTATTACCACCAAAATGCATAGCAATCACGACTGTTTTCAATTAAAAGTAGAATTGTGGTTCACACCTGTGATACCAGATTGCATTATTCAGATACATTATTATATAAATGATAATTTGTTTAATAAAACTGTTCATGAAAACTCAGCCCCACGGGGGACAAAAAAAAATCATATTAGGTGATCAGGCCTACATACTGACCGACCCAGGGTTGTCACCAAAAACTTGGAAAAATTAGTAAGACTAGCCCAACGGCGCTGAAAACAAAATTAATATGTTTATTTACAATATTTCAAACTCTCGCCTGATAAAAGTCAATAAGAGCGCCGTTGGGGTTAAATTCCATAATTTTGAGAATTATTTTGTAATATTTCAATGAATAAATACGACCGAACTTCCCATAACTTTGTTCTGAGACGTCGAACGCAGATGGTTTAACCATCAACATGCTACACTTTTTAATGAGAAAAGGAAAATTCCTGTGACGTATCGACATAAACCAGGGAATTACCATGATGACATCGCCTACCCAGCAAACACAAAACATCTGTAGACCTATAACACTTGTACAATGCTGGAACAACGTCGGAGACGTTGGGCCAGAGTTGTACAAATGTTATACAAATGTTTTGTGTTTGCTGGGTAACCACGTTGGTCCAGCATTGGCGGTGATGGGGATTTAGACAAATTTGTTGTGTCCGAGCCGTTACGCTTCGCAACTCTCATCAGATCCGGCGAAAGGGGGGCATGGGGTCATTAGCATTTATGGCAGGGCGGTTAACAAGGATGCGCGTTGTTTGAATACAATGTCGATTTTTGATGGAAGTGAAGAGAGAAATTCTCAAATTCGACGTTTTCGAAGCAGACCTTCTTTCTGATTCTATTTTCCTTGGTTTAACTTTCGTTAATAGGCTACCAAATATCATCAAAATCGTTTGAGAATTTTGACTGAGTCAGAGTGAGTTGACGGGGGAGTTCACAGGCTCACTACTCTCTGAGAAATCGGATAAATCTCCATCGCTAGTTGTAGCCATTTTGACGGAGACCTCTTCATGACTTCAACGTGTGACGTGCCAGGCTGTTCGGTAGTTTCCGTGACCGTTACAGAATCCGAAGTGACTTCGGCTCGAAAAATCTGACAAAAACATTTTTTTTACCAATAATAAAAAAAATTAAGTAAAAATTAAATTAGCTGTTTCAATTAATAGGATATGTTCCATTTTTTGATGCTCACCCAACCTTAACCTTAACACCCTCCCTTTAAAGTTGTGTCTCGCTGACGCGGTCCACAACTTCAAGTGAGTGAAAATTATTCAGATTTGACAAAGTGAAGGTAAACTCTTTTTCAAATCTTGCTGGTTGATGTCACATTTTATCTTGAACATATTTAAAATGTGGTACTCCATGTGGTAATAAAAAATGAAAACCTGAATATATGCGGCACCGGCAGTTAAAGGGTTAAGCACGACTATAATCTGTGTTAATTGAGAACGAATTGAGTGTTTAAACATCTCAAGATTTCTAAATATTTGGTCTTAAGTTAGGTGATTTTATAAGTGATTTTCATTTCGTTAGGGAGACCAACTTCAATTGGGTGAACATTTAAATAAGAAAGCTCAGCGCGTAAAGGGGTTAAAATAACACCATTAACGTTTGCCTTGAGCGACCCGGCTTTTCCTATCACGCAGGAGGCGTTTACCCAGTGTTGGTTTAATGCCGGGCCGACGTCGCAGATGTTGTTTCTCAGTTTTTAAACAACAGTGATCTGGGTAATCGTCTCAAGTTTGCTTGAGCTTCAGTCCTATTGTCCAGTGCTGTTTTAAGGCTGGACCGGCGTCGTAAGCGCTGGGCCAATACCTCCTGTTTGCTGAGCTGTCTCTATTAAACCCAGCAAACACAAGACGTTCACCCAATGTTGATTTTATGGTGGCCCGCCGTCTCCGGCGTCGGCCCAGTATTAAAGCAACACTGTGTGACCGCCTCGTGTTTTCTGGGTTATTGAGAGCCATAATTTTGACTTAGTATTTCAAAACGTAGTAATTTTAGCTCTTTGACAAAGACGACATTTGAGCAAAATGGTTTTTTTACACTGACCTCGTAACAAAAACATTGAAAACAAGAACTTTTGACAGGTTATATATAATATGCTAAGGCCTACAATTTGATGGCTACAATTTGTGTTTTCACAATATCTTCAATTAAAAGCTGGAATATATTATGTTATGTCCTTATAACAAAACATCGTCACAGGCGTAAGCTTTCTGCACAGGTTTCATATAAGAAGAGCATGGAAAGTGAGTCAAGTAGTATAGAGTTGTATCTTTAATGGTTCAAATGTTCTTTATTATTTTTACTCTTTCCCTGGGGCGACTCATGATGTGAACTATATTTATTTCGTTTATAAAAATGGCGAGTGCGTATCACATTATAGCTGAGTGTTCATGTGTGAACTGTGAATGCACATACCAGACAACGTCATGGATTGAGGGCTAATCACCCCTGGAGTTGAAAAGGTGTTTCTCCCACTTGCAAGGTGAGAGATTCACCCTTTTTCACTCTTTCAATTCCGTGACGAATTATGTCGATGTAGTTAATCTCTGTATATATTAACTATCAGTGATAATATATAGGCCTAGCATTTTAATAATTAGTAAGTGGGTTAAAATTCAAATAGATACGTTTTTAAAAAGTAGTTGTCCATTGTGCGCTATTAACCGTAATTATAAACGGGATAAGGGTATACCCAGAAAGCATCGCGCTCGTTACAGAAATAGTAAGGATAAACGCCAGCTGGTAAATAGATATAAACTAAACAGGCATTGGAGTTGACAAAACCAAGGTGAATCCATGATACTAATATGCAGATCACGTTGGAAAATGTCTTTAGAAAACCCCGTCGCGACTCGTGAGGATCTTTTGAGATTTGTAGCTCCCAGCGCCAGCGAAATATAAAACTGAAGCCATAGTTAACATAATATATTCAATGCCCCTCTTCACTTCTGTGGTGTCATATAACTAAAAAAACGAGCCTCTTCTCAGTCTTGTACAAAAGGCTGGTTTTGAGGCTATAGGAGGCCTCTTTCTTGAAAGTAGAATGGACGCCTAATGATCGATCCATTGTGACAACCGAAAATGCGGTATCCTGCTTTAAATGCGGGGCCACGGCGTGGCGGTTAACGCTAGGTGATGTCGCGCCAGAGCTCGGACCTCGTTTTAGCTGTAGGTAGGCTATTAAGGTTCTATTTGTGGTAATAGGTTGCAAGAAGTTTGATAATAATTTACTTTCTTAACCCTTTCACCGCCGCTAAGCTCGACTATGGTCGTTTTTAATCCGTTTTATTAGCCGACCAAATCACTGTTATTGTGAATGAAGTGGGTGAAAATCTAGCATATGCATATTGTCTGATCTCAGTTAACCGAATAAAGAAATTTAAATTATTTAATCTTTCGGTTGAAGGTTTATTTACCATTTCACAAGCTCCTTATTTTCATCTATATAGCATGCTTTTATCATTTTTAGCCCGCCTTTTAATTTTAATTAAAAAAGGTGGGCTATTGCAATTGAAGTTCGGCGTCGTCGGCGTCGGCGTCGGCGTTAACATTTACTTGTGGGCGCGATAACTTGAAAAGTTTTTCATGTTTCCTTCCCAAATTTGTTTTGCATGTTACTAATGACCACTTCTCGGACAAGTTCAATAATGGCTGAAAAAAAATTAAAAATGGCCGACTTATTGCGATTTTTCACCTTTTACGTCAATAATTTGACCTTGTGGGCGCGATAACTTGAAAAGTTTTTCACGTATCCTTTTCAAATTTGTTATGCATGTTACTAATGACCAGTTCTCGGACAAGTTCAATAATGGCCGAAAAAAAAAAAAAATGGCCGATTTATTGCGATTTTTCACATTTTACGTCAATAATTTGACCTTGTGGGCGCGATAACTTGAAAAGTTTTTCACATATCCTTTTCAAATTTGTTATGCATGTTACCAATGACCAGTTCTCGGACAAGTTCAATAATGGCCGAAAAAAAAAAAAAAATGGCCGATTTATTGCGATTTTTCACATTTTACGTCAATAATTTGCCCTTGTGGGCGCGATAACTTGAAAAGTTTTTCACATATCCTCTTCAAATTGGTTATGCATGTTACTAATAAGTAGTTCATGGACAAGTTCAATAATGACCGGAAAAAAAAAATGGCCGATTTATTGCGATTTTTCACATTTTACGTCAATAATTTGACCTTGTGGGCGCGAAAACTTGAAAAGTTTTTCACATATCCTCTTCAAATTGGTTATGCATATTACTAATAAGTAGTTCTTGGAGAAGTTCAATAATGGCTAAAAAAAAAAAAAAAATGGCCGATTTATTGCGATTTTTCTCATTTTACGTCAATAATTTGACCCTGTGGGCGCGATAACTTGAAAAGTTTTTCACATATTCTCTTCAAATTTGTTATGTATGTTACTTATAAGTAGTTCTTGGACAAGTTCAATAATGGCTGAAAAAAAAAAAAATGGCCGATTTATTGTGATTTTTCTCATTTTACGTCAATAATTTGACCTTGTGGGCGCGATAACTTGAAAAGTTTTTCGCATATCCTCTTCAAATTTGCTATGCATGTTACTAATAAGTAGTTCTTGGACAAGTTTAATAATGGCTGAAAAAAAATTCAAAATGGCCGATTTATTGCGATTTTTCTCATTTTACGTCAATAATTTGACCTTATAGGCGCGATAACTTCAACATTTTCACAAGTATCCTCCTCAAGTTTGTTATGCATGTTACTAATAAGCAGTTCTTGGACAAGCTCAATAATGGCCGGTAAAAAAATCAAAATGGTCAACTTATTGCCATTTTTCATATTTATTTTACGTCAATAATTTGACCTTGTGGGCGCGATAACTTGAAAAGCGGCTGGTTTAACATACCATTTATATCTTGGGTTGTTATTTACGTGATGACATTCGTCTTTACTTTCTTTATCATAATTCGGCGGCGGGCTATTATCGAGTGTGCTCTTGTTATCACTCACAGTTCTGCATATAATGTATATCCAATGATAAGAGGTAGATGGTAGATTGCTATAAGGCTATAGCTGCCTCATATAACTACTATAGGCGTTTTTAAATATTTTTGTTGACACTTGAACTATGCTGTGTTGCAATTTGTTGTGGTTGTAGATTAGATAAATAGATTACCTGACATAGATTTTATACGTGGCGATCCACAACCCATGATTATGCTCCTATATATGGTTTATCTATATATATATCTTTGCAATACTAATCATCTTAACATATATGCCGATGTTAAGATTATTACTGTTGGAAGATATCCATAGATAGAACCATATATAGGCCTAGCTCGTTGATGGGACAGTAATCTATCAATTATTATGGGTTGTGGATCCCCGTGTATAATATAACACGTGATTCAAAAGCTGTAGGGGCCTACAGTAGCCTACTACCCTGAGGCACCCGGCCAGACTAATATGACTGAAGACAAAAGGCACTGTATCACTGTGTGAAGATGACTGTATTGCAGTATATTCTCAGAATGTGTAATCTATGTTTGTGTCTGATATTATCAAGCGGCCAGCGGGGTGCCCCTTGTCGCCGATCTCGCTAATTGAAAACTATTCATATCAGCCAAGTTAACCCTTGTGGTGCTAGAAGCGTATATTTACAGCAGGATTTCAAGCAAATAATAACTTCTATAAAATGTCCTTGAAATTGGTAGAATATTTATATTGATGAAATATTTCGTTTTGGGATATTTAGTTTTCATAAATACAGGTATTGTCGTAATTTGAAGCTGAAAATCGCGTTAGGTTTTCCAGCTGGAAATGCGCTAAAAATGAGAAAAAAAAACAATTCAGCATGACATATGCACTGGCCCACCGCTTGTTCATTGTTGGGACAACGTCGAACCGTTTAGCCGGCAAATGTTTACTGTTTTCTCAAAGGTAGTTCCAGAGAACCAGTAACAATAGCCCACTGTTGTTCTAATGTAGGACCACTGTCATCGACGACGGTCGAGCATTACAGCAGCATTGGGTCAACGCCTCGGGTGTTTTTTTCTGGGATGCTGGATCGATGGGTGGGAATAGGACAGAGAATATGGTAGGCCACAACCCCTTATCAGGAGATTTATAGATCGTGTGCAATCGTCCGTGTACTGGCCTTGATCTCACAATGCCAAAACTCTCCGCACTTCAGTGCAGTCGCGTATGTTCCAGGTGGACACAAGACGTTGACCCAATGTTGGTTTAACTGCGACGGCGATACAACATTAAAACAACAATTACATTGGTTCAACGTCTTTTGTTCTCTGACCGCATCCCTGCGAACACAATACATGAACCCTATGGGGGTTTAATGTGCGATCAACGTCGCAGACTGTATGCCAACATTAAAACAACACAGGATTAATATGTTTGAGGAGTACAGCCTAATAATGCTTAGGCCTACTGGACTGCATGGGAACCTTAGAGTTAATTAGGCCGCCTTTCATGCAAAGTAGGTAACAGCTTATCAGTGATGAGTGAGTGTGGCAGAACTTTTCAGAATCCAGTTCTGCACTGACCATTTTGTTTCCTGTCTCAGCGTGGATGTGTTGGGGTTTGCAGAACTCACGTTACAGACTGTTTTGAGGCATGTTAATCATGTTGATGTGCAACATACTATATCCCTGCCCTATACACACGTTTTTGAGCAAGTTTGAAGCCTTACATAAGGGCAGTGAAACGAAAAAATGTAGTTTGTGGTAGATGCTCAGTTAATGAAATAATTCAATTAGAAAGGTGGATACATTTTATCAAAAATATAAATATTTTTTGTGATTTGACTCTGGAAAAACGTCATCAAAGGGAGGCATTCCCCCCTCTGAGACTTACCCCCGCACCACTTTGTGAGGCGAAGGAGTTAACCCCCCCAGGGCTAGGGTTAGGAACTGCCAGTCTAATTTGTTTGACATTTCATCATGACAAAATATAAGTTAGGGCCCATTGCACCCAACCTATGGGTGAACTGCATGTTTCCACCTGCTGTCAGAAAAGTGAGTAATATTTTGTTTTTGTTGTTTGTTGACAGGTGAGCTGACGTCTCTGATGGAGCAACTGGACGTGTTCATAAGTGTCAAGCTCAAACCCAAACAGCCAAGCAAAGTAAGAACAAACTCTTCCCAGATAACACAACGTTGGTTATCTTTCCTGGCACCCACCCTATTTACTCTTTTTTTTTATCACCTTGATGTCTGAATTGCTACCCCAATCCCCTCCTCATGGCGGGAAGAATATTTTGATTTAATAAATTGCCAAATTATGATAATTAAATGCAAGCTGAGCTCATTATGATGGCCTATTCTATTTTTTTGTTTAATAAACTGTATTGGTAAATCTACATGTGTGTCAATGCCACATGCTTGTTCTCGAAGTCAAACGACAAGGCCGTTGCTTACATTTGTGAATTATTTTTATTCACCATGGGGTTGACCCTCACAGATTACTCAACTTGATCTCTTATGCAATCAATCATGATCACAAGGATATGTGTCTCATTTTAACCCTTAAATCACGACATTATAGAATTTAAATTTGTACCCACTTGAAGTTGTGTTTCGCTGTCGTGACCCGCAACTTCAAGTGGCTAAAAATTACGTAGATACGTAAAATGTGAACAAGACCATATTCCAATGTTGCAAATATAATGCTAATTTCCCGTTGAAATATCTTGTTTGAAGGACAAATGAGAAGGCTGAAAACGGCTATAGGCCTACACGAGATTAGCATTTCAAAATTTAACACTATTTTTGTATTAGATAACACCGCAGTAACTGCCGTGCAAAGGCAAACAGCAGTAACTGCTTACTTGTCAAGTGAACAGTTACTGCTGTTTGCCTTTGCACAATACAATGCACTATATCTGTATGGTGTGTTCTTTTTCAGTCTGTGATAGTGAAGAGTATAGAGCGTAACGCCGGCAGCCTGCACGAGGCCCGCAGACGCCTTCTGGGCCTCGTCACCGCGGAGGTGCCCCGCATCATCTCCTGTAGCAACGACTGCAATTCTTCCACCATTCCCACCGCCAGTCTGTCCATCACATCATTAGGTAAGAGTACGAGGATTTAACATTTTTTATGTTTTGGAAACGACAGGATTTATTGAATTTTTTTCACCCTGTTTGGCTCATGTGGATATGTTTCAAAGCAAGTTTCTAGCCAAATAAAATGTATCTGAGTGACATTCAGCGAATTGTTTATGATAGATGCTCAGTTGATGAAATAATTCAATTTGGAGAATTTTCCTTAATAAAAATATATTTTGATTTGAAACTAGGATGAATTAAACATACTGCCACCTCAGCAGGACAAAACCCTTATGACTGATTTTGTTTTCAATCCATTCTATTAGCCGATCAAATTACCGTTATTGGGAATGAAATGAGTGTTTCAACATCAACATTTGCAATGTTTGGTTTTAAATTAAACAAATATGAGTAATTTTCACCCACTTGAAGTTGTGGGCCGCTGTAACGAGACACAACTTAAAGTGGTTGAATTGGATAATTTAGCAGGTAAAGGGGTAAAACTAAATGTTCCTGAAATGTAAATAATCTTTTTATAGTGTTTTTTTTTGTATTGTTTTTTTGCACACTTTATTTAATTATACAGTCATTTCAGTATGAACAGGTCACAAGTGGCACTTTGTTAAGTGACATTTGTGATAATTTACTGCTAATCACAACAAACACTATACTTTGTGCCAATGTTGGATTATTGGTGGCTCACCATCTGTTATGCTGGCCCAACAATAATCTAGCTCCGGCTGGATTGTGCCTACATTTCACGTGTATATTTATCAGGGCTTCTCGGTCAAAACCTGCTGAACACGAATCCTCTACATCTGATGCTGAGTACAGGACAGCAGACAACACCCACGAGCACCCCCGCCCTCATGTCACCTAATCCCAGTAAGTATGAAAGCAGTACATATAATCAGAAATGAGGATACTCAGTAGGCCTATATGCATTTCTGATATAATAAATGCCACTGTTGGAAATTATTGAAATATTTTGGTAGATGGATGCTCTGGTAATCAAATAAGGTAATTTGGGAGATGTCTTTTTGTTATGCATGTACATAAAAATATTTTTCATCATTTGATGCTGGAAATTGCGTTAGCAATGGCCGCTTCAAATGATGAAAAATATGAACTGTCAATTCAAGAATTAATATAAATTTTTGAAGTCATCTTTTATAATAGCTTGTGATAATGACTTTAAAACAATATGGTAAAATTAAAGTTGAGTAAAATTTTGATCCAAACATGGAGCTGACTGACTATCAGATTATCTGTTAAATCATGTAAAATTTTGAAAACAGAAGTTTTGCTACTTTGGAAGATGTGGAGTTCACCTCATATCTCTTGAGAGGTACTGCTTAGGAGCGACTTCTCGCAAGCATTTCGCTTTCCTGTAATTGGTATAACTGATGGCTCATAGTAAAATCTGATTGTTACCGTATGTTAATGTTAAAATAAATGCTGTGATAAAAAGAGTATATAATTATATTTATATAATATGTCTGTGTTAAGTAGATTATTTTGTATTCTACAGATGCATATCTATACAACCCTCTGCTTGTATTGGCCGCCTCACCGGGGCCCCCGGCTTTCGGCTTACACTCGCCAGTTCCCGTCATGAACGCCACCACGCCACACAGACCAATGGCGAATGGAACCGTGCACAACCATGCCACCAGCAGTCCCGCACACACCAAACATATCATACCAAAAACAACCGCCACAGTATCAGGTAGGTCAGCAAACGAGAGACATTGACCTAAGGTTGTTTTAATGTTGGACCAATGTTGCAGACAGTGGTCCAAAATTAAAACAACATTGGGTAGACATCTAGTGCCTGCTTTGTGTAACTGTTTTTGAATGGGTTTGTGATTGAGTTATTCTCAATTGACTCAAGAGATTTTTATGTTGCATTCTGCAAAAAGGATATTTAAATGTCTCATTCAAATGTACTAGTTGCATAATGATTGTAGGCCTACTTGAATCAGGCAATTATGATAAAGTTTACTACCCAGAATAAATAATTTTTTGCCATTATTAGACTTTCCACAACATAAATATCAGTTGAATATGGTTTGTATGGAAAAAATGAGTAGATCTGGTAAATATTCAAATCTATCTTCTATTTATTTCATGTATCTTTTTACTGTTTAAGTTCGGAAATTCACTGCTGGAAGTTAACGGCTCCGTTGTATTTTTAACCTTTTAAGAGCTAACCAAGACTGTAATCGTTGTCAACCATTTACAAATATTTTTCACTCACTCGAATTTGTGGATCACATAAACGAAACACAACTTCAATTCAGTGAAAAATATTTGTTTAATTGAATAAAACAAATAAATATTTAACCTCTAGAGCTCTGAGGTATTCAATTTAATATATCATCCATTTGAAGTTGTGTCTCGCTACCGCGACACACAACTTCAAATGACTGAATATTTATGCAATTTGTAAAAATTGAGTCCCAGCATATACCGTACCAGTGTTTCAAGGTTTAAGATTTTACTTTTAACAACTGGTTATACAGGCGCTCATGAAAACACACAATGTCTATTGTATTTAACATCAGTGCTCTATGGGTTAAGTAAGTAACTTGGCACTTCTAGGGTTAATGTTGTACTATAACAGAAATTGTCATTTTTATTTTCTTCTGACATCCCTGACTGACATGGTTTATTTTCAGTTGCTCCCGCTACCATGGACTCACTCGCGTCACAGAGGAACAAGCTTGAGGGGACGAGTCCGCCGCACCGCACGCTGCCTCACAGAACCCCGCCCGGCATACCCACCCCGGCCTACTCTGTGGCCGGCTCTAACTCACACCTAAACCTCATATCACAGTCCGGGGTACTCACCAGCGCCCTGTCAGATACCGCACTGCACACGTGTCCTTCCCCGCTGGCAGACATGGCCAGTGAGTATTATATCAGCTTATTTACAGGGTTAACCCTTTAAACTACTATAATCCTTTTTATTAGCCGATCAAATCACTGTTATTTGAAATGAAATGAGTGTTAAACATTTAAATTTGCAAATGGTCAATCCAAAATTAAACAAATATGAGTAATTTTCACCCACTTGAAGTTGTGGGTCGCGGTAGCGAGACACAACTTCAAGTGGGTGAAAATTAAAATAAGATGACTCGGTGGGAAAACAGTTAATGCATGATATTGGCTGTGAAGCACTATTCCTGTGAATGGTGCTCATGTCTACAATTATTTTTAATCCTTTTTTATTAGCATAGCAAATTTTAAATGGCCGATTTGCAGCCATCATTTACTTTAATATGCGTAATGCATGTATTTGGAAACATGACTAATTTGAAATACACCTGGTAGTAGATACAATTTTTTAAAAGTTAAAAGTCTCTAAAGGTATGTTTCTTTCAAATAATATTTTTTTTAAACATTGATTAATAATAGGCTGAGGCCTGATTCCGTCACTGACGTGTCTTGTTATTGTCTGGAGTTTGGTATCTCTGCATCGTATCACATCACTCATTCACATACTGTGTTTCTAGTGGACCTGCAGGACATGAGGACGAGTCAGAGCCTAATGGACATAGTCCTCCCCTCGCACACCTCCCCGTGTGGAACCCCAGCGCTAAACCGCTCACAAGAACTCTTCTCTCACAACCCTAACCCGTCATTGGTGGGTGTGGGCAGAGGGGGTTCCCCTCACCTCAGGCAGAGGACGTTAGGCCTGGCCGAGTCGGGACTCGGCGGACTGCCCGGCTCCCCCACCAGACGACAGCGGTGTACGGTCCCACTACACCAGCAGTCTGTTGTGGGCCTCCTGGAAGAGCGCATGAGAGGACTGCCTTTTCAGTAAGTCTTTTTTTTCACTTTAATTACTGAATTGTTTGTAGGGTATCAATTTTGTATTCATTGAAAGCTGGAATTGCTGACGCAAATTCCAGCTTCGAATGACGAAAAATTTGTCAAGTTATGAGAAACGGTCATCTGCAAAATTTAATTATTTAATCAACTGAGCATCTATCACAAACTATTTTGTGGATTTCAGTGTCACTTTATTTGATCTAAAATGTGCTTGAAACTGCACATATATGGTTCCAGCATTATAAGAGTTACAACTGTTCAGATTTTATCAAATATCTCAATGTAATACATACCGATATGTCAACGATAACATCCTTATTCAGTGGTATTGTGATGGATTATACTATTATTTTGGGGGGTTAAGTGAGAAATATGCCACATGCTGCATCAATGTGACAGCCAAGCTTATTGGATTAACACTTTAAGCCACTTGTTACATCTAGTTTGAATAGAATTGTAAGGAATAAAAAATGATATAATCCATAAAAATCAGGACGTTACGAGTTTCATTTTGACATATTATCTTTGCGTATTTTAAAATATTTGTACATTTTTATTGACCTTGGGGTGAGAAGTGCTACATCTCAAGGTGAATAATAATCAGAAAAATACATGTTTTCTAAGAGGGTAAACCCTTGTCCTGCTACTCCCGTACATATAGTATATACAGTTTCAAGCTGATTTTAAACTGAAAATGGATAATATAGTTTGTGGTAGATGCTCAGTTAGTCAAGTAATTTGATTTAGAAGATGTACATTTTCCAAAAAATAGAAATATTTTTCGTTATTTGAAGCTGGAAATTACGTTAGCAATTCCAGCTTCAAATGACAAAAAATACAATAGAAACAGGACAAGGGTTAATTAATTAATAACACTATTTATTCACACAGAAATGGGGACAACAATTCACCAGAATCTGGTTCGGAGCCCGGGTCTGGAAGTAGAACACCACTTGGTGAATCACCAGGAAATTCACTGTTCCCGTCTGGCAGCGCACTGTTTTCTGCATTTAATTATGAGCAGAAGAAATTGTTAGCGAACAAAGGTAAATTATTTTACTGCATATTGAAATACAGTGACTTAGCCTGCAAAAGCGTGGAAAAACATATATGATAAAAATGAACATAGTATTCCTATGGCAAATAAATCGGGAATATTATTTTTCAGGGGTTTTTTAGGTTTAAAAACATTTATCTACATTATGTGCATGTAGGTGTAATACACGTATCAGCATTTGTTTTTATGAATACATGTACAAATGATGAACTGACAAAATGAATTGCCAAATATAGCATTTAAATTATATTACAGCTATGCAAAAGAAACCAGAAGGTGAATCGAGAATCCCTACAGATTTCTGGGCTGGACTCGGTTTCTCCAAATCCATGCCTGATTCGGAGATCAGGGAGCGACTGAAGCTGTGTGGTAACAGATATCACGGCCCATCCATGACAACTACGTATGAGGTACAGTTTATGCCCTTTAAAACTTTTATGATTTGCATCTCTTAAACCTGCATTATATGACAAATTTTAATTCATCTACATGCACAAGTCGTGGCAATTCTTGACTTGTAGTGGATGAAGATGACTTGAGGTGGGTGACAAATAAGAAATATATTGTTTTTATTATTACAGTTCCATTTTATTAATACAGTTTTTTTGTTCCAAAACCTCTAGGTGTAGGGAATTAAATCATTCTTCAGAGATGCAAAATGATGCTCTGATGCATCGTGAGAGTTTAAAGGGGTTGCCCTTTTATTATTCATCTTTTATAATACATTATAAATATATTATTCTTCCTTCTGCCGTTGCCACTGCAGGCGTATCCTAGATATATACCCATTAAATTGCATTTTCAAAGATGCTCACCCAAAGAAGCTTGTGATCGTGATATTTTCTCACAAGTTTGCTCGAAAATTGATGTGATGCTTCTCCATGTACATGTATTTACAACATGATTAACTTTTGAGAAAAATCCATGAGGAACAAAACAGCTAAAAACAACCATATTGAAAAAATCTACATTTATTTTTTGGGGCAATTTTTTTATGGACTGATCAGGCAATATCTAACGGGATGCTTTTAATATTTTCAAGCTAAAAAACAGTCACATCTAGTTCTTTTTCATTTGATGTAGCTATTTGCTCAGTGTGTGTGAATGTACAACTCTTTTTGTTTAGAATGTGAACGGTGAATCAGAACGTGAGTTGTGGAAGGACAGCGCTCCTGGCTCGCCTCTGGAAGCCATCTCCTCGTCCCCTCCCGGTCTGGAGGGATCCGTACCACTGTCACCGACACCACCCGACTTCTCAAGTGTCAGACATAGAGGTGGGTTTCTGACATTTTTATGCTGAATTCAACCATCTCCTCACTTCGAGTATTTCTTCGAATTTTCACATACCGGGTATTTGACATTTGTGTCGACAAATGAAGGGAAATTACCCACTTTTTTTAAAAAATTGATTATAACATCCTATAAACCTATATTATTGGTCTACGACCATTCTGTGACCAGAGCAATCTCTCCCTATCGACCTAAGATCTTGTGGGTGGGGCGCTGGTTACAGCATGGTCTACGACCATTATAAATAGTTTATTGTTTCAGGGGGATTGACTTAAAATGTCTGAACCTGACGTCTATGGAAAAGGGTTAATTTAATTATGTACTGAAAATACAATGTTATGGCCCATATGGAGATGTGTTAAATGTGCGAGCCATTTTTTAAATTATGGAAAAAATTTACACCCATATGTATTTATTAGTTATTACTATTAACATTCTATTATGCTGAAGTTGGACATACACTCACACTTGAAAGTTTTTTGAAAATGGCAAAAAATCTAATAAAAAACTACATCAGAATGTACGGTAGAATGATGGGTTTTATTGTTCCGTTTTATATTTCTGTTCACAGAGAGAAGTAACTGGCCAAATAGCTTAGTTAACGGTGGCGGAAATGTGAACGGCTGTCTGGAGAATAGCATGCCACCAGGTCTGCCGCTGCACAGTGACTGGCCCCCGAGGACAGACATGGCTGAGCTATTTAGTAAGATAGGTCTAGGAAAATACACAGATCTCTTCCAGCAACAGGAGGTGAGATTGACCCTTTAGCTACCAATTTAGAATATCAACCCTTTGACCGCCGGACCCAAATATAGTTGTTTTTTCATTTTTTATTACCACATTAAGTACCACATTTTAAACATGTTAAGATAAAATGTGACATTAAATCAGCAAGATTTGAAAAAATTTAACCTCCATTTTGTCAAATCTGAATAATTTTCACACTTGAAGTTGTGGATCGCGTCAAGTGAGTGAAAATTCCAATTGAATAATTTGGCGGTTAAAGGGTCAAAATTTTAACCCACTTGAATTTGTGTCTCACTAATGAGACCCACAACTTAAGTGGCTAAAAATTACTTGTATATGTTTAATTTCACACCTAAAAATTTGCATATCTTCATGTTTAAACACTCTTTTCATTCCCACTAACAGTGATTTGATCAGCTAATAAAACAGCTTGAAAACGATTTTGGTTAGTGGTGAAAGGGTAACCCTTACAAGGAGGTCAACATTTTCATATATAATAATCCTTCTTTTAGCTAAACAATCATTTTTGTATAAAATATTGTTAAGTTCTCTGAAGAGCAAATAATAATACATGTACAGACAAATAAATGGACATGGCTTAAGAAATTTGTCATAACTTATACAAAACTTAGCAAAATTATACAAATTTAGCAAGTTATTGGTCACTGATTGGGGGGGGGGGGTGTTCCCACATAGTTTCCGACTGGTACACCCAACTTCATAATGCACTTATGAATCAGTGTACATTCTTTAACCGAATGACGTAGATATTGGACATGTGATTTTTCACCAAATCCCGCTGGAAGATGATTATTTTGTAATAATTGTTTCTTCACTTCAGATTGACATAGGCACATTCCTCACGCTGACTGACGGTGACCTGAAGGAGCTTGGCATCTCCACGTTTGGGGCCCGCAGGAAAATGTTGCTTGCCATACAAGGTACATTTTGTTATGGGTCATGATTTGTGTTGGCCCCCGAGCCTATGGCTGAAAAAATTCAAAATGGCCAATTTATTTCAATTTTTCACATTTTACTTCGCTAATTCAATCTTGTGGGTGCAATAACTTTAAGAGTTTTCTATGTATGCTGCTCAAATTTGTACTGCATGTTGCTAATAACCAGTTCTCGGACATGTCGATAATGGCTGAAAAAAAATGGACGATTTATCACAATTTTTCTCATTTTACCTCAATAATTTGACTTTGTGGGTGTGATAACGTCAAAAGTTTTTCATGTATCCTGCTCAAATTGTTACTGCATATTGCTAATAACCGGTTCTCGAACAAGTTCAACAATGGCGGCGGGCTATTGTTAACTGCGCTCTTGTTTCATTTAAAATATCTAACTGAAATGTTTTAAATGTTTTCCTAGTTCTATATATCATGTAAAGTACATCTTCTTCAATTTCAGATCTCACCAAAGGTCAGCAGACGTTGATGTCCGCTGCCCCCGGGGACAACAATCCGTTCAGAAAGGGCGGAGCTAACACCAGTTTAAATGACAGACGTAGTGATATCATAGCCAGTCAGAGCGGTCGATGGTGAGCCACTCTCCCAGCCAGTAGGCAGGAGCCACGCCTATTAACCCCCAGAACTGGGTCATGTCACTAAAGCACTGTGTGTGTGTCTGTTGACCAGGAGCGGATCCAGCTTCTCAGATTCTGTGATTTCTTGAGGAAATGTATGCACCACAACCCATATGCACAGGTGACCCATATTACAGACATCAAGATGGCAGTGAAATAAATATCTTTTGGCTTGTGGTACCATTTACACATTGTCCTTCTCAAGTATGGAGTGTTTGTTGTCAAGTTTTTATTTGAATCTACAGCCCGTCTTTTGATTTCTGTAACTTGGCATCATGCTGGTGTATTACAAAAAAAATAGTAGTTGGGGTTACATAAATGATTACTGGTGAAAGTGTAGGCTTTCGTACTTTGGTTCTGCTCATAAAAGGTTGTTGTGATACATCTGATATGTGAAATTCTACGACATGCTCAAACCTGTGAATTCAAAAAACATTGAGAAGTTCAGAGTACTTGTAGTGTATGTGAACATATCACTTCTCACCAGACACGATATGTTGAACCAACATTGGTTCAATGTCTTGTGTCTGCTGGGCTTGCCTGCGGATCCGCCCTGTATTGTCACACATTATTGTTGTTCCTGTCTATTTTTACTGACTATTTTCTGGCACTGCCGAGTACCATGCTGGCATGCTGTATGCGCAGTGCTCTCCGACAACAGTCCGGCGGCCGCGAGCCCAACGACCATGAGTTGACATTTTTATTATTATTCGTCTGCTAGTGCAGTGTTTCGTTCAATAGAGCTAGTGTTCCAGTCACAGCTTTTCATCTTATAGGGAAAGACTAGTCACACACACACACCAACCAACACCACAAACGGGTTTGACCCAAAGCTAGAAAAGCCCTGTATGTTTGTTAAAACACATGCACTGATTATAACTTTCCTGCGGTGAAATTTGATAAAATCCCTGTGAGCTTTCCCGTAAAAAGTGCATAATTGCCAAAGAGTGTTCCCACCTGCTGATCTTGAGTGGTTGCGCACTTATGTAGTACAAAAGAAAAAAGTTTGTACAAAGTTTAGGTTATCTGTGCTCGGTTGACACAAAAACATAAGGAGTAAGTCATTTGAGGAGAAGGGGGTTACTCGCTTATATAGTATGTACTAAAAAAATAAGTTTGTTGAGGTGAAGTGCTCGAAAACAAGTGCTAATGCTATTTTTCTATAGTTTTCAGTCGATCGTTATTCTGATATGAGAAATGTTATTGATTATTTTATTACGGTGATAGCAAAAGTTTGATGCTGCTCACTAAGACAATAACTGTTAATGCTGCTATGTGCCATAATTACGCCTATGTATAATAATTCACTATAACCGCTATAAAGGTGTATGTTCTAAACATAAGTAGGCCTTAATTCTGTGTCATATCATTTATAACATAAATCCTCACCTTGATATTAAATGGTCATATCTGCCACTCTGGATAGCGACAGATATAACCCTTTGTGCCAGAGTGATGATAGTATACATGTGGTATATATTATTTGAGAAAAATGTTGTTTCATTAAATCTTCTTCCCAAATTTAATTTTTGTAAATAGAAAAAAAGTGTGTCTATCACATAATCCTATTGCAAATATATTTGTGCTCTGTACAGCATTTTCATATCCCACCTTTGCTTCATGTGGCCAGTCTTTAATTTACTTGAGAGAAATGCTAGAATCCATTAAGATCTTGGTTGTTTTGAGCTTTTGTTTGATGTACATGTATCAAACTTGCCTATTTTGTCAAAGTTGGTCATTAATTGAAGTGCTTTCTTCAAATTAAACATTTATTGGTAATAATAAATACATGCATTGCTGTAAAGACATTACTTCAGACAAGTTATGCATAATATTTCACTACCCATAACTTTTTGAGAGAGAGACGTTCAAAATTTGATGTAGTAATCATAATAGTTATAATCACAAAAATTTTGCTCATGTTGGACATGTCTATACTGCTGAAAAAACCCAGATCAATGCTGGTTCAATGGTAGGCAAACGCTGGAGAAGTTGGCCTGGCATTGCACAAACATTTGATGTATCTATCTAATTTTGATAATTTGGTTTGACCAAGTTGTTACAGTGATATCTATGTGCTTATATTTTATATGTGTATGTCTCATGTATATTTGTTAACAGCTGTATTCCAGCAAAAAAGACACACTGAGCCAATGCTGGTTTAATGTCGCAGATGGTGGCCTAACATTAAACCAACATGGGCCTAAAGTCTGTTTGAATGTTTTATATCACAATAATGAGCTGCATATTATATTCTTGGTTGTAATGCAAAAAACTGTTTGTTTATCCCTGAATTATTGTTACTGGGATTATACCTGAAATGCTACTGAACAATTATATTGTTGTACAATTCACTCATAAAACCATGGTGTAATGCGTCCTTGTGTTGGTGAACATTTGAGACAGCATGCCATGGTTAGGAGAATATCCGTAGCAAAATATTATTACTGGTTGTGCTTGATGTAAATAATTGTTAGTTGAATTGGACTGTATTTATTATGTTCCTGTCCTGGGTAGCCAGCAAAAACGATACATCGACCCAATGTTTGTCCAACACTGGGTCGATGTCTCGTGTCTGCTGGGATAGTGTTGGGATGTGTTGGTGTTCTAGCAAGAAAACTTGAAATAGAAATAAGTATTAAATTTATCGATATTTTGATTAAAGCTGTGCATATTTAAATAATTTTAGACCACTGAAAATTTTGGGGAAACTTTTGAATTACGTTGACATTCGACACAAAGAGGACTATTTTTGTAAAGTTACGCTTTTTTTCGAATATTAAAAACACATTTTACCATATTAGACATGATTTTACCACTGACAAAACCGTCGTGGATATGCTAATAGTCCTGTTGTAAACACCCTACAAAGTGTTCATTGTTTCATTTAATAAGGGAACTATATAACTAATTACTTTATACAAGCACAATAGCAATAGCAGTAAAAAACTGGTGTTATCCTTCCTTGGATGATAAAGCATATATTTTTCCCTCATGCAAGGCTCAGATATAACATAAGTACATTTTGATATTTATTTTCATTTTAAACTGCAAGGCAATAATGTAATGCAGTAATGGTATAATGTATATATTTCTAGGCGCAGGGTATAGAAGTATTTTATATAAAACCAGCAATAAAATTGCAAAAAATTAGGAGACCACTTTTGTTTTCCATAGCAAGGTGGTCCTGCTAGTAAGTGAAGCTAGGATGATGCACTCAGAGAAGCTTCTAGGATTTCTAAATTCTACCAAAATACTGGTAGCTTTTTCTTGTAATTTTACAAAAAAATACTATGTTTAAATTCTATTTTTGTCATAAAAACAAGCAGATGGCAACCAGCAATGTTTTTGTGCATATTTATCAACCCTTCAACTGCTAAATTGAAATTTTTACCGACTTTTGTGTCGCTACTGCCACCCGCAACTTTAAATGCTCAAAAAATACCTTTTTTGGTTTAATTACAGATCAAATATTTGCAAAAATTGATGTTTAAACACTCATTTTGTTCCGAATGACTGCGTGTTAGACAGCTAATAAAACAGTTTAATAACAACTATAGCCGTGTTTAACGGTTTAACGTGGGATCGACTTTAGACTTTAGACATCAGATTCTGGCGTGTAATGTCGATCCCCACACTGTAAGAGTAAAAATATGTATAATGGCCGTAAGCCCATTACATAGGTATTCAAATGAAGCGGAAAGAGCTAACTGAGACTATTATGGTGATTTAAAATTAAAAAACCCTTTGGTTTCCATGGTTTATAAAAACATTTCGCAGCACTTTAATGGTTAAATTTATGTACACACTTGCTGGCTCATGTTCCAGTTGTTTACAATGAGAATTGTTTGCTGATGATAATTGTATATATAGACATATATTCTATTACAATGTATATAATATATATATATATACCGGGTATATATATAATGCCATTAATATTACACATGACATAAGTAATACAGTATAACATATCTATACCATCCCCTAGCAGCTAAAATGTTGTATATGCCACATCACTTTGCCTTTTATGGGACGATACAGTGACATGATCAGGGGGATGTTCTGTTGCTTGAGCACCCCAATTCATTTCAAAGTTTCAACCCTTGTCCTGCTGAATTGTTTCATTTTTATTTTTCGTCATTCGAAGCTGGAATTGCTGACGCTATTTCCAGCTTCAAATGACAAAAGTATTAATATTTATAAAAAATAGACATCTCCAATATTGAATGATTGGATTAACTAAGCATTTAACAAAAACTATTCTATCAAATTTAGTGATATTTGTAGTGTTCTAAAACAGGATTTAAACCGTATATATATGGGAGGGCAGGACAAGGGTTAAGGGGTCAATCCCTCATACCTCCCTAGGAGTAGTGCACATGACGCAATGTTTACCTGGAGCACCACCCTCACATTGTGGCTACTCCACTGCGATATAATGTTTCATGTAATTCACTGATACTGTACCTAACATCGACCACTTAAGCTTAGATAATTTTTGCATTTGCTGTGAACAAAATGTGATAAGTTTTCTTTTATGTGCCATAGCCATTTTCAGTTTACCGGATTGGTGAGGTGGGTCCATCTCACAGTGGTATAATCTGCTGATGCTTATGTTTTAGACAGTTAGATCAACTTGTGTGCTCACATGCTCATCCCTGATGTAAATATATAGACTTTTCATTGTCACCACGGTAAAAATTATGGCGTCTTGATATGATGCAAATGTGTGCAGCTAATTGTGGTACCACAGAACTATATGCGCAATCAAGAGGAGCCACATCTTTAATAGTGATATTGAACACTGATTTCACTCAATCGAAATTATATTAAGTCCGTCCACGCCAAACTTGAGATTTTTCATACAGTTTTCTTAAAGTGAAAACATCTTGATTGTCAAAATGGCAGATTTGTTTGAATTACACAAACTTTTGTTTGTCATAGACTAGATGAAACTAATGAAATTATGTTGATAAAATGTTGGTTTAATGTTGTTCCGCCATTTGTAATGCTGACCCAACATTAAATCAACGTAGTGTCAATGTCACAAGAGGGCAGCAAATTTTCAACCTAAGTAGTGGTTTCAACTTTTTCAGGGGTATAAAAATCCCAGTTGCAATCAGGTTTGAATATAATTATTAGTTATTGTGTTAAAATTAAGACTCAGACTGTGATTTTTCTGTGCCTTTTTCAGCATACATGGGTCACATGACCAACGTTGGACCAGGGTCTCGTGCTAGCTGGGTTCACATCTCATATGTAGCCCTCTTTTATACTGGTTTACTGTGATAGATTCAGCTCAACTAAATACGCAACAAAGCAAATACATGTACTGGTATAAATAATAATATATTTACCTGAAGACTAGATATTTGTATATTCTTGTTTATGTACAGCTAAAGTGGAAAAAGTGCATTGTGTTTATGTATCTGTATTTGAGACGGCCTACATCTTAAAAACTGTTAATTAGGATGAACCGTTTGTTGAAACTCGGGGGAGAATAATGTCATATCTGTTGTTACATAGGCTTTAGCTGAAAGTAGACATGTGATGCACTTTGTTTGTTTTAAGGTTCAATATATTTTGTAACTCATCGAATGTACCGAATAATCAATGAATCTTATAAACTTATTTCAATCAACCTATTCTTGCTGCTATTTTAAATTGATGTATAATACTTGTCTCATTAGAATCCCGCAGATGAGAAGTGACTTTTGATATATATTGTTGAGAAGTGTATGAATGTCATACCTGTGATGTATGTTTTTGCTGCATTTTGCGTCGTTATTTATGTGAGCCATGCAATTGGTCACGCTGCGGCTCAACTTTATTTTTAAACTAAAACTTACAGCCATAACAGCGTCATTGAAGATATAGGCTATCTGTACCAGTGTACATATTAAACGCTGTGATTTCAAACTGAAAGGTGTCTCTTTTTACTTTTATTTATAACCAATGTCAATGTTAGAGACACCCCAAGAACAGATGAAACCATCCAATCCCAGTGACTAAAGTGATGTTAATAAAACATGAAACCGTGCATGTCTTTTCGTCTTATTTCAGTTACTTGTGTTGTGTGAATACTTAATTTTTGAAATACTACAAAGACATAGTCTTGCTCCATAGTAAGCATATTATCCATCTGATTAATCGAAGACAAGTCTTGCATATGACCGTTCAAAGGAATGTCCCAAGAAGAACGCATATTTACCTTTATTCTTGAACTGTTGAATTGTTCTTTATTATTTTAATTAGTGATAAAATAATGAAAAATCCTGGTATATGTTGAATCTTAAAGCTGCATAACTGTTTTGTTTATTTCGATTAAAATAACCTGAAACGTACAAAACAATCATTGCTATTGTTTTAAAGGCCTTATAAATGCACTAAAACTGGGTAAATGTAGCGGAATTAGCTTACCATGCGGTACACCATCAAGTATTATTAACCCTTTGAATGCGGGCGACGCTTTTAAGCGCATTCATACTGTTTTTCCACAACTGAAATTTGACAGAAATTGAACAAATATGCATTTATAAATCTTGAGTAAAGCCCCCATTGTGAAATTTAGCAGGTTTAATTTTTAAGTGAGGAGGTATTTTCCTTTCATTTGAAGTTGGCAATTGCGGGAGCAATGCCAACTTCAAATGAAAGGAAAATGTTAAGTAGTAATGAAGCACTTAAAGAGTTAAAGGTGTAGTCAACTGTCAAAATTCGCGGGACAAGGGTCCCCCAGAAGGCAATAGTGCCCGTGGGTAAGCCAAGGCCCTATTCCATAATAATACTAAATATGCGTTTCATACCCAAAGCCTCATTAAGAGCAAGTTCTCAAATCACAGCAAGTTCACATATACTTGAGCGACATCTATGAGGTAATAATTCAAAGCCCTTGTCTTTTGCCCCTACTTGGTCGCCTACTTGCAAGCAAACTGACTGTATTACTGCGGGGATTTGGAAACTGCTTGACCCCCAAGTTTGTATTGTCACCCAGTAAACACAAAACATTTGTATGACTTTATGCATAAATGTCATACAAATGTCTTGCGTTTGCTGGGCAGGAGGACTTTCTCTCAAACATTGTACATTTATCTAATGTTGGTTCAATGTTGGGCCAGCGTCGCAGACGTTGGCCTAACATTAAAACAGCATTGGATCAATGTCTCGTTTGAGTAGTATCTTGTAATCAGTTCAGTGGCTATATTGTTGCCGTCAATCTGTACTCAATAGGCTACTGTTGGCCTACACTTGACCGTCCCAGGCATGCGCGTTTTGAAGCTGAATGATTCTTTAAGTAGTGATTCGGTGTGTGTACAATATTCATGTGATAGCGGTAAGGTTATGGGCCAATATAATGTTACATTGGCCAGCACGAAACCATCCCCTTATTAGCAAACACATACGTTGAACTGAATCGGCATAATGTTGGGCCAGTACCGCAGACGATGGGCTGACATTATTCTGCCATTGGATCAATGCCTCGTGTTAGCTGAGATACAAAGCCCTCATAACCAGCCGCAGATCTAGATGGTGGATACTGGGTCAAATCGGTTACAGTAAAGTCTGATGTTTAGAAATATTATTTTATTTTACCGCATAACGCGATGTATATCACTGTATGTGATGATTTACGATAAAATAAAATAAAGTTTGATATTGTCTAGTAGCATTTTGACTATTTTGAAATGTCCATGAGATACCTAATAAAAAAATGCAAATATTTTTCAAAAAAATCACGAAAATCCAAAGAGCGAAAACGATGATTTACATCACTGAATTTGATGTCAATTCCGAGTACAATTTCTCACGGTCTGGGGAGAGCGTCTTAATGGCGGGCCAAAGGCTCTGATGCTGGCCCACACTTAAAAGCACCATACCGAAAGAGGGTTCTATTTTTCAAGGTAGTGACATTCTCCATACCGGTACCGATATTTAACATGACATTACATGCAGATATCATCCATATCACACAAAGTAATAACTTCTAGATATGTCTAACTGACATGAGACAATACACGTTGTACTGTGAAATGTATCTAGGATCACTTAAAGAAGACCAATAATTTTTAAAGTCTTCCTCTCTTTTTTCTATGATGACCGTTATCTGCCACTTGGTACTTTTAATGTCCTGATTATATAGACAGTATGTCATACTCCACTGTGATCAGGTTTGTTTTGGTGGGGCAACAATTTGAAAAAAAACTTAAATCCTTAATAACTTAGTAACCGGAGCAGTAAAATAAAAAAATAAAACACCATTCTACATGGATTAATCGTTTGAATAAAATAAACAAAACAGTTATGCAGCTTTAAATATAACATATCACATCACTGAGTTATGCTATATCAGGGACAATTTTAATGCATCTGTCATATGAGTGATTCTATGTTAATTAGATAATTTATGTCCACAGCAGTTATTTTTGTCAGTATGTGCTTTGCTCGCATAACCATATATTGGTTTATATGATGTGTGTAACAGTGGATTTCATTGACATACAAAGATATATATCGTATACCCTTTAAGCCCTCACGATGCATTAAAGCATCATTTATATCCCTGAAAACAGACTTCATTTTCCTAAAACTGACGGTTTTAGAAGGATAATTTCCACGAAATGCTATTACTAATACATAACAATTTTCTTTAATTGTTCACCCACCTTAACTCATCTTCATCCACTACAAGTCGGGAATTGCGACAGCAATTCGCGGCTTGTTTGTAGCAAATCCAGGCTTGAAAGGGTTAATATGATAGACCACTTAGTTCACCCTTAAATGGGTTGCCCTAACTACAACCTTTCAAAATGTTATCACCTAATAAATGGACCAAGAACCGTGTTTTGCCATCCGAATGTTTTTTATTTTAGGTGAAAGACCTTCTCAATGCTGAAGCTGTATAAAATACAGATTTTAATAATACTAGTAATATTTAAAAAAAAAGAGCTAAAGTGCTGTCCCAGTGTTTTGTGTCACCTCTGTTGCCAGTGACAAAATATAGGATTTATTGGTAACTTTCGAATCCAACAAAACATTATTTCAGACTAAGCAGTACCAGATAAACACGGGAGATGCTAAGCTTTATTTAAAGAATAAAACTAGATTTGTTTTTTTAATAAATAAAAGAAAGTCCCAATTTTCTATGTCGTCATTTTGCATTGGTCACTTAAAGTGGAGAGTGTAATGTTACAAAACCAAGTAACAGAAGTGACACTAAATGGAACTTCTATTATACATGTAATCACTTCTTTTACCTATTTCAATTGTATTTCCAGTAGTTATAAAAGACGTATCTAAAAGCCTGCTGGATATACAGAATTAATATTCTAAGCATTTCTGGATTTTTTTATTATTATTGATAAAATATTCAATACAATAATTATTGCAAAGCATGTAATATAAATAAAAAAAAACATAATACAATGAAAGTGAAATAAACATAATTATAATTTATGTTCGTTTAAATACATAAAAGTAGTAGTAAGCAGTAGCACGACGATGGGTATACCATCGTTAGCAAGTGAACAGCTGAATTTCTTTTGAAATGAGCATCTTTTGATATGTACATTATTCCATCATACTCGTACAGTTTGCTATATTTCAACTCATCTGAGCACATTGAATTCTTAATAACTAATTTAACACTATAGTTCAAGAGTGTTGTTGGTAAATTTAACAGACATTTTTGAACCATTTTATACAAATTGTACAAAAGATTACTCCACATCCTCCATATTTTTACAAAATATCGGACCTGTCTGTAAACTCTCGTGATTTTGACCCGATGATAGTACGGTCCTGACGAAAAGTAGAGTAGCATGGAGCAGAACCACTTTGAACAACTTCCAATTCCAAGTGTTAAGTAGATTTGGCAGTGTTATAATCTCGCTGTTGTTTCTAAGTACTATAAGTAGCAAATTACTCAGTCATATAATAACGGACTAATAACATATACTAATATATTTCGTTCCCACAAAATACAATAAACCAGATATTTTGTGCTCCCTCCTTAATACATTAACGTGTGAGAGGTATTAATAATTGTCATTATTATCTTAAGATATCCATCTATTGGCTACAAATAAATAACAAACGCCAGCAAACATTGATTGGAGAGATAGGTTGACTGCCGCGCTTCACTGATTCCAACATTGTCGTCCCAATTAGTCAGGCAGTCATCAGGCTATACTCTGAACCATGCAGCTTTTCCTGATGATTTGGGTTCGAGGAATCCATTTTTGATGTTAGTTTTGTATTTTGTTTTGTAACATGTTATATATGAGACGCTCGGATTGTCCAAATGCATACATACACTATTAAAGCTATATTCCACTCTATGTACGTGTCTGGTTTTAGTTGTACGTACCCCAGTTGCCACTATCTCTGTAATAAGCATGGTGCTTTCAGGGTACCAATGTTCTTACACAGTTTACTATACTCCTTTAAAACATAAATATGTACTTTTAAGTAAGTACATCCCCAGTTTATATTTATATTAACAAAGAAAATGACGAAATTCGAGGTTAAATACAGAATCATTTAACATTTTCAAAATCAGTTCAATAAGAAGGTTTTTTGTAGCAGTGTTCTTCCCCGGTACAGAAAATGGTGCATATCCCATTCAAGTCATTAAGACAAAAGACAGGCACTTTACATTGATCTAGTGCCTACAATAACTCGGGGTCATATAATACCAGTGTTGTTTTACGTATTTTCCCACAACAAATCGTGTTGATGAAGAATTCAATACTTTACTTAGGCCCATAATAGGCATATGAGTCGTTCAACCAATATTTGCGATGCTGGACCAGCATTGTACCAACATTGGTTATAAGTTTCGTGTCTGATGATTTGATAGTTTATTATGTCGCTCCATCACTCATTGCTAAGTTGAGATAGGCCTAATGAGACAATGAGAAACATATCATATAAAATAACTCATTTTGTGTCAGACTTAGGCGTATACGAGACACAGAATTAAATAAGCGCTGGACAAACTGCTTGTGTTTGCTGGTATAATATGGGGTTGCCCTTACCAATATACATCGTATGCGTGATAGCAGAATAAAAAAACAGTAGGCCTTTTATGATTTGTAAAAATAAGTCAAAAGCACGATATAGACTTTTGTATGGTTACTAAGGTAGCATAGCTGGTTAAAAACAACATAAGTGGTCTGAAGCAGCCAATAAAGTAGGTGCGTGGAGTGGTACGTAATGGTAACAGTAAATTACGAGCATATTGTAAGAACATTTTTCAGACTGAGTTTTACGTGAAAAATATTATGATTAGAAGTCACCGCTCAGCTCTAGCTAAGTTCAGATCTGGTGTCGCTCCCATTAGCATAAAAACTGGTCACTATCAGAAATTACCTGTCAACGAATTACGCTTATGTCCTTTTTGTTTAACTGTGTTGAAGACGAGAGTCGTGTTATTTTAGGGTGTCTTGTGTATTCTTTCATACTAGTGCCTTTATTGGAAACATTCATCTCGATTGATCTGTCAATGTCCACTCAAAAATTGTATCCTTTCAAATGAAGGTATTGCAAACTTGAGTGCCAAAACCATCTGTCAAATATTACGTCACAGATTTGATGTTATATCTCTAAATAGGCGTATTACCCTTTTTCACCATAGGGCCTACTGTTGTTTTTTTTAGAAAACGTCAGTGCACCATAGGCTCAAGACATTGGTCCAATGTTGGTTTGGTGGTGTTAAACCGGCTTTGGCTTGATGTTTCATGGGTAGCTTTATGTTTTATGTTTGTATTACCATATCATTTTAGACGTGCGGCTTTGGTTCAGTGATGTGTCCTTGTTGACTTGTTGTGTCAGCATCTGTTGATGTTGGCACAGATTTGGTTTAGAGTTGGGTTGATGTCTTGTTCCCCAAATATAATGACGTTTATCTTTGATCATTGTATCATTATTATCACTTTTAGCTTAAAGGGGCATATTCAGACAAATATCATATATTTATATTAGCGCTGGTATTTTTTCAGGTTTTTGTAATCTCGTCATGTAGGCCTATAGCTTGTTGAAGGCCTACATGTTATACCTTGTTTTTTTAATGTATTTTTAATTATTTACTGGCGTTAGTGTGTATGTGCGTGCATATGTGTGTATATACATAAATGTGTATAGGCATGTGTATGTGTGTGTGTGTGCATAGAGGTACGTAGACTACCTGAGCATGTATGTGCAAGTGTTCATATATAATTAAACGTTTGTTTTAGTTTTGGTGTATTAGTATTGACTCTTGGAGAGTGGCCTGGTTACTTTTAATATAAATGTATTTTTTTTATTGTAAATGTATTCTATTATTGTGACTGGGGTGAGACATAAATACACTATTTGTATGTCTGTCTGTCTGTCATAAACATTTGTTTGTACAGACAAAAACATGATCAGCTACATACCCCAATTAACGACCTCTTCGGCCATTGTTTAATCACCACTTTCATGTTTGCCCTAACTTGTAAGAGCACGGACCTATTGCCAACTGATTGCTGTGTTATTATTCCATTATATCGCTTTATCACATAAATTAGTAAATTTAGATAGCTAGGTCTTATGAGACGATGATAATCATTTTATATGACATAAATCGTTTTGGGTTAGACATAGGCATAGCCTACTATATGAGTTCAGTGTTTGGTCAATGCTAAAGATTAAATAAACTTTGGGCTGAGTGATTTTTTTGCAGCATAAACATTTATTTGCTCAGATAAACACGATAAGCTTCATATCCCAATAAGACACCACCTAAAAATTAAGCCTTCTGGCAATATAGAGAAATATGGAGAATCTGGAGAAATACATGGCGAAAATAAAAATTGGGATGGCGGATACTGAGGTACGGTACGGCATTGTAGTCTAGAGCGGAAATCCGTTCCAAAACTTTACTTGACTGGAAGTGAGGTTGGCATTGGTTCCGGGTCAACTCGGACCCTAACCAACTCGGACCCTGCTACAAACAGTGTCCGAGTTGGTTCACGGCAGTGTTCCACTTGGTAATGGTAGAATAGTGTCCAAGCTGGCATAGGGTCCGACACGTCTTAAACCAACTCGGACCCTACAAAGAATAAATATAAATGTATTTTAATTGCATTTTCAATTAAAATGATTTTTAAAGCACGGAAAGTTGAAAATGTCAATCGCGTCAATCCAAACAAGCAACCATGCACTACCTAGTAATAACACAAAAAATATCTTTTAGCCAAAAGAGCCTACGATTAAAATTAATGTGATTAATTTTTTAGCAATATCAGTTATTTAACAAAAATATCTTTTAATAATACGGCCCATATTCAAGAACAAATATTAAAATATATCCAGGGGTCTAGCTGTGAACTCACAGCTAGAGCCGCTCGTGAAATGCCAACAGCTTTGATGAGTTGCGAGTCTTTGGTGAACTCACCCGCTCCACCCTTGCACCTCAGGTGTTGTGATGAGGATTCATGTGAGTTGATCGCTAATTCAGACCTGTCAGCGAGAGTCGCTCGTGAAATGTCAACGGCTTTGATGAGTTGCGAATCTTTGATTAATTCGCTCCACTAATGCTCGCGAAATATCAATGAAAAGGAATGTGTGTGGTGTTTTGATGTACTATTTGATGTTATTGATACATTTCCGCACAGTCATTAAAAAGTGATGAGCGTTTTTTCGGACCTTAGGGTTGAGATTGCTCTTAGTCACCGCCATGTTGTTTTATTTTTTCTGGTTTTGATAATTAATAAAAAATATTGTCACTGGTCATGCTGCTTGTATTGTCTTGTTCTTTTCTATTTTGATAAATAGTATTTAATATTACCTTGTCCCAGGAGCAGACGTATGCTTAATAACAGGACTCACGATTTCCAATGTGAGGAAAACATGTATATTACATACTACATACGAACGTATCACAGATAAAAGATATCACAGTATATACATTAAAAATATTAGCTAAAATATGCGTGGTAGAGTTTCTATTTAAAAAGTCATCTTTATTAACCCTTTAACCGCCAAATTATTAAAAGGCGGCAATGAATGTGATAATAATTAAGTGGAAAACCGAATAAAATCGGCACCGACGGTTAAAGGGTTAAACACGGTATAAAATGCAATTAACTACAACAGTTGATAAAACGCCATATAAAACGCAATTAGCTTCACCAGTAGACAAAACACCATGTAAAACGTAATTAGCTTCAACAGTAGACAAAACCATTCTCCACACATAGATGTCGCTCAGGTCAACCCCGCTCTCTCTCTGTAACCACACGCCATGTTTCGACAAAAACTGCTCATTTTGAGCAGTTTTGTTGATATAACAACTGTAGGCTTATATACACGCTTGAGTGTCCTGAATATATATGGCAAATATAAAACACCACTACTCCGCCACATATGAGTTTATATTCACATAGAAATAGAAAACATTCAATGGATTACTTTTTCTGCCTACGCGCTGCTGTGAGGAGTCCATGTTTACGTTTTTCTGACAGAATTTACAATCGGCTTCAAAACACTGGCAAATATAAATTACTGAATGACATGCGAATTTTGCTGGTTCAATTTATCCACTACTAAACAGAATAAATAGCCCTTACCTGTAACAAACTCTAAAATCAAATTAAATATTGAAAAAAAGATAAGTAATGAGTTGAAGTGAACACCAAAATAGTTCCGTGGTTATAGGAATGGTTATAAAATCACGTGGTAACGCTCACTAACGGCTGATAAATCTGGTCAATCACCACGCGTGCATACGGCGAAATGAGCGTGTGGTATCAGAGATATAATCTCTGAGGTCAGAATGAGACAAAACACCATGTAAAACGTAATTAGCTTCAACAGTAGATAAAACACCATGTAAAACGTAATTAGCTTCAACAGTAGATAAAACACCATGTAAAACGCAATTAGCATCAACAGTAGATAAAACACCATGTAAAACGCAATTAGCATCAACAGTGGATATAACACCACCTAAACGTGATTAACATCAATAGCAGAGTATAGAGCCTATCAGCTGGGTCCGAGTAGTGTCCGAGTTGGTTATATAATGATGGGGTCCGAGTTGGTATAGGGTCCGAGTTGGTCTGGCGTAGTGTCCGAGTTGGTAGTGTCCGAGTTGGTCTAGTGTCCGAGTTGGTATAGGGTCCGAGTTGGTATAGGGTCCGAGTCATAGAAATATACTTAATGTAATGTATGTTCTATGGTCCGAGTCGTCCGGTTACCTTGGCATTGTATCGGGGCGATGCTGTGAGGGGCACACTGTAGCTACAAAATATTGTCAATTACCAGATAACGAAGTTTAATAATGGGGACTGAAAAGGTCCTAAAATTATAAAAACACTCACCTACCTAATATAATTTACCTACAAAAACGTCTATGATGCGAAATCTTTGTTGGTTGAGCGCCGTCTATGGAATGGGATAAAACCTGCGAGAAACATGGCCGCGCCCTCAGACATGACAGACGAATTACTTCAAACATTCTCCATTAAATTGCAAAATATGTATTCCACATTTAAGGAAATGATGAATACATGGTCGCCAAAAGTAGAAGTAGATGTTCCGCATACCTTGACAGCTTTCAACACAAATGGTCAAGTTGTTAAAGTGATTCCTCAGGACGCTAGAAAAGAAATAGCTGTCAAACTGCTGACAACTTGTTTGGGATTGGCACTTTCGTTCGGTGTTTCATATTATGGGATAAAATGGCTTGCAAAAGCATTGGACCCCACCATGCAGGAGAAAAAAGAGGCACAGGAAAGGGTAAAATAGAATAATAATTGCAATAGGCCTACATTCAGTAAAATGTATAAGCTATTAAACTATTGATGTTCCTTGTCAAATCAATTTTAAAATATTATCGCTCACTCAACTTTGGCTGACGCAAGTTGCAAATCAACCTTGACAACCACTGTCAGTGTCACTGTTTTTTTTAGTTTCAGCCTAGCAGGCGTTCATGGCATAGGCTTACAGACGTTTCATTTCATGTGTGCCCAAACCGAATGGTTCTGCCCCAATTGTTTATCTCTAATAATTAATTATTAGAGATAAACAGTCTGGGGTTACCTAAAGTAAAGTAAACCACTTGTCTTTGTCACATTTGATGATGATTTAAAGCCAATGCCATGGGCCTGATGGCAATGAAGGTTTTGACTTTTGTGTGTGGCAACTTATATTTTGCTTCCTTCATTTTGGTACATGTGTATTTTACAAAGCTAGGGCATTTTAGGCATCTATGAACCATCGTGTAAAAGGGACTGCTAAAATCCGATTTCTAATTATTGCCAACCATGTCAAAAATAGGAAATGCCTGAATTTCGTCTCTATATCTAGCCTAACTGGTGAATGCGCAGCACAAAAAATCAAAAACTTTTGCAGTGCTAGTGTATGGACATGTTTACATCATATGGTCATATTAAGGGGTTGGTTTAAATAGATGAATAACCATGAATAACCATGAATAACACGAAATAACTGCAAATTAACAACAGGCATGCCTACCGGTTTACAAATGATTAACTTTGCGAGTTTGTATGCTATCATAATATAATTTATATCACTATTTCCAGTAATTAATAAGTTTTCTGGTGATATTTATTACATGCCCGTACGACCAAAATTGAAAAAGTTAGGAATTTGCATTAGGATATGGTTATCATACCTGACAACATTGACTTCCCACGATAATTAATAGTGGTGTAATGCACCTCGTAAAGCCAAGGGTGTTAACTGCACCGCAAAAAAATATATATATACATTAAAAAGCCGATTCAAACATGGTTTTAACATAAAGCTGCATAACTGTTTTGTTTATTTCGATAAAAATAACTTAAAAGTACAAAACAATCATTCATATTGTCTTAAAGGCCTTATAAATGCACTAAAACTGGGTAAATGATACACCATCAAATATTATTTAGTAGTGAATCGGTTTGTGTACAATATACATGTATGTAATAGTGGTAGGGTTATGGGCCAATATAATGTTACATTGGACAACACCAAACCGCCTTATAGCAAGCACTAGACGTTGAACTGAATCGGCATAATGTTGGGCCAGTACCGCAGACGATGGGCCGACATTAGTCTGCCATTGGATCAATGAAATAAGGAAAACAGTTATGCAGCTTTAATAACAAAAAAAATAATCAAGATACAGTAAACATGGTTATATCACCGACAAAGTCATAATTGTCCAACGATTGATCCCTTTTGCCAATTTATTGAAAAAAAAAATTCCAGACATCGAAATATGAGAAAGATAGGCTACCATCACTCAGTTGTCAAGCGGTTTCTTGTTGGGACAATATTTGAGGGGGGGGGGAGCACTTTGATGACGTAACACTTATTTTAACTCGTTAAACATGTGAACTGTAAGCTGTGATCAAAAACACCACCGCTTCGCTCCTATAACCTGATAAGTAATTTACAAAACTTTGTTATGTTAAATTATTGTACGGTAATAATTTGGTGTTCTACCAATTTCGTACAGAATAAATTATATATTTCCATAACTATATATTAGTTATATGATAATATTGTGATAATCACTGCATGGGGAGTTTAATATGACAGTGCACTATTTTTAATTTTATATAAAGATGCAAATGCTTGATTTTTGTAAACATTATAAAGCATCATTGAACCGCCGTAAAATTGTTTGAAATGCTCCCTATCGGTTTCACAGCTTATCGTTGTATTATTTACTATACTTTATGCTTTATCACGTTATTATCATACAGTTATATATTATGTCGCTGAACATAATATCATTAAAGTAATAGTTAAATGTAATTAATACTATATATTAATATCATAACATGCGTTGAAAATGTTACTTTGTGATCCCGTCAATACTGTTGACTTTGAAAAAAAGTGATACTTTGTTATTTTGCGATCCCGATCTACTGGCAATATTCCAACATGCGGGGTTTTCTAATGGCAATGTCAAACTAATGAATGATAATTCCTTACCTTGATAAAGATACATGTGTATACAACAAGGTTAGTTTAGATTTAAATATAACAATTTCTTACAATGGACGTTAGCTTTTGATCTAACGTTATTTATTTATAAAATTTATAATGTCAACACTATAATGATAAAATGATTCTGGTCAAATAATTTTGAAAACATAGTTCCACATAAGAGTTGTCTGGTTCGTTAGACTATTCAGCGGTGAAAGGTTTACAGCTCGGAGCCACCTGGTGACTAGATGTTCAGGTAGGTGCACGTGGGTGACACCAAGTGTGGGAAATATAAACTACGGGCGATGTTGTATTGAAGTCCCGCAATGCGAAATAATTTTGAAAACGTTACACCCTAATTACAAGTTATTATTACGACCTAAGCCATATACTACTATCATAAATATAAATGTATGTTATATTACCCACATGTACAGCCATTTTTATATAGTATTGCTAGTTATTTCGTGTTATTTCGCGTTATTCATGGTTATTCATGGTTATTCATGTAATTAAACCTACCGATATTAAGATGCCAAAATAAAATCACCGATTTTTTTATTATTTTAGCCTGGGCCAGTCCCTTTAACTATACAAAATGAATGAAGACGAGAAGAAATATATGGGACGGGTGCTAAAAGTAAAACTTGTTAACAGTATTTGCTATTTGAATTAATAATTTCCTGTATATAATAAATTTGTAAGATATTGTTTACAGCACATTTTCATTAATTGTATGTATTAATGTGTTTTCTGTCCAGGCAAAAAGATTGATGAAGAAAATTGGTGTGAAGGATGTTTCAGTAAGTGAGAATTTAACCGATGTTACCATGTGAAAGAGAACTACCCTCTTATGTAATTCACATGAAAGTGGTAATTTTTTGATATTTTTTGTTAAAACTAATTTAGAAACAGTGGGAATCTCAAATTAAACGTATTTAACATTTTCATGATAGATTTTATTTGTAAATAGTACAAGTAGAAGCCAACAAAATTAGATATAATCGTTAGCCTGCTATTAAGTGCGATTGTGAGGTTATTTAGAAGAATGTTGATTAGTGATTTCCAGTTTCAAGCTCACACTAAATAAAACAATTATTTTCATTGATGTCTAAATATTTCAGCACTTTTAGGCTATCGGGTACATGTAGGATTTTATGCTAATGCACTGAGACTAAGATTGATGATTTTCAGCTTTCAGAGTATGAACTGGTCATTGCTTCAAACCTCATTGACCCAGTTGGCATGACAGTCGATTGGAGCCAAATTGGAGGTTTGTCTGAAACTATCAATGAAATTCAGCAGACTGTCATACTGCCGTTCAGGAAAAGCCACTTATTTCGAAATAGCTCTCTGCTGCAACCACCAAAAGGTTAGTTATAAATGGAAAGTATTTGTTTGATTTGGATCACTTTGCCAGGCCTTGACGAAAACATTCATCCTGTACATTAATGAAGCATTTATTGATTAATATGATATCACTTGAAATTTTAAATGGTTTGGTTAGATATTTTAATATTATTTTTTATATATTCAATTTTCTAAAAAATGCCAAAATCTAAGAAAATGAAATTTTTGACTTGGATCACTTTACCACTCAAGATTTTGTGCCACTCTTACATTATTCAAGTAAAGCCAGCCTCAAAAAAAGCCTTGTTTCCGATTTCAGAGCAGCTAAAAACGTCATGCGGGAGGCAGGTTTTTTTTTTTTCCTGCCAGACCTTGAAAACAAAATTGTTTCAGATTTTGCACTGGGTAAAAAAGTCATGAGGGAGCGTGTTTTTTTTCGCTTGCTGGTGGGACAAAATTTTAGCTTGTTCCGTTCCCATAGCTAGGTAATGTAGTCTGATCTTCCATTGGTATTGGTCAAAAACACCGAAAAAGGCGACCACTGGCATTTCTGCCAGCGCCATTTTTCAAAATTTTATTCGGAATGCTCGGACAATTTGAATTTTAGACGAGACCCGGTCTCTGCATGTTAATTGACTGATCGAGTATTTTCGGAAAATGGCGGGACAAGTTCGGTAAGACGCCAAAAAAATATTTGTTTGGGAAAAAACGTTAAAAAAGTTTTTCACCCGCAGCATTTATACCCACCCGGCCGGGAAATCCGAAACAAGCTTATTTTTAATTTAGGCCTAACTGAAGAATTCTGCATTATTTATGCTTAATAATTATTTTTTACAGGTGTACTGCTTTATGGACCTCCAGGATGCGGAAAAACTCTCATTGCTAAGGCAACTGCTAAGGCAGCAGGTCAGCATAAATAATAGATTTTATTGCAAATCTGTCATGCAGAAAACCTTCCAGATTCCTCATCATGCTCATTGCTTCATTCAAGGCTGCAAATTCAAATTTTGGGAAGGTGCCAACAGGGCACTCATTCACATCATTTTTATTTTCGATCTGAAAATATAGGTGTGGTGTGGTGTAATACAAAATCATGAACAAGAACAAAATATACATGTTTTAAAAAAAAAAAAAATATTCATGCAGTTTTCTACAAATACTTAAAATAGATTTAGTAATGTATAGTATACTGATGTTAAAAGTCATTAATAACAAAAGGCATTATCCTGTAAATCGACTCGATCAGTTTGGTGATTCTGTTTTTATATTACATCCCATATTATTTCTAAAAAGGTCCAGGGTTCGTACTGGTCCTGGAAAGCCTGGAAAGTCCTTGAATTTGAAAAATAAAAATCCAGGCCTTGAAAGTCCTGGAATTTTTTTGAAAGTGCTTGAAAGTCCTGGATTTTTAAATAAAAATTGCAAAAGTGGTCTAATAATCAAGTTACACTTTTTAGCACAAGTCGAAATAGATCTAACTGCCCGATTTTATTATCAATTTTAAAAGATATAGAAAATATAGTTTCAAGTTGTTTTGATGAAATAAATGTGTGAGTTATTGTGTACACTTAAGTCCTTGAAAAGTCAGATCAGGTCCTGGAAAAGTCCTGGAAAAGTACTGGAATTCTGTTTCTTCATGGGAGTATGAACCCTGAAGGTCATAACAAATTTAAATACACTCTGGAGGGAGACAATAATGCTTTATTTTTGTTTGGTTATGCATGTATGTAAACTTGATATTACTACTAAAACTCATTAATGCCATGTGGATTGCCTGGTGTACATGTCTACGGTCATGCAATTAAGAGTTGACTCCATACCCCTTATGACAGTCAGATCTGTGGGACACCTCCATTTCAGCCACACAAACAGTGTGCAATTGAGAATAAAGTATCCTAAAGAATATACTCAGCTCATATGAGATATTTAACCCAACATCCCCATAACCCTTTTAGCGCAGGGACCGTCTTTATATGTCAGAATCTGACGTCCGTAGACGTCAGATTCTGACTTATAAAGACAGTCCCCGCACTAAAGGAATTAAAATATTTCTAATGGCCATTGACCCATAATTAACATACCGGTAGGCATGATAGGTATTCAAATTCAGATTTGACAAAATGGAAGTCAATGATTTTGAAATCTTGCTGATTGATGTCACATTTTATCTTTAATATGTGTTAAAGCTGGTTTTTGATGTGCTAGTAGAAAAATGTAAAAAACGAATATAATCAGGACCGGCGGTTAAAGGGTTAATGGTGCACAAACATAGACATTACCAGCATTCAGTCAATAGTGTGCAAACATCTCAGACATTACCTATTCATTAGCAAAGTTTTCTGTGCAGTTGGATTAATTGCTGTTTGGTTGTTGATGACATTATTTATCATGATTATATTGATGCTTGTGACTGTTATTGTAGGAGCTCGCTTCATAAATTTAGAGGTTTCTACGCTGGTAGACAAGTGGTATGGAGAATCTCAGAAACGTGCTGCAGCTGTCTTTTCTTTGGTAAGCTAAAAATAATTTATTCATACGGTGAAAATTACTCATTTTGGATCAGTAATTTTGATGCTGACTACAACATTGACTTCCTCCACAAATTTGTAATCAGCAGACATGTTCTGCTAAATTTGTGGTCAATGTTTTTGAAGTCATGTGAAAAATCATGCAGTTTATTTATACTGTAGTAGAGCTGTCTACCTCTTTCTGCACACTGCCGACAAAAAAAATGACAAACTGGACTCTAATAACTAGTTGATGTGTCAGGACGAACCGTTCAGTGATATATATATTTTTTTATTCAGGCTCTGAAGCTACAACCGACCATTATCTTCATAGATGAGATAGGTGAGTTTTATTGTTGTAGAATTATAAATCCTGATCTCCCCTCTCAGGGCCACAGGGGGGGATATCCCCCCCTTGTTGAGAAAGAAAATGAGAATTTCAGCTAAAATAGGCCATTTTAAGCACTCAAATTTAAAACTCTTGATTTTTTTCTCCTGGGGTAGGACCACCAGACCCCCAACCCTTTTGGACCCCCCTTTCAGACATTCCTGGCAGAAACCCTTCAAGGGCTGATGCATCAAATCACAGTTATTTATTGGGATTAGATAATTAGGCCTAAAAAAATATTGTTTGTTTTCGATTTCCGACCGACCCTATCAAAACATGTGCGACCTAAATTTATTTTATGGATTTAAAAAAAAAAAAAAAAAAAAAAATTCAGGAAAACCATATTAGTTAAAGGATGAGTTACCGACTGTAATCAAAGTAACTCTAAAAACCTCACATAATGGAGGAGGGGGGGTAAAAAGCGTCAAAAAACTAAACAAATCGTTACGTAATGTACAGATAAGACATGCATTAAAGTGAATTTGGCGCCAAGTGAAATTAAAAAAAATTCTCACCTACAGATTGGTTGAAGTGACAAAAAATAAAATAAAAAATAAAATAAAATAAATTTCCTACCTACCCACTGGTTAAAATGACAACAAATCGGAAACAAAAATATATTTTTTTTTGCCTGATACCAATTCCACTGAGAACATCTTCTTTGTTACAGATTCTTTCCTTCGCTCTAGAACTAGCACTGACCATGAAGCCACTGCGATGGTGAAGACACAATTCATGAGCTTCTGGGATGGATTGATGACAGATCCAAACTGCTGTGTCATGATCATGGGTGCAACCAACAGAGCGCGAGATGTCGATGCGGCAATTCTCCGCAGGATGCCCAGCCGTTTTCACATTGACATGCCTGTAAGTCAAACATATTTTAAATTTACTAGTTCAATTTTAGTATTTGAAATTAGAAACTACTATTTTTAACAGTGTCCTATTTCAAGAAGGTATTCCAAGATGGGGTCGATTTAAAGAAATTTGACTTTTTATCCCCTGCCTAAAGAAGTTGGGGGCGGGAGTTATGGTGTTACCCGGACCGTGTATCTGTTTATTGCTAAAAGGTGTGCTTTGGTTTAGAGTATGAATTTAGAGTAAGAATTGTTTTGCAAAATTTGCTAGAATATCAAATAGACTACATGTACTCAGAGATTTAATAAAAATATTCTGACTTCTTTTGTAGGATACACAGCAGAGACGCCATATCCTTGATATAATTCTCAAATCTGAGCAGGTCAGTATATTTAGAGTCAATTCCCAATCGCTGCACCTACTATTTGTTATTTGTAGGTAAGATATGTAGTCTGTAGGTCAGATGATATGCTCCCCTTAGAAGCAGGAGCAGATCTACAGAGCCAGCTCAGCTTACTCCACACCTGGCTACACCTTGTTTTATTCACTTTATCTCGATTAAAATGTGTTTTGACCTATAGATTACAAGTGGGACATGGTATAAATTAACTTGGTGCAGTCTAACATATGAGATTTTAGTCTTGTAATTCAACATGGAGATTTTTTTGTAGAATTGTGCACGGTAAGGTGATACATGTATAACGAAGAAGCCACCACCATCAACTGCGTGATAAGATAGTCACTAAAGATACATGTTCTCCAATGTGGAACAGCAGAGAAATATTTATCTTGAAATTAACAATGAATAGCATTGGACTGCACTTAAGTATCAAGATACACTTGAAGAAAACACAGATCAAACTTGTATATTCCTGTAGCCTGAAAATATGTAGAATTGTTTTCATCTTGTTTTCAGCTTGCTGATGATGTTGATTTGGACGTGCTTGCCGACATGTCAGAAGGACTTTCGGGCAGTGACCTTCGAGAGCTCTGTAGAATGGCTGCAGTGTCCACCGTACAAGAATTCATACAGGAAGAGACTTATGAAGACTGCAGGTACCCAGCCAACACAAAACATTTGTATAACATTTGAGAGTACAGTACTGGCCCAGTGAAATACTCTTATATATATATAAGTTATTCTTAAAAGACAGACAATACAAAAAAAATGTTATTTTCTTATTAATAAAGTTATTATTATTATGCTTGTTTCTTTTCAATTTAGAGACGAACCAGCTGCTGCAGAAAAAGATGAAGTACTTAGGCCAATGATGCAAAAAGACTTTTTGACAGCTGTCGAAAAAATCCGTAAAAGCAAAATATATACCAATAGGATTTTTCAAGACATTGACGTTGAATAGGTCGTATTTGTTACTACATAGGCAATTACCCTGGATAATTTAAAACTCCGCAGCATCGAACAACTAGTCGAATGTATGTAAATTATGTAGATGAGAAACCTGAATATCATAAACCCTTTCACAGCTAATCATGAGTATAGTTGTTTAAACTGTTTTTATTTGCCAAAGGAAATCACATTTATTGGGAACGCAATGTGTGTTTAAAAGTCAAGATTTCAAATGTTTGGTCTCAAATTAAACAATTTCAAATTTTCACAGACATGAAGTTGTGGGTCGCGATAACTTCAAGTGGGTGAAAATTTAAATTTTGATGTAGCTGTTTAAGGGTTAATTGAGTTTCTAGTATAAAGTGGTGTGTATGAATGTGTTAACCCTTGTGTTGCTAGGACTGGATACACTGTTTCAAAATAAATGAAACTGAATTTGAAAAAATAGTTGGCGCTGTGCTTAGTTATTCAAATCATTCAATTTTGAAATTTTTTCTCATCATGTGAAGCTAGAATTGCGTCTGTAATTTCCAGCTGAAAGAAAAATTGAAACAAACAATTCAGCATCACAGGGGTCAAGCGTGATAATTATTTATTACCCATTAATGTGCTAGATTTTCTAAATCATGCAACCTCAGGCCACCTGTTTTTGTAACAAAAAAAATGATCCATAAACAGGTAAACTTTCTCAACAGGCTGATAATTATAAACAACAACCCCTCTCTGATAAAAAAACGGGTCTCAAGAAAGATGGCTGTTTTGCACAATGTAACATAAGAGACCACCCCTTCTGTAATTAACTAGTGGTCTCTCAGTAAAGGATTTTCTGAAAGGTAGAAAATTAAATTAGATAAATCATGGCTAGAGTGTTCATAACATATTCTATTGCAGTAAATTATACTAGCATTGAAACTGGTATTTTGAATCTTGATGACGTTTCGACTTGCTGTGGCAAGCCTTGCAAGCGGAAACGTCATCAAGTTTCATAACACTAGTTCCAAATTTACTACTATCTTGTTGTTTCTTGGAACAATGGATAAACTGTTTACAAAAATATTGTACTATAATTATATTGTAGTATAGTATAACTATATTGTAGTATAGTACTGCGATAATTTTCTTCCGTTTGAAGATAGAATTGCTAAAGCAATTTCCATCTTCAGAAGAAAGAAAACAACTTCTTTGAATCACTAGACATCTCTCATTTTGATCTTCTACTACCAAGATATATATATATGTATATATATATGATGCAACACACGGTACCCTGGATTATCGTTGTACCACATGATTTCCATCGCCACATGATGAATGCGGCGGCAATTTGCGTTGCAACAGGTTCTGACATTGAAAGATGTTTTACCAATAGCGAAAATGCCCCTAAAACAAGAATATTTTGCAACATAAGAACGATTTCTATTTGGTACCCCAGCGTACCGCGTTGCGCATCATATATATACATGTTGGTCCAGACAGTGGCTTAGCGAGCCACCCGTCCAGCTGTCATTTGGACGGGAATAATGTCAGTTGGATGGGCATTAGTTGTTCAAATAGCACAATAGGCATTTTTTCAAAAAATTGGAAAAAGACAGACAGGGGCGGGTTTCTGTAAAAGTGTCAACTTTGTACTTAAGTATGTTAGACAAACCCGGCCGATTTCTGTAACATACTTAAGTAAAAAATTAGGTGGGCTGATTTACGTAACATACTTGAGTAAAAAGTTAACTTTTTACTTAAGTACATTATAGAAATCATCCACAGAGGCAGTTTCTGTAACATACTTAAGTACAAAATTAACACTTTTTACTTAAGTACGATACAGAAACTGGACCCTGTTGTCAAATCCTAGCTAAGCCACTTGGTCCAGATGGACAATATTGCTGACATTAATTAACAGTGATAATTTATTCCATAATTATAAAGTGATTTTTTTTTATAATATTGAAAATATGTTTTTTGAAAGCGAGTGCTCTGTAACTGACATAAAAGCCAAGTTCAAATGAACTGCATGAATAAATTACAGTTTTTCATTTATAGCAACATGTGATTATAGTCTTTCAGTTTCTATGATGACGTCATGCACCTTTATTTTGCCGTTGTTTATCTTATTACAATTGATATGTTTTGGGTAAGTGGGTGATTTTTAGTGTCAAGCTCATTTTTGGAAACTGTAATTTTCAAAATAATGTTTTTGATTTAAAATTGCTTCAGTTGCTTTTTTTCAGTTTTATTTAAACTTTGGTGGGATATTTTTTCATGAGTAATGATTTCAAAAGAGGGGTGATTTTTATTTTGAATTTAAACTTGCAGTAGCCTCCAGCTGTTTCAAACTTTGGGGGGGGGGGGTTATTTTTCTGGGGAAGGTTTCAACTTACTGAGTAATTTAACAAAAACGTTTATTTTGTATGCCATAGTAGGATCTGAATTTTTTTTTAAACTTCAAGTGGTACATTTTACATAGAGGATCTTAGAAAAAAAATCGCCCAACATAATGTTATGATATAGTAATGATATTTCCAGCCATTTTTATGCATATTTTTATATAATCTATACTGGCAAATTAATTATATCCTTGTGTAACCAGCTGGGGTGAACCACATTCTGAATGCTTTGAGTGATAAAGACATACCTCACACATCTCCACGTGTGAAAGTCAGTATTGTGGGGAGCCTCCGTGACCGAGAGGTAGCGTGCTCGGCCTCAGACCGCCAGGGCTCTAATTTTGAATCCTGTGTCTGGAGGACAGTGTCATCTCAATCATCTCACCATCCTCAGGAGGTTCTCCTGGCCCAGTTTAGCCTATATGTGCACAAAGGTGGCCTAAAGCCCGATTCATTTCATTTCATTTCATTTACCCCACACATCCCCCATACAACTTGTATAGATACTCACCACCCTGGTGCGTACCCGAATGTGTACTATCCACCAGTGGGTACTATCAAAAATTTATTAACCTTTCTTGGTACTATATTTGTTTTTTGGTACAATTCTTGGCATGTGCGTTCTATACACAGGTGTGTACTATACCCCGCGAAATACAGTACGTAATTCAAGCTTTTCTAGCTGTATATTTTGTATCTATGGAAACTGTGTCAGTAATTCAATCTTCAAATAAGCTATTTTTAAATGGATGTGTTCGTATTATGACAAGGATGCCCCTCGATTTTTTTTTATATTTTCTCCACATTCTTGTACATTCTTGTACAATTATCATGATTATGACAATCGATCCAGGCTGTTTTTTTTCACAAATTCGTAATTGTACAGCTTGCCACAGAGCATGGTTGTTATCTGACTGATAATGTAGTGTGTGTTAAAACGTGTATAAAATAAGTGACATAAATACTAAGTGAAGCACTGTGATGTTTTTGTTTTGTGGCTTGCAGATGCCAGTGATAGATCCATCACAGCAAACATGACAAGTTGACCTGATTAGCATAAGGTTAGCTGGTGCTAAGCCTGTTTTAAACTGGTAAATGCTAAGCACAACTGTAGCTGTTTAAGGGTTAATTGAGTTTCTAGTATAAAGTGGTGTGTATGAATGTGTTAACCCTTGTGTTGCTAGGACTGGATACACTGTTTCAAAATAAATAAAACTGAATTTGAAAAAATAGTTGGCGCTGTGCTTAGTTATTCAAATCATTCAATTTTGAAATTTTTTCTCATCATGTGAAGCTAGAATTGAGTCTGTAATTTCCAGCTGAAAGAAAAATTGAAACAAACAATTCAGCATCACAGGGGTCAAGCGTGATAATTATTTATTACCCATTAATGTGCTAGATTTTCTAAACCATGCAACCTCAGGCCACCTGTTTTTGTGGTTAGCTGGTGCTAAGCCTGTTTTAAACTGTTAAATGCTAAGCACAACTCTACAATTGTTTTAAATCTATTTTAAAAGCCGAATAAATAACAGGTATTAGGTTTTGTCAAATAATGGGTGTTTGGTCTCGAATTAAACAGACGTGAGTAATTTTCATCCACTTCAAGTTGCGGGTCCCAGCAGCGAGACACAACTTCAAGTGTGTGAAACTAAATAAGATAAGTTAGCGGGTAAATGGTTAACTCTTATCCTGCTGATCATGACTATTGCGTTTTTAATCTTTTTTATTAGTTTACAAAATCGCTGTTATTGGGAATGAAATGCGTGTCTAAACATCAAGAATTGCAAGTATGTGTGCTCAAATTAAACAAATATGAGTAATTTTCAACCACATGAGGTGTTGATCGCGGTAGCGAGACACAACCTCAAGAAGAGAACAAGTTGTGATAAAAATTAAAAAAATCTTCTCAACCTTAAGAAGAGAACCAATTAAATACGATAAAAATTTAATATGATATATTGGTGTGTCATCAGAAATGAGTGGTTGCTTATGACTATTCAAACCTATACATGTATTTTGAGTTTTTATGGAATTTTTTTTACTAACATGGCTGAAATGAATAGCATATTATATGTGGCCTACATATGGCAATTTAATGTAATTTATAAAAATGCACAGATCCCCCCCGAATCATTTTGCCAACATTAAAACAACAGTGGGAAAACTATGTTCCTATGTATATCATGGTCTGATAACGCGTCAGTATATCAGAATATGCAACTGTATATATTTCATCCCATTTCTATCCCCCGCCCACGAAGTAAGGTGAGGGATATTGTCAGTAGCATGTCTGGCCGTGTTTCGTTTATGGACGATATCTTGTGAAGCGTGTGCAGGATTGTTTTCATATTGCACACACACATCCCTTAGGATGTGTAGATGTGCCTTTTTGGGGTTATGACCTTTGCCCTTAAGGCCATTAATGGCGGGGGATATCGTTAGCACTCTTGTTGTATTATGTCAAATCATAATTTGACACAGAAGGAGCCGGTCATTACTTGTTCACCTCAAAGTTCCAGTGTAGAAGATACTTAAAAACCCAACACAGTTTTATAAAGGTATTCTTGTTCACTTATTTGGTATGAAAGTATTTAATGTAAATCGGAATAAATCAGTTTATTACCAAAGCTGCCACACTATCAGGTGGTTTTAGTTTAAATATTTAAAGTATATGTCACAATTACCTGTTCTGTGAATTCTGATATAATTTTAGTCTGCCGGTCATTAGCAAAAATAAAGAATGGGTGGAGTTTTAATAGAATACATCAAGCACAAAGTCTGCCCATTACATGAATAATTTTAGCCAAATATAGTAGAAGTTCTGCTGGCTCAACATTGAATCACTACCGGGCCAATGTCTTGAGCTTGAATGCCTGTATACAAACTAGTTCAATAAGCCCGTATGGAAACGGTTAGTGTGTGACTGCAGAAAAGAGCTGGAGCAGTGACAGCACAGAATAATTTGTTCCGGCATTCTAGCAGTCCTTGACTGACAATTTTGAAGATGTGTTGCACCTGACATCAAAAACCCCGTCCTGCTATCAAAACAAGCTCCGTCAACCACTTTTTGGTCCAGGAAATCGATCAAAGTGGGTTGAAACGTAACCATGAAGCACTCTCACCGTGAAAACTTGATTTAAATTAGAATGGAGAATTACTTTATGCAGAGTTCTGGGGACTTCACTAGACTAATTATACGAACATAAACAAACTTACAAAACTGCCACAGAGTAATTGCAGAAGCACACCTCTAAATATAAATGGCAATAAAATTAACAGAAAACTTAAATATCTCGCTTTTTCAATATGTTTTATTTATCACAGTTAGTTACAGAAATAACTCGTAATCCGTACCTATATACAGTGTGTCATACATAAATAAGTGATTTTTGTCTTAAAATATAAAGACAGCAATTGGTTGCATTTAGTTATATCCATAGATCTTTATATTTGTACGAAAATATGAAATATCTATTCTTTTCACTAAACAACAATTTAGTAACAAAATAACAATAACATACTATACATATTGTAATAGAAATAGAGTGTTCAAACATTGGAGGTCTGTTGAAAGTTTCATCTAATGTTAACCCTTTAACCGCCGGTGCTGTCCATATTCGTTTTTTACATTTTTTATTAGCACATTACATATCAGCTTTTAAACCAGTTAAATATAAAAAGTGACATTAATCAGCAAGATTTGAAATTTGTTGAATTCCATTTTGTCAAATCCGAATAATTTTCAGTCACTTGAAGTTGCGGATCGCGTCAGCGAGCCACAACTTCAAGTGGGTGAAAATTCCAATAGAATAATTTGGCGGTTAAAGGGTTAAAGCGCTGAAATAGCTCTTTCCGCTTAATTAGAATACCTATGTTATGCGTCTGCGGGCATTATACAAATTTTACTCTTTCAGCGCACTGAAAAGGTTAATGTTCAGACAACAAAGAAATAGCAAAATATACTTTTCCCTTTGCTCTGTAATGTATTTTTTTGTGATACTTAATATCGATTTTAACTTTTATTACTTATGGAAAAAAATTACACACAGAGATGGTATTTTGGCCTTTTTGGTAGAGAAATCAGAAATATTGTATATTTCAGATAAGAGCAACATAACAATACATGTATGTCATATCTGGCATACACAATTGACACCAAATTGAACCTCAAATCAAACTTTATGCTTGCTTATTTGTAAATTAATAAATTGGAGTCGCTGATATCGGGGGAATGGTGGGACTATCTACTAGGGGTTTTAACACGGGTGTTTGTCTCTCCAGCAGATCAGTGACATCTATGGTGGGGATCACAGCTCTGATTGTTAACGGTTTTAGACCACGCTGTGCGGCGGCAGCAATCAACTCAGCCTTACGTGGGTGCTGAAACACAAAAATGAATCATTTTAATATCTGGATGTCCTAACCCCTTTAAGTGCTAAATTAAATAATTTAAATTTTCACCCACTTGAAGTTGTGTGTCGATACCGCGACCCACAACTTCAAATGGGCTAAAAGACTCTTATTTTGTTTAGTTTGAGAACAAACATTGTCAAATCTTGATGTTAAAATACACCTTGTATTCCAAAATGAAACTGATTTAACCTGGTAATGATGCTAATAAAACAGATTAAAAATGTCTATAGTCGTGCTGGTCTAAGGGTTAATTATTACAGAAGTATCACATGTAATACATTTAATTTGGAAATCATCTGTGTGGGAACAAATAGACACATTTGCTACTCTAGGTCCCTATTATACAAAAACCTGGCCTTCTATCATGTCACTTTATTAACCCTTAAAGGGCAGAGTTATTTAATTGGAATTTCACCCACTCAACATTGTGTCTCACTGATGCGATCCACAACTTGAGTGAATGAAAATAATTCAGACTTGTTGAAATCGAGTCATTTTGAAATCTTGCCGCTTGAAGATACATTTCATTTTGAAAGGTAAATTGGTGATAAAAAGGTAAGAAAAATATAGAATTTAAATTTTCAGTCACTGAGTCACTGAAAATTACTGTGAAATTCAAGTGAGTGATTTTAGATTTAAACCATATTTGACTGGTGCTAAAAAAGACTTGCCCAGGGAAGTTACCACAGTCGACAACAGTGCTCTAGGGCTTAACCCTTGTGCTGCCGGGACCTTACATATACGGTTGGATTTGTTTTCATCTAAAACAGATAAATTAATCATAGTGGCCTGGGGGTTAGGCAAAAACAATTCAAACAAACCTGCCGAGCACCATGTTTCACACGTTCTCCTTCTCTGACCACCACGCCCGGAGACACATCCATAGATTCAATCTGAATAAAAGAACACAGATATAAATGCAAGTCCTCTCTGAACGGATTATGATTTTACTAACTTTAATAATGAAAAATCTGACTAACATGCAGGCTGAGCACCATAACAGCATAATATAATACATTATAGATGTTGTTCCTGTTGTAAAGAACCTATCATTTTTTTTAAGTTTAAGCTTAATCCTCTCTCGACATTCCTCTCTCGACATTGCCACAATACGCAGAAAGCGACATAATGCCAAATTGTCTTGCTCTATGGTACCTGTTGAATGACTTTGATCGCACAGTGGGTTTGAAGATCCACTGAAGCTGGGTAAATATTTTGACGCTTTATAATTTCTTATTTTATTAACAATATAATATTTTTGATAATGCAATAGGTGTGACCTATGATTTAAAATATTTGTATCCCATTAAATAATTTATTGCTAATTCCCTCAGTGGGAGGGACAAATATATACAGATATATAAACTTTATTAGTCATAATGTAGCCAAAATAAATACCACCACATTCTGATAAAATACACTGGTGGGTAGATAGTCATAAAAAGCAATCCCTTTCATTTGTGTGATGTTAAAATGTACTGACTAGTGGAGGTGGAAGAGGATTCATATTTTCAACAGTTCTTCCGTAATTTTTTTGTGATCTCGCTGTACTGTTACTTTTGAGTGTTCCTCTTCCATCTGCAAAAGGAATAATTGAATATCAATCAAGTGTTGGTGTTACAACAAAGAATTTATGGAATTATGTTCTTTTCAAAATACATGCAAACTCAGCCTTGTATTGACTATATGCAAGGAAAATAATATTGTATAATAATATATTGCTTGAAATGATGTTGATAATTAACTGTTATTATTTAAATAGATAATTTTGATAATTTTAATAGATGCTTATCATTTAACCAAAATATAGAAATAGATGAAATTAACTTGGAAACCCACTTTTAGAAGTGAATGAACGTGGAGAGTCATTTTGCTGTGAGTTATTTTTTGCTGACCCTCCGAGATAGCGTCCTTTTCTCATGGCTTCTAGTTGGGCTTTTGCAGCCTCTACAGTGGGGTCAACCACTTGAAAACCTGTCTTCACCCTGTAAACATAACATTAAATTCAATATTTTTTTTTAGTGTTTGAACAAATACAATGTATAGATGTTGTGTCATTATACATGTGTGCTAGACTAGTGCGCACACCATTAAAATTAATTAACAAGCTTCTCCACAATTGCTAACCACTATTGCTGGATGAATTTTATGCTGTCTGTTGCAGGTAATCAGTCGCATATCACATTTTTCTGATGCGCAGATATGCCATTAATTTACAATTATAGTTTTATTAAAATAATACTTGCTGATGTGAATTATTTTTGTCTCACTTATTATCTACATGTACTTACTTGTGAGAAGGTAATCGATCTGGATCGAGTTTGTTGACTGAAACCACATTTCCTTGTTCGTCGTACACAACATCTCTATTGCCAGGTGGTCGTCCTGCTTGGAGCTATTATATATAAGAAAATATTGAAAGTGAAATGATATCTGATTTTCAAGAACCAAATGTATACTTTGCAAGCATGAATTTGTTCTTTATATATGTTTATAATTTATGGCATTCTGTGCTGCAGTTTTCCCATAGCAGTAATTACCGGTAAATAGTGTGGTGGGCTATTGTAAAAAAAATAATTTCCATTGCTGACGTGGTTGTATTTATAGGGTCTTTCAACTTGTTGTATTGTACTACATTATGATTACAACAAAATGAGGAATAAGTATCAGATAAGATCAATTTTGAGGTCATAGAGATTTTTACCCAAGATAAACCTAAAGATACACCCTAACCTTCATAATAAGAACATTTTAATTCTGCTTTTTTTTCAATTTGAAAAAAAAAGTTATCTCCAATACTTCTACGCAGTATCTCCAATACTTCTAAGTACAGTTCCCTTGGATATAATTTAAATACATGTTCATGTGTTGGTGTACCTTAAGTATGGAATGGCACGAGGTTGGCATGGCTAACATAGCAGGGTCGGGAGAATATGCAGTGGGTGTTCCGTACAATCGGCTGTGCTCCTCCTTCCGCAGTCGAAGCTCTGTCTGTTCCAAAGATTCTGTCATCTCTTGATGGCCAGGAGATTGCAGACGGCCAACATGTCTCTTGTATTTCTTTTTCGTCTTGCTCTTATCTGAACAGTCTGTGGTGCCTCCCTGTTAATATAATCCTTATCAGTATATTACCATCTTGTAATCACAAGATGCTGAACCAAAGTTGGTTTAATGGTTGATGAGCATTATAGACGATGGGCCAACATTGAACCAGATTAGCTCAACATCTTCTGTTTGTCAATAAATTAAGATACTAAAGCACCTATTGTATGTTTCATACAGTCATTCTACATTACATTACATTTTGTCTTTAACCCTTACAGCGCGGGGATTGACTTTAGTTGTCAGATTCTGACGTCTAAAGTCGATCCCCGCACTGTAAGAGTAAACATATTTCTAATGGCCGTAGGCCCATAACACAGGTATTCAAATGAATCGGAAAGACCTGACTAAGACATTTGTGATGATTCCATATTGGAAAAAACCCTTTGGTTTCCATGATTTACAAAAAAATTCAGCGCTTTGAGGGTTAAGTAGTTATCTAGTAGGTGTCACCACATCGTCTGCTGATGTTTGACTTTCAATAGCACTACAATTGAATGGAGGTGCTAATAGTATTTAACACCTATTTAGAGTCTACAATAAATTTTGGACACTGCAGGTTCATTCAGGGTGATTGATTTGGACCCCAGCTCTATGCTCTATAAAACACGGAGAAAAGGGAACTGATAGAAATGCTGTTGGACTTCTGTTAAGAGAGTGCCACAATGAGCAATCACTCTTAACATGCAAGTTATTCTTTATTACACAAAAGTTTAATCATATTTTTATTCACTGAGAGCTGTGAATTGCGACCACAATTTCCATCTCGCAATAAACAATTTATATACAGTTGAAGCTGTAAACATCCTGATTTTAATTAATAGACTGTAGGGAATATTTTGTTCAGTATCACGTGGAGAAAAACAACACTCATATTTGTTTAATTTGGGACCAGACCTTTACCGACATCCCCCTGATGAAACTACCCCCTGAAACCAACTTGTTTTTTACAGAGGACCCCTGAGATAGGCCCTGGGCACAGTACAGGTTATAGCTATGCCTATGCGCACATCACACAAATTACAAATGCAAGAGAACATTGCGTCCATGTCACTGACCATTCTGGTTGATGATTTTCAACCAAGCATGTAATGAAATATCTTCATTGCAATTAATGCATATACACATTTCACATAAATGCGAATTTGGTAAAGGAAGGTAGTTTTCGCATAAATGCGAAATTGGTAAAGAAAGAGTTAAACACTACTAGTTAGTTTAATTCACAATAACTTCAAATGATTTAACACCTAATCCTTATAAATGGATTGAAAACGACTAAAGTAGTGTTTAGGGCAGACATTTTTATCCTTACGGGCCCGCCGACATTGTTTAATCCTTTTTGAAAGGGAAAATAAATTTCAAATTTTTTATTGCCCCGATACTGATTTTCATGAAAGATATCATGTTTAATCCTATTTTAATTTTCACCTGTGGAAAATGCAGAATAAAAATTTTGTTTTCAAGTACAAAAATTGTCAATTTTTTTTTCTTCTTGATCCTGACATTTTTTTGTAGCTGTGTTTAATTAAAATTTGAATAAAGACTTCTGATCCAGGGAATTTACATTTATTTCGATTCCTGACATGATATTCTGATCAAATCCGATCGATAAAAAATGTCTTGCCTTAGCGGTGAAAGGGGTAAATTGCCTAAATAAATGTCGGATAACACATATTCTAGCATGTAAAGTGTTAAAGTGTGTCTACGTTTTTTAATACCCCCCTGTTTTGGTGAGCTTTAACACCTACTGTGTATGGTGCTGGCTGCTGCTTTGATGCTTCTTCGCTGAGGACGCTGGCTACAGATACGCTGACAGAGCTCTCTTCTGTAGGTAAGCTGTCCTCTGCATCATCTCCCTCTTCTAACACTTGACTCTCAACCTCAGCCTGTTGTGCTGCTTCATTAAGTCTGTCTTCATCTTCAATTGTCCCTTCTCTTTGACTCGTATTTGAAGTTTCTTCTACATCTACCTCTTGACTGTATAAAGAAAATTTTGTATCTCATCAGCCGACTACCCGAGGGAGGGGGGTGAGATAATCAAGATAAATTTATTTATTTCATCAATACAGGGCTCATACATTTTGTCAATGACAAAATTCAAAGACTTTCATTTTTCAAGGACCAATTCAAACAGCAAAGCAACTTTAATTTTAGTACAGAATGATTTAACCTGCTAAGTTAATTTATTTAAATTTCCCCCCATTTGAAGTTGTGTCTCAATAACGCGAACCACAACTTCAAGTACGTGACAATTATGCATATTTGTTTAATTTGAGATCAAACATCTGCAAATCTTGGATGTTTAAATGTACATTTCGTTCCCAATAACAGTGATTTGATCGACTAAAAGGTTAAAAACGACAGAAGTCGTGATCAGCAGGATAAGGGTCACTTGAGGTTTTCAAGCATCCTGTAAATAACCCAGCAAACACAACACTTTGAAACAATGCTGTTTTAATGTTGGCCCAACGTCTGCGACGCTGGTCCAACCTTAAAACAGCATTGTTTCAACGTGTCCTGTTTGCTGGGTAAAAACGTACAGTACAGAATTGAAAAATTTGCTTACATAAATTCGAGCCGCGTGTGGTCATCCAGGAGAGGACTGGGTGTTACAGCATCACCAATCTGTCTCGGCACCGATCCTTGTGCCCAGCAATCGGTAACGGAGGGACTGGGTTCTGTAAAAAAATAATTTACCCTGGTCATGCCATTATTTCTCCATGTTTAACCTTTACACAGAAATAATTTTATACAAAGCAAAATACCAAAGTTTTTTCAATTTGAAATCATCATGAATGTCTTAGTTAGTTCTTCCTGCTTCATTTAAATATCTATGATATGGGTCCACAGCCATTATAAATTGTTTCAGTGCAGGGATCTTCTTCAGACGTCAGAATCTGACATCTATGACGGTATACACGTCATATTTTGACGTCTGAAGACGGTCCCCGCGCTTAAAAGGTCAACAAGGTTTTTACTCTCATTTCTATTCACCTAGAGATGTAAATAACATGTCCGGATTTTACTGAATTGCAAAAATATCGCCACCTTGGTATTAGAGGGCTGTATCTGCCACTTTACAAAGTGGCAGATATGACCCTCTAATACTAATTACCTTCATCTTCCAGCCAGCCCTCATCTGTTAGTAGTTCTTCTTCTCCTTCATCTCGAGCCAAAAACTGCCACTGAAATAAATTGGATAAGCAATATTAATTTAGTGAAACAATTAATGATATGGTATATTTTTTTAATCCACATTTACTAGGTACTCATAAAATTATATAATTTTAATCCCTGAAGTGCTAATATCTTCTAGATAGCCATATACATGTAGATCTATGGTAAAAAATGAATCAGCAGATTCAGTGTAAAATTCACAGCTGAAACTGCGAAGGCAGAAAAATGCTAACAATTCTCAGCATGCTGGGTTGCCTTTCAACTAGCATGGTTACCTCTATAATTTGAAGTATAGCATCCTTGGCCAGGACAACTGTGTACGGTATTAACTGTTTCTGTATATAACTTTTGTAGATAACATCCAAAGCAGAATCACAAACACTCTGGACTATGTCAACAATAAAGTCATCTCCATCATCAGCATCCAGCATGAGATTCCTGAAAAGTGGTAAAATATACATAAACAAATTTAAATAATTATATAGTTAATATTTAACTATCAAGACAAACACTATAGCATTTAGCATAAGATTATTGGGAAAGTGGTAAAATGTTTATAAATCAACTCATTCAAATAAAACATAATAACATTACACAAATGTTTGTATGAAGATGTACAAAGCTAAAAGGAAGTAGACTCAGGGTTCAATTTGTCCATTATCATGTAACTATTGTTACACAATTTTGACCAATTGCTATTCAAATTTTAAAGTGATCAGCGAAATATTTCATCATTTTAAATATAATAACATAAACATAATCTGGAACTTAGTTGAAAATCGCTGCACAAAATTTGTGCTAATGTTGCTAATGGTTTGCTAATGTTGGCCATCAGCTAGTAAAGATGATGGATCAACATTAGCCTAACATTGGGTTTGGCCTGCCCTGAAGACTCACCAATCATGATCGTTAAATTTTCCAGGAACAATTTCCTGAGTCACTGCAGGGGTATTGGCTGGTAGTCTTCCTCCACCCTTGTGATCAGCCCGTGATTTTGCGACTTGAGAGCGCGACATTTGTTAGATTGCTTTTGACTCTGTGGAGTGCCAGTGAGGAAACACGTCCAAGTGAGTTCACCTGAACTTCAACATTAGACTATGGAATGGTCTTGAGATTTAAATCTAGCACTGTTGCACCATTTGTCTCCAAGAGTTTTTCCTGTAAAGAAACAAAACCTACTGACTGAGTAATGTAAATATAATTATCATTAGGATTATACCCTTTTAACCTCTGACTGGTTTTCAAAAAAATAAGTTTTTCACAGCAATCGAGTGTTCCCGCCAAAGGGATGTACCCACGCTGGGAGCCACCTACCACCCTGACATCTACACCACCACTGTTGAAAACAAGCTATCTACCGGATTATCACACCTGGGATTATACTTATACCCAGGGCACGAAATAAGGGCATTCCAGGCGTCCGGGACAACCCATTTTGCCGTCAGACAATATAATATCATTCTCAAGGTTTCTGTCAGACATCGATAAAGATTTAGTGAAATATGTGCTTTGTTTATGTGCAAATTATTTCGTCACAATGTGTGTGTTTTAAAACAGTATGGCACAGACTGTGCTGCTTGTAAAATCGTGAGACAGGCCACCTTCTATATGTCCCAAATTTCGGACAACTAAACCATTTTGCAGACAACCTGAAAAGTTAGTCTGGTTGTCTGGTGACAACCAGACCAATCATCCTTATTACGTGCCTTGCTTATACCCCCACCTGTAGTGTATACTATAGTTACATGTATATGATAGTGGGGTTATTCTTATAGCCCCACCTCTATCATGTCTATCCAAAAGTGATAGTAATTAACATTCCCCATTTATTTAATCTTTATTTATCCCGTTAACTTAACATTCCTGCATTTGTTAGTGTTGCAGTTTGTTTATTTGGGATTACAAGTTCTGGAAGCTGGCTGCCCATGGTTTATGCGCATTACAGCTGACTGAAATTCACATGTGCATATGTTTACATAGGCTACATGTCAAAGTGTATGTATGTAAATTTAAAAAAAAAAGAATGTTATTTTCTTTTAAGCCCACTTCTCAATTTAAAAAGTTCAAAAACCTCACCGGGGTACGCTCTTTATAATACTAGCAGCATTAGCTCTACGTCCCATATCTAAGTGACCAGAAGTGGGAGCTATACTCTAGACCCACTTCCCAAATCTAAATGACTGTAAGTGGGGCTAAAGTGGTATTATTATAACAGTGTAATAGGCTACATTGTAGAATGGAATCTTTAGAAATATTGATTTATTTTTGTATAATTACTGATATATAGAAGTAATATACCTTTTGCCCCGGATCTTTCCCCCAAAGGCATATATGCCTTTGGGGGAAAGATCCGGGGCAAAAGGTGTTCATTTCAGGTTTAGGAGTTATCAGCAAATAGGGGCATGGTAATGGTATATCACTGTATATGTTTTGGGGATACATGTATAGTTGTCGAGTTTAAACTAATTCGCTATCTTTACTAAATAACTGTTATTTTACTGACCAGGGTCAATTAATTAATAAATTTGTAATTACGACGTCCCTCTATAAACCCATTAAACTGGTTAAATTAAAGTTTGTTTTTATCCCTGAATTGTATTACATGTCAGATGGTCTAACTTTTTAGCTATACATAATACAATATTTTCCAATGAAAATTTCACGGTAGTCGCCTCATGACTCGCAAATAGTCTTTGCTAAATTTTATGAAAATGGGTTGAGAATCGACTGAGAAATCGGCGAAAAACATGCGATACGGTGCAGGATGGTCTAAAATGAAAGTTAGCTTTTTGGTATCTTGTCAGTCAATTCTCAAGCAATTTTCATGAAATTTTGTAAACCCTATTTTCTAGTCATTTGGCATCGATCCTGAAAATTTTGTAAAAAAATATTCTATAGTTCAAAAGTTAGACCATTTGACATGTAGGCCTAGACTAGTAAATGTCTATTTATGACGCTCCTCTATAGCAAGTATAAACCCATTATTATTCATTCCGGTTTATTCTCATTCAGAATTGCGTTAACGTTAGATCTAGACTACATGTCAAATGGTCTAACTTTTAAATGCGCAATGCCAATGGAATTTCGCAAAATTTTGGGTAGGACTTTATACCCCAACCGACCCAAACCAACCCAAACCGACTTGAATCAACCCAACCGGCCCGAAATAATAGCAATAACGTTAATTATATTCAATAGTACTGTGCTTTCATTGATCTCGTTATCGTACTTTATGATATATTGTGTCAGATATATTCGAAATCAAAGACAAGATATGTAGAAAACGTATTTAAATTAGATTGAATCTTGGTCAAACCAAACACCCAACCCAGAAACGAGAGTCATTAACTGACAGTCACCAGGTGGTGCTATGATCGGCATAAGAAAAGTTAGCAGAAAAGACACAGAAGATTATTATGTATAACATGTATATTCAATTATTTATTATCAAAGCATAATATTATAATATATTACTTGTAATGTATCAATTGATATATTCCACAATGTATTGATATGTTCGATGTCATTGCAGCAGTTCGTTTATGATACAGAAAAATATATAGGCCTACAATAAATAACCAATCAATGTCAATGAATGAATGTACTATTATGAACAATTGCAATATCTATATATTTTGTTTCTTGTTGACCGCTGTTGTTTTTGTAGATTGTTTTCTCTTTGTTTGTGCAGGTTTCTTCCCTCTGTTTTCAGGTGCAACTATCGCACTATTGTTCACAATGTCTTTTTCTCACCTGTCTTTTATTTTCCGTAATATTTAATCAATAGAGGGTAAGTAACTTAGGAATGCAATTGATCGCAGCCCAGAAGTGATTCGCGATCTCAGCTCACAAGTGGTGTTAGGAGTCGCGATCTTAAGTCACACGTGTGTTGCTTTTCACACCTATTTTCAATTGCAAGAGCCAGACGCAACTCAGCAGAACTTGGCAGGAGTCACACTTTTGTCAGCTATAGCGGAGATCAGTGAATGCAATTTACAATCGCAACTCAGAAGAAGTGCTGAAAGGAGTCCCACCTCAACGTGTTAATTGTATTTTATTCATAACAGAAAATTGATGCAGAGCTATGGCCTGTTAGACAGTTTTTGTGCATGTTGCCAGTGCATAACGGTATATTTTTAGAACGGTGGCATGCCCAGGTTATGTGCCTAGGTTAGGTATGCACTTTCCAGGGCTTAATTAGGAACACTAAATCATATTAATTGCTTGTAAAGTTATAAAGCTAATTTAAATTGTCGTTTCCTTTTTATAAACCTAGGCTACTAACGTTACCCTATCATTTCTCTAACAAAATACCTACACGGCAGTGTCATTTAATGCAGAAGAAAACTGAACCCACCACGACACCACCTGGTGAGCAGTAATGATGTAGCCTACAGGCTACAGTCTGTTTCACCAGAACCTGGGAGTAGCCTTTTTTTAATTTGCTCGGGCGCTCTTCAAAATTTTTTAACAACATTTTTCTCGGATAATTTTTTTATGTTCCCCTAACATCCCAAAAAATTTGGTTCAATTTTGTTGTGTATTTTGGAAGTTAGACTATTTGGCATGTAATAGGATTCTTGTTTCACGGCAATGGTGTTAAAGAGAGCCGTAATTTCAAAAAATTATTACATGCCAAATGGTCTAACTTCGCTGATACACAAAAAGAATCCACCAAATTTTCAGGGATGTTGGGGGAAGGTGAAAAAATAATCCAAGAAAAATTTTGTTAAAAAAAAATAAAGAGCGACCGAGCAAACTGGAAAAAGCCTACTCCCAGGTTCTGGTGAAACAGACTGTAGGCATCTGTCTTATAGCCGTCAGTCGATTCCCGGGTGGATATATTATATTCAGGCAAAATAGTGTATTTTAATCCGCTGTTTTGTACCATTTCCGGACAGAAATGATAAAATATAGCATACTGTGCAACAATAGCGCAAATTAAATAACTTAATTGAATATATAATTAGATCTACTGTTAATGTATATCGGCCGGTTGGGTTGATTCAAGTCGGTTTGGGTAGGTTTGGTGGGTTGGTTGGGGTATAAAGTCCTAACGTTACGGCAAAATTTTCAGGGTTGTCGCCAAATGACTAGCTCCCAAATGGCCAAGGCAAGGCCAAGGACAAGGTCAGGAGTAAAGACTAAAGACTGAAGTATTTTTTTCATTGTTTCCTTTACTTTAGATTAGTCACACTCACAGTGACACTGACAGTGACAGGGAGTAACGTCGTGACGTGTTACTGTTAGCCTACTGCCATGATTACTCAGACTCAGTTAGTGAATCTGAGCCAGAGCAGTGCCAGTGAGATTGAGTTCACGAGCATGACGAGACTGAAAGAAACATTTACAGAGTGAGTGAAAGCAGTGAAACCAGTGATAGAAAAATTAAATTTCAAAGACAAAGTAGCCTAACCGATAAGTTAGGTCTGAGAAACGTTAAAAATTGACTGTACATATAGCCATATCAGTCTACTATAATCCACCCTAACATTAAACTATAAAATAATCATACTATCTAAATAAATACAATAATAACAAACTTCAGACGGCTGATTTATCTGTCTCAGCGGCCATGATGATGGTTTTGTCTCCATGACAACGTGGCGGCCATATTTTGAATAGTATTCTGCAAATGAAAAAGATCGAAGTGGGCGTTGAACATGTCGAAGACATAATGTCAGATTAATAATAACATGAAAAATGATAATTTAATTTTTTTATAGCTGGTAGACCATTTAGTACATCGTACTAATTTGCAATGGGCCTTCTTTATACATATGCTATAGGTCTAGTACAGTGACCGAAATATGAACAAAACTAATGGTAAAATATAATACAGAATATAATACACACTATAATATTCAATATTCACAATTTTACTAAAAAATTTACACTGCAAAAACATCATGGCCTCTTAACGTTCTAAGAATATGTAGGCCTACATGTATGATAAATGTATTGTTTTTTATTTTCATTTATTATTCAACTATTGCTATACATGGTAAATATTAATTAGAGATAGTCTATAAAATAACTACATAACTTATTTTGCGATGTTTCATTGTAGTAAAAAAAGACACTCTGTGTCTTAGAACTTATGTGTATTTATGTGTATATATGTATTTATGTGTATATATCTAAAATATTGCTAAAACCCATTGGACATGCTCTTAAAAGTACTACAAATAGTAGACCTACATCAAAATATAAATTGTACTTTTTTTAAACATTTATATCATGATTATGCTTAAGCATACAACACAAAACAAAATAGCGAAGAATCATTATACTCGCCGTCAAATTAACCAGGATCGCATGATTTTCGGCGATTTCTCTGTCAATTCTGAACTGATTTTCTTCAAATTTTACAAAGGCCATTTTCTATTCAAATCCTAACAGCCCTGAAAAATTCCCCATTAAACGAGACATCGACCTAATGTTGGGCCAGCGTCGTAGACATTGGGCCAACATTGGTGCAACATTGGGTCGATGCCTCGTGTTTGCTGGGATTTGATTTGTAACGCGAATTAACACATTTTCAAAATTAATTCCAGTGATTGTTTTTTTTTTCAGAAGATACTATATATATGTCTATAAAAATGTTCAGCAAATGAATTAATACATTTCTGTTAACATACTACTAAAATTATCTGTGCTGTTTCGATTTTGCATAGGGACTACATATTATAATTGATTGGTCTCTGTATAGATTAAAAGGCGAGCCTCCGTGACCGAGAGGTAGCGTGCTCGGCCTCAGACCGTCAGGGCTCGAATTTCAAATCCTGTGTCTGGAGGACAGTGTCATCTCAATCATCTCACCATCCTCAAGAGGTTCTCCTGGCCCAGTTTAGCCTATATGTGCACAAAGGTGGCCTAAAGCCAGATTCATTCCATTTCATTATAGATTAAAAATAATAAGGACAGCTCATGAGGAATACATTTAAACTACTTAATGTTACTACTGAATAATTATATTATATATTTCATAAACATAAGCAAGTGAGCCTACACACACCTTTATCTGAACAACGAATTATTGGTAACACTGAAAAATAATCCACGTTCTACCCAAAAATTATAGGGGCCTATAGATTATGTTTTGAGAGAAAGTCATTGGGAAGCCCGAGTTTAATTTTATTTCTATGAATAAAAAACGTTACCGGTACTGAATAATATTAAATTGAGTGCCCTTCCACGTAATTCAATATTAAATACCACCGCTCTTTAACACAATGAGGTAATAAATTTCAAGTAGCACATGGGCCTATCTACTATTTGTAACACTGCTCCCGTCTACCACTGCCTCCGTTCTACTGGAAACCTGTCCTGAGTGCATACCATTACACACAAGAACAAGTAACACCAACAGAGTAAGATAAACAGTAATCTAATTTAAAATCGTTATACTCGTTGTGTGTCTCAGGGGTTCATACTTGGACCATTGCTATTTGTGTTATATATGAATGATATTGTTTAAGTGTATATATATATGAATATATGAGTATTGCTTCACGTCGCTTTCTGCACAATCATGGCAATATCGCGACAGAAGGAAGTCTGAAGCCGGGACTATACCCTACTCTTATTTCGAATGACTTCAAGGGTTCTTTATAGTGCGCAGTACCATAGGCAGCACTGTACACTCCATGCCTTTGAGCAGTTTGGAGCACTGTATATGCACAACCAAGATGACAAATATCCGTCCCGACTGAGTTTCGAACCTGGTACCCCCAGGTTACAAACCCCAGTGTCATTTGTTTTATTAGCGATATGCAATATTTAAATATTATTTTAACCATAGGTCTATGTTCATTCAGTACATTGTTGATGCTGTAGGCATATGCCTATGACAAATTAGTCAGAAATGACATTCATTGTTTTCAACAATAAAACATGTCTCTCAGCCTATCTATCTGTCTGGTTACTATGAGAATAAGGTTACTACTTGGGTCATAGAAAGGAGGTTATATATACATATATATATAGAAGGAGAGAAACTTGAATTCAAATGAGGGCATCGATTACAAATATATTTTCAATGAAAAGTGATTTATTTGTTTTAGTGGTCAGCATAGTGGGAGTTTAATTGGTTTCTCCCGTCCCAATGCAGTGAATCAGGGTGGTGGTGTGTGCGATCCTCCTGATGCATGAGCTTCAGTGCATATGCGCTGAGATACACATTTGATTTAGCAAGCCAGTTCGATCCACATTTGACACAACTTTTATTTTCCATACTATTTCAATGACATAGAACACACAATTTTGCCTCATGCACAAATTCGTTTTGGATCATAAAAATGTCTTGTATACTACCGTTTTGAATTACTTTTATTTTTTAAATCAATCATTTCATTAGACAATGCTTCGTATATTGGCCTTGAAACTCCTAAGATATATCACATGTTTAATAATTTATCTATCATCCCACCATGCACGTGGTTTTTAAACTCCCTTGTATGGTTGGAGGTTAAAATAACTCAAATAAAAAATATATACCGACCATTATTTTGCTTAAAATATTTTTTAAATCATCCATTTTCTAATAGTTGGCCAATAAATTTGTTATCTACTTCATTGAAGTCCATACTATCTATTATTTTAACGTTCAGTAGGTCATGTAACTACTCACGTTCATGTATAAATTAAAGCTATATTTTACCGCAAAATGTTTGGATTCAAGATTACACCTGAAGCTATAATTTCATAACGTTGGGAACTAGATAAAAACACTTATCACCTGTAATTTTTAAAATATGAATAAAAAGGTTTTGGTAAACATGCCACATATTAAAATGACATGTCCAATTTTAAGATGGTTATATGTCTAGCTTGATTTGATTGATTTGACTTTTAGTTGTCATTTTATTTACATTTACCGTCCACCAACTAGCAATGTTTTTATTATGGATTTACAGGCCTATGCATAGGACAAAAATGGTGCTGGTCTAGAATACACAGTCTAGAATTACAACCAATCATTAAAGTGGAAAAGTCAGCTAGTCTAACAGATAAAGTTAATTCGTGAAAGGAATACATTCATATTATTATTTATGTTTGACTATTTTTTAGGTGTTGAACTTTTTAAATTTAATGCTCTTCCCTCATTGTCAACCCTCATTACACCACTTCTAACAGAAAGTGAATGAGGATTATACGCATTCAATATTAAATAATACTATAAAATCGTCAATATATGATCAATCTGTATATCTCTTTTGGAAAATATTCCTAGGGTCTAGTACTACACATATATGTGTGTTTTCGGTACATATTGTAGTGCTGATATTGATATTGTAGTGCTGGATTTCAGAAAAGCTATCGACAAAGTTTCTCATAGTCAACTGTCTCTCAAACTAAAATATTACGGCATTGGGGGACGATATATAGGCAAAATACAACCCCAAGTCATGTACTATATACAAATCTACGCTGGATGTCAACACCAGAGAGAATTAGCTATCATCGATGATCGAGCTGTGCAAGTGTACAAATGTACGGTATGTGTAATCGAGGTATGAATGAATTGTTTCAATTAAATAGGCAGGTACACAAATATAAGACACGGGCCTCCATTAACCATAACATTTATGTGTCACATAGCCACAGTAAAAGCTTTCTGAATCTTGGTACACAAATATGGAATAAAATACCACCTCATATTCGAAATTCCAAAAGTCTAACCAATTTCAAACAGTTATATGTACAACAACATTTTTCTAAAACCTGATTGTAATGGTGATTATTAAACAATAGGTGTGGAACGTTGTCTATCTGGTTCGAATCTTGGACGGCGGCATTCACTGATACGTTTGCACCAGATTGGCCTCTTCCACTTTGTGATATCCATGGGACATACTTGGCAAATTTGTAATGGTAATCATGGTAATGTTAAAAATGTAAATTTCGCGTGGAACGTTGTCTATATCTGGTTCGAATCTTGGACGGCGGCTTTCGCTGATACGTTTGAACCAAAGTGATCCTCCACGTCTTGCATTCCATCAAATAATTTCGTGTGGAACGTTGTCTCTATCTGGTGCGAATCTTGGACGGCGGCTTTCGCTAATACGTTCGAGCCAGAGTGACCCCCTCCATGTCTCGCATTCCATAGACCCACTAATCATTCTTTGCTATTTCATTTTTAGCTCATCCGGCCTTTAGGCCTAAGATGAGCTTATGCCATCGTGTTGCGTCTGTCGTCTGTCCACAATTCACAAGAAATGCTTCTCCCTTAATTCTTATTCGATTTCAATTCTGTTTGGTTGTTTGAAAGAGCTCGGGCCTGTGCATAGAACTTCCTCACGTTTTTTTTCAGAAATTTTAATTATTAATTAACTTATGACATAGTAGAGACCCAATTAGGGCACTCTGTCCACAATTCACAAGAAATGCTTCCCCCCCTCAATTCTCATTCGATTTTAATTCTGTTTGGTTTGTTTCAAAGAGCTCGGCCCTGTGCATTGAACTTCCTCACGGATTTCGGAAATTTCAATTATTAAATAACTTATGACCTAATTAAGACCCAATTAGGGCACTCTGTCCACAATTCACAAGAAATGTTTCTCCTCTCTCAATTCTTATTTGCTTTTAATTCTGTTGGTTTGTTTGAAAGAGCTCGGGCCTGTGCATAGAACTTCCCCATAGTTTTTAGAAATTTCAATTATTAATTAACTTATGACCTTAAGGCCCTTCCGGTTGTCCGAGACAACCAAAATTTGTGGCGGACAATCAATAGTTACCATGAGGTTGTCCGCTCGGACAACCAACTTTTGTGAAGAATATTTTTACATTACATTATTATTTAAAGACATTTATAACTCAAGTGACTGTCATGGTTGAAAATTTTGATTACAGTGGTGAGCTTCCACTTGTTGGTTAACTAATATTTTCAGAAAGTTGTGGGAACAGTCTGGGTCGTAGCTATATATATTACTTGCAGACAATCTGAAATTTCAGCGGACAACTTGAAAATCTGACCTGATCGTCCGATGGGCAACCTCATTTTTAACCCTTATTTTGAACGCTGCCTTAAGACCCAATTAGGGCACTCTGTCCACAATTCACAAGAAATGCTTTTCCTCCGACAATTCTTATCCGATTTCAATTCTGTTTGGTTTGTTTGAAAGAGCTCGGGCCTGTGCATAGAATTTCCTCACTGATTTCAAAAATTTTAATTATTAATTAACTTATGACCTATTTAAGACTCAATTAGGGCACTCCACAATTCACAAGAAATGATTCTTCTCCCTCAATTTTTATCCGATGGCAATTTGCTTAAGTTTATTTGATAGAGCTCGTGCGTGTGCATGGAACTGCCTCGTGGATTTCAGACATTTTAATTCGTAATCAACTTGCCCTGATTAAGGATGAGCTTCTGTGTCATTGAGACTCTGGTTGTGTTGTACAATCTCAATCATGATATGAATGCTATAAAAAAAATGCAATTTATATTTCAATGTACTATTCGTAGTACTTTTAAGAGCATTTAGTTTTTAGCAATATTTTAGATATATACTTAAATACACATAAGTTCTAATTAGAATTCTACGCTTTCCAGAGTGTCTTTTTTAATACAATGAATCATGGTATAATAAGTTATGTAGTTATTTTATCTCTGGTTTTGGTGCGGGAATAATATTTACACAACATGGCATCAGTTTATTTTTCGTTACAATTATCTTAATTATGTAAACCCATAACTGAATAATCTATAAAAATAAAAAATAGTACACTTATAATGTACATATTCTTAAATAGCCATGATGTTTTTGCAGTGTAAATCTATGTATACAATTTTAAACATTGTATTATAGTCTGTAGGCCTATTATCCTTTATTATATTTTACCATTAGTTTTGTACATATTTAAATCATTGTACTATTGCATGTGTATAAAGAGGGCCCATTGCACATTAGTACTATGTACTGAATGGTCTACCCTCTATAAATAAAGTTTATTATTATTATTATTTATTATTATACACTTGATTTGATTAATTATTTCCTGTCTAGCAGGGTTCAATACAATCGTTTTAGCTACGTCTGGGGTACATCAAGGCTCAATCATAAGACTCGTTCTATTCCTTTTTTATACAAATGACCTACCAAATTCCCTTACATCTAAAGTGCGACATCCTTTATTCAGACATCCATTTCAGACTCTTAAATCCTCTAACAAGATCTAAATAAATTGACCCTCTGGGAGTTCTCTCGGTGACCAAAATCAGATCCATGGCATGGGCCTGCAAGGCTCTATAGGGTCCCCGCCTGGAATATTGTGCCTTGGCCACCATGGCCATAGGGATATAATAAGTTGAGCGACCTCTATTGGTGGAGAATGGTCAAAGATACTGAAAAGAGACGATCAGTTTCAGTTTATCTTTAGCAACGCATAGTCACGTGACCCTAATCAAGACTGGAGCCGACATGTTTGAAGTGAAATCGTCATGAATGATCGTTGTCGACGCTAAAAATAACTTAAATAAATAAGCCATGTAATGTTAGTGGGTTTGTTAAATGCATTTGGTTAATCTTTTTTTTAATCTGACATAAAAATATGCCAATAACTTGTAGTCTAAACAATGTTGTAGTCTATCGCATGTCTTCTTTCGCCGATTCCTCGGGCTCAGTCTAGAATTTGATTTTGAAAAATTCAGAAAGTAGCAGCAGCGGCTCAGTGCAGTCCCGTCGGAAAGAGTTTATTTTGTACCCCCCTGGACAATAATAAAGATTTCCGTCATTCAGTGTGAGCGATAAGATGTGATAATAAATGTAGGGAGGTCTGACCATATTTTTCTATCTTGAATTTATAAAATTTTAATGGAAATTTAGTTTTTTCTTCGTCACTATAGTCGCCGTCAAATTAAAAATGATCAACCAGGATCGCATGATTTTTGGCGATTTCTCCGTCAATTTTGGACCGATTTTCTTGAAATTTTGCAGAGGCCATTTTCTATTTAAATCCTAACAGGGGTAAAAATTTAGCAAAATAATATTCAATATTTCAAAAGTTAGACCATTTGCCATGTAATACAATTCTAGAATTAGTTTAATGGGGTTATAGAGGGACGTCGTAATTTCAATTTATTACATGTCAAATTGTCTAAATTTTGAAATACGCTATGTAATTTTACGAAATTTTCAGGGCTGTTACTGTTAGGATTTGAATAGAAAATGACCTTTGCAAAATTTGAAGAAAAGCGGTTTAGAATTGACGGAGAAATCACAGAAAATCATGCGATCCTGGTTAATTTGACGGCAAGTATATACCCGCCGTCAGATTAACTTGTATCGCATGTTTTTCGCCGATTTCTCAATCAATTCTCAACCGATTTTCATGAAATTTTGTATAGACTATTTGCAAGTCACTCGGCGACAACCATGAAATTTTCAGCGGAAAATATTGTATAACTAAAAAGTTAGACCATCTGGCATGTAATGCAATTCAGGGCTAAAAACAAACTTTAATTTAACCAGTTTAATGGGTTTATAGAGGGACGTTGTAATTTCAAATTTATTACATGTCAAATGGTCTAACTTCCTAACTACATAATATTTTTTGATGAAAATTTCAGGGTAGTCGCCGCGCGACTCGAAAATAGTTCTTGCAAAATTTCATCAAAATCGGTTGAGAATTGACTGCGAAAATCGGCGAAAACATGCGATACAAGTTAATCTGACGGCGGGTATATACTCGCCGTCAAATTAACCAGGATCGCATGATTTTCGGAGATTTCTCCGTCAATTCTAAACCGATTTTCTTAAAATTTTGCAAAGGCCATTTTCTATTCAAATCCTAACAGCCCTGAAAATTTCGTAAAATTATATAGACTAGCGTATTTTAAAAGTTAGACCATTTTAAAAGTTAGACCGATTTCTTCGTCAATTCTGAACCGATTTTCTTGAAATTATGCAGAAGCCATTTTCTATTAAAATCCTAACAGCGGTAAAAATTTCGCAAAATTATATTTGATATTACAAAAGTTAGACCATTTGACATGTAATAAAATTTTAGAATTAGTTTAATGGGTTTATAGAGGGACGTCGTAATTTCAATTTATTACATGTCAAATGGTCTATCTTTTGAAATACGATATATAATTTTACGAGATTTTCAGGGATATTAGGATTCTGCTGGAATATGATTGTTACCAAATTTCATGGAAATCGGTTGACAATTGACCGAGAAATGGACGAAAAACATGCGATCCTGGTTGATCACTTTTTAATGTGACTTTGGGTATAAACCGGAGTCTGGTCGGCTAGCCTCTGAGACTAAGGCTACCCGACTGGACTGGAGTTACGGAAAAGTCTGGTTTTTCAGTCCAGGCGGCTCTATAAGCTGCTAAGCTGGAATATCAAAAACTCGTAACGGAATATCAGGGATCGACACTAACTGATTTCAGGTAGTAGCCCAAAGGGCCACTAACTTCAGATAATTACTGCCCCTTAGCCTCGTCTTTCTAGTCCTTAGTGTACACTGTATCGAAGAGGTGTGATTTTTTCATTGGCCCCCAGGGCCAGTATCTCAGGTAATTTACTGGCCCTTAGTGATTTTTACTGGCTTCGGGCCAACGGGCCAGTGTTAGTGTCGATCCCTGGAATATATTATCAAAAGGTATATTCTAGAATATATAAAGCCGGAATTTTATTACTAAATAAAATCGGACATCGATAGATAATATTTGCTCGTTTGTTGGGTCGATTTAGCTAGCCGTCTAAACAGGCTGCCTGGGCCTTCCATCGATATAATGATCGCTCGCTATGTGACACGTCATGCTTGTAGTCCGTATTGAAATGTTCAAACCAGTGTTTCATCTGGGATTCAGAAGGGGCATGGCGCCACCGATCATTGGGTGCACCTTATCATGCCCGCCGGCCAGCCAGTTGACTCACTTGGGCATTTCCAACACCCACCCTCCCCAATTAAGGGTACAAACAGAATCAGTTAGGTACGTAGACATGGCCAGTTATTACCACTATGTCCACAAGCCGTTATAAGGTATTGTGTCATAGGTGTGAACGAGAGACATCAGTGATCGGGGTGTTTTCCACTGTGACAATGGCCTGGGTGGATTGAATATGACATAACAATAGTTCAATGAGGCACTTCACTTTCTGAATATTCGAAGGGCAACATGGCGCACCTGAAGGGCAACATGGCGCTCCCAAAAGGCAACATGGCGCTGTGCCATGTTAGAAATGGCTAGATGAAACACTGCAAACATATGTGAATGAAATAAAAATGACACAATGCCAGTGTTTTTTCAGCACACACAAAAACAATGTTTTTTTTCATCACATAGCACATACAGATTGAGAAATGTTGTAGCAATTGACAAAGTGTTTGTAGTTTATTGCATAGTAGATACATAGTGAATGATACAAGTTATTGACAATTTTTTTATTTCATTACGTAGTATACAGAGCACTTGATACAGTGTGATACAATGGACAATGTGACAAGTTATTGACAATGTTTTATTACAGAGTTATACAGAATGATACAGTTGACAATGTGAATGGTAGAAGTTGTAAACAATGTTTTTAGTTTACTGTGTACAGTCTTTACAATACTAGAATTTTGTTCTAGGTGCCTTGTTCAACTCTAGGCATGGTAAATGTGACCAGAGGAGACAAGCATCACATGAAATCGAATCATGGAGCATGAGATCCCTGGTGCACACTTCAGTTGAAGATTTTTCTGGCGTCACTGTCCAGTGTTTCTGATATGTCGTCAGAATTGACGACAAGCTTTCCCCCCTGTTGAAAAAACATTCCATTCCAACGACAATTTTCAGAAATCATTTTCAGAGATATTTTTCAGTGTTTCATTATTGAAAAATGAGTTGTTTCAAAGCTTGAAATGTACCTTTAGATATCACTTGAAGCCATTTAAAGCCTTCTCTGAAAAAATCCCCAGACCCTCTCCCCCTGGCATTGCGACCACCTTCAGTGGTCCGTTTGCCGCGCCTGCATGCTGACTCCAACACCAGGTTTGGAGTCAGAATCTTCATATTGCCAGACTCCAACTTTCTTCAGAGCCAGAAACACTGCTGTCGAAATATTGCATGATGCAGGACATGTGAACGCTTTCTTCAACGCTGACTGTGGTGATGTTCTCGGAGTCGCAGATTGCTGATCCAGGTTCTACTGCGGCATTTTTAGCTCCCGCCGTCACCGTAGGTGAGCGAAGGGAGCTATGGATTCTACCTCCGTTTTTTTTTGGCCTCTTCTTTTGCCTATAACTTTGTGAGAAAATAAGCTAGGATAACAATTTTTGGTATGTGGGTTACTTCCAGGTGGCTAATGGACGGGTTAAAATATTTTTAATCTGAATTCAATACGCAAGGTTGCAGAGGAGAAAATGATGATGTGACGGCGTTGGGCCGTTGGGCCGTTGGGCCGTCCGTAAACAATTCGTTTCCGGAGCATATCTCTGAAAGTACTTGTCCGATTGTCTTCAAATTTTACACACAACACCCCTAGGGGGTCTAGTTGTGCCTTTTGGGGTATTTGAACTTTGACCTACTTCTGGTTCAGAACTATGACCTATTTAGACGTTTTGACGCGCACTTCGTTTCCGGAGCAGATCTCGAAAAGTACTGGGCCGATGACAGTCATATTGCACATACATGTTCTCTAAGGTCCCTAGTTGTGCCTTTTCAGGTTTTTGGACCTTGACCTGGAAGTTGACCCAGCACTTTGACCTAATTTATAACATCGGTAAATCCGACTGAAAGATTTTGCGGAATATCATGAAAACCGCTCAAGATAGCTACACCATTACTATAAAACAAATTGTGAGGTTCCAGGAGAGGATGCATCTTGAAAAATTTCAAGTTGATAAAATCAAAAATGGCCGCCTATCGGCCATTATTCACCTCGACAGGCCTGATATTGCGGAATATCATGAACACCGCTCAAGATAGCTACACCATTAATAACAAATAAATTGTAAGGTTTCAGGAGAGGATGCATCTTGAAAAATTTCAAGTTGATAAAATTCAAAATGGCCGCCTATTGGCCACTATTCACCTCGACAGGCCTGATATTGTGGAATATCATGAAAACTGCTCAAGATATCTACACCATTACTATAAAACAAATTGTAAGGTTTCAGGAGAGGATGCATTTTGAAAAAATTCATTTTGTCCAAGTTCAAAATGGCCGCCAATCGGCCATTATTCACTTTCACATGGCCGTTATTTGGTAAACCGTGCTAGATGGCTAGACCATTACTATAAAACAAAATGTGTGATTTCAGGAGAGGATGCATCTTGAAAAAATTTAACTCGATAAAATTCAAAATGGCCGCTTATCGGCCATTATTCACTTTCACATGGCCGATATTTGGTCAACCGTGCTAGATGGCTGGACCATTACTATAAATCGAAATGTGAGATTTCAGATGAGGATGCATCTTGAAAAAGTTTGACTTGATCAAATTTAAAATGGCCGCCTTTTCGGCCATTATTCATTTTCACATGGCTGATATTTGGTAAACCGTGCTAGATGGCTAGACCATTACCTGATTACTATAAAACAAAGTGTGAGTTTTCGGGGGAGGATGCACCCTAAAAATTTTTAACTTACGAATTCAAAATGGCCGACAATCAGCATTATTTACCTCGATAGGCCTGATATCAGGTAAACCGTGCTAGATAGCTAGACCATTACTATAAAACAAAATGTGACGTTTAGAGAGAGGATGCCTTTCAAAAACTTTCGACTCAATCGAATTCAAAATGGCCGCCTATCGCCACTATTTACTTTCACATTGCTGATATTTGGTAAACTGTGTTAGATAGCTGGACTATTACTATAAAACAAAATGTGAGATTACAAGAGAGGATGCATCTTGAAAAAAAATGACTAGATCAAATTTAAAATGGCCGCCTATCGGCCATTATTCACTTTCACATAGCTGTTTTTTGGTAAACCGTGCTAGATGGCTGGACCATTACTATAGAATGAAATGTGAGATTTCAGCTGAGGATGCATCTTGAAAAATTTTGACTTGATCAAATTCAAAATGGCCGCCTTTAGGCCATTATTCACTTCCACATGGCCGATATTTGGTAAACCGTGCTAGATAGCTAGACGATTACTATAGAATGAAATGTGAGATTTCAGCTGAGGATGCATCTTGAAAAATTCTGACTCGATCAAATTTAAAATGGCCCCCTATCGGCCATTATTTACTTTCACATGCACAATATTTTGCAAACTGTGTTAGATGTTAGTCCATTACTATAAAACAAAATTTGAGGTTTCGGGGGAGGATGCATCCTAAGTTTTTGACTAATTTATATCGAACTCAAAATGACCGTAAATCAGCTATTAGTTACCTCGATTGGCCTGATATCGGGTAAACCGTGCCAGATAGGTAGGCCATTACTGGGATACTGATTAGGATCATTAATTTCAATGGAGGTTTGCAATCTCTGACATACTGTCTAGTTCTATCTTACTCTTAGACTGGGCTTCTTAGACCTAGTTGTCTTGCGTCTTGTTGACCTAGCTTAGGACAACATTAAAAACCCTACACAAAATTGCTTAAATCAAACTCTAATTCGTCGCGGGAGCTCCTGGACTTATGTAGTCTTGTCTTCTTGTGTTCCGTCGTTCAGGCTGTCGTCTGCGTCGTCTTGTGGTCTTCCTTGTTCACCAGCTGTCAGGTCTAGTTGCAGATCCAGTGTCTCTTTTTGTTGTTCCACAATCTCTACAATTGCAGCTTTCTCCCAAGGCTCACTCCAACATCGCTGTAGCGTTCCTAGGGTCTCCATCATCTGGTTGAATTCTGGTGTTCCGACTTCAGACTTGCCAATTTCTTTGATGCTGTAAGAGCCTTGTTGTATTTCTCTTCTTCCGACACTGGTCTTCTTACTCTGGGGGATGCTGGGTTTGGTGTCCTTTTTGGGGTGCTGAATCTCTGTGCAGTGGTAGTAGAAGTCCGTTGAAGCTTCTGTCTGTAGTCTTCTCTTGTCCATCTTTTGTTCACGGTCGACTTGTCAAAGAGTGGTATTCCGTGTTCTTTTCTGGCAGCTAAGATGTGTTTGCAGGGGAGGCCGATGCTGGAATATGATGTGCAGGAGCATGTTGTGTCAGTAAAAATCAATTCCCCTCTAGTTGATTGGCAGGTGAAGCTTTTCTCTGATGCTGTCAAGGTGACTCTTTCTGCTCCCTTCTGTTCTCTTTGGACGATCTTGTAATAGGAGTGAGTAGGCTGCGTCGTCTTTATTAATTTCTGTTGTACATCTGGAGACTTTAGCTAGGACTGTTAAGGCACGATGCTGTCTTTCTGTGCGAATGTTGAAATCATCTTCAGGAGTATCTTGAGGAATTCTTGCAGCGGCAGATAGGAAAATGTCATGGACTTGATTTTCTGAAATGTTGATTCCACATGATTTGTAGTGCGTTTACCAAGGGAGAAGGATTGTCGTTTCAGTCCTTCAACCAACTGCGTTCTGATGCTGTGCCAGTTCTTGTTGTACATAGTATTCTGTGACAGTGGCGATTTCTAGTGCTAGCAGATCTTTGTAGTTTCTTGTGTACATATTCTTCTTCTGATGGGCTGTAGGTGATTCGTTGAAGGACTTTTAATACAGTTGTGCGTTGTGCGCTGGTGATCTCCATTTTCTCTGTTGTGATTTCTCTCTTGAAGGTGCGAAGAACATGGAAGAGGCAGTGTAGCAGAAAAATCTGTGGCATTTCAGACTTCAAAACTCTTCTTTCCACCATGTCCTTATCTGTGAGGGCGACTTTCGTTTCTTTCCAGCTGGGATTCTGTTCTTTAAATATGCTGATCATGGTGGGAATGGATGTCTCTTCTTCGTTCCCCACTACAAAAGCTGTGACGATTTCACTCCCACCGTTGCTGTCTATCACTAGCATCAGATACAGGGGCATTCTCTGGTCGCTGGTCTTGTGTGTCACTAATATCACTTCAGGGTACTGTTCAAATTTTTTTTCATAGTTTCATCTTGGATGAAGATGCCTTGTACTTCATTAGCTGTATCTGTGACATACTGCACAAATAGATCTATATACGGGAATCAAGCCAGGAACGAGGGTGATAGTGAGTTATAGAGTTCGCGGCTCAGTAAGCGACGTTAAAAGTGACATTTAACAACTCAGTGACTATAATGATCTGTTAGGCCTAATTACAGCAGAAAAAAATGAAAAGTCCCCAAAATAAAAAATTACAGTATACAGTAAAACTAATTAAGTAAGTGTAGAGTGCTAAATCATCGTGATGCTAAATTTTCATAGCCCTGGATAGTCACATGCTGTACTTACCAGTGTACAGTATCACTGTTCAACCCTTTCAGGCCTGAATTTACCATTGTCATCTCATCCACAACAAGCCGCGAATTGCTGTCGCAATTCTCCACTTGTAGTGGATGAAGATGACTTGAAGTGAGTGAAAAAATAGAGAAAATTGCCATGTATTGGCAAACCAGTTTCATGTATATTTTCATTCTCAAACCCTTTGTTGTAAGAAAATTAAGTCTGTTTTCAGGGATGTAAAATGATGCTTTAATGCATCGTGAGGGCTTAAAGGGTTAATACTGGAAAACATGGATTAGACCATTTAAAAAAAGGCAGTGCTGAGTGCTGTATCATACTCTATCATAACATAGGGCTAACTTTTCATAGCCCTGGATAGTCACATGCTGTACTAACCACTGTACAGTATCACTGTTTAATACTGGAAAACATGGACCATTTAAAAAAAGGCAGAGGCTAATCGTACGTGATTCTTTATAATATAACTCTATGGACAACTTCGTTCACAGAATGACAGGATACCATTAACTGCTATTATAACTTATAACTAGCCGTACGAATAGCCACTCCGTTAAAAAAATCATAATTTGCAAATTTGGTACAAACATAGCAGTTAAATTTAAAAATGGATTTATTTTGCAATTACATTTATCTTTATTAAAAGTTTTTTTCTAATAAATCTGAAACTAATCTTTTTAGGTCAAGGTTTCCTCTGACAAATCTACATGCATGAAAACTTCTAACTGGTGAGCTTCCACCACTTGTGATCTGCCATTATGGTGTCTACAATGACTACTGGACCTATTCCTCCCCATCCATACTATGACAAGACAGACCAATCGGCTTATGTTGAATGCCCGGCTCCCAGAGTAAAACCAGAAGCTAAATTCATAGCTGAACATGCTCAGGGAAAAGTAGGTCTGCTTCTAGTGCAGGGGTCCAGATTTTCGGGAGCACCTTTAAAACCAAGTGAGTTTTTTCAAAATAAATTTATTTTTCAATTGTCATCATTTAGTGTTGGTTAATTATATTATTAGCATTGTTTATGAATTTTTTTTGTCATTGTCATCCATGACATTAAACCTTTCAATGGGGGACCGTCTTAATATGTTAAAATCTGACGTCTGTAAACGTCAGATTTTCCCCTATAAAAGACTATCCCGGCACTGAAAGATATCAAATAATTATAATGGCCGAAGACCCATGACATAGGTATTTAAACAGGGTTCGTATGGTGCCTTAAAAGCCTTGAAAAGCCTTGAATTTTAAATTATTTTTTCAAGGCGTTGAAAGGGCTTGAATTTTGCCAAAGGCCTTGAAAAGCCTTGAAAATTAACCATTTTGAAAGCTATTTCGCAATTTTTTAAAAAGGCCAAGAAGCCATTCCGTAGAAGGTTTTTAATGACAGCCAAGATCCATAGTGATCATGCTTTTATTCCAAGTGGGCTTGCTACTTGTCTACATAATTGCTATTAAACAAAATTTATTTTTCAAATGTTTGTATTAATGTTTTACTTGGTTTGCGTGGGGCCTGGAAAAACCTACTTTTGGGCCTTGAAAAGGCTTTGAATTTTGTTCTGCCCATGGTGTATGAAGCCTGTTCAAACCCTTTAGTCTCCATGGTTTAAACAAAAATAAAAGGATTTAAATTTATTAGCTTTTAAGAGCTATGCTATTCCATAACAAGTATTTTCTTAATACTGAGAACTTCTGTAGGCCCTATCTTTATTATTTTTTTAAATATTTATTTAATATCAGAACCACAACCAAAAGATCATGTGAAGGAAAATGTTAAGAGGATGCGTCGTATACAACGTGAAACAAAAAGGAAAGAAACTGCCACAGAAGTAAACAAGCCTGTTCCAGTTAAAGCATTATGGAAATCATCCAAATATGAAGAGGTGCCATCTAAAGTCACAGAACATTTACAGGTAACACATCTCTGATTATGTGATGATATCAATCACTTCAACCCAGTAATATTGTTTTTTGTGTTATCCTCATTTAGAAATAAATCCTTCAAGTAAATCTGAATTTACATGTTTTTTTTGTTAGGAGCTGCAAGCTGAATCAAATGACCTGTCCACTTCTTCATCTTGACCTGGATACTTCGCTGTTAAAATCATGTATTTTTTAATGTAAAGTTTTAAATATTCCCCATGCAGTGCAGCATCCACATTTGAAAAAAAAACAGTCCCTAACAGGATAACAGTTGCTTTGATTGATTATTTGTTTGTTGCTTCCAGAAGGCGCCTGATGCACCTAGAGCCTTTTCCTGCAATTATTTAAGGGCCCATTCAAGAGCTGGCTGGGTTTCCCAAACTGCAAGAGCACCATCTCCAGCCCGATCTGAAAGCTCCATACCAAGGGCTGAAACTGCACGTGAGGTATTGAAATGAACTATCACAATGAACTATCACAATGAACTATCACAATTAACTTGTCTAGCCACTAAGGCGTGACCTTGAATATGAAAGGGTGTATACACCCTTTCTTATCCAAGCCGACAAAGTTATATGTCTGCATTTACTGATGTGAGACGTATTTTGACAGGTGAAATTCATCCGGAGAGATATTGACTTTGTGAAAGCCAATGGAAGGGCAGCACGGAACTCAAATATGAAACGATGTCCCAGCATGACCGCATTAGACGATCTCAAGAAGAAAATGGAGGAGGCGGAGATTTATTATCACAGAGGAGAGGTTCCATCATAGTATGTATTCTCTTGAGCTTGACTCTCCAAGATTTAAGCGCTATAGAAGTGACCGAATTAGGCGATCCTCCTGCAGTGTTCCAGCTGGTCATTTTTAATAAGTTTAATTTATTTTAATTTAGCGCTTCAAGGGGTAATTATTTGATCAATGAGCATCCAACCTGACAATATTTTCACAATTTCAGTGACATTATATATTGGAGGTTTAAAATTTGCTTGAAATCTGGTAGCTAAGAATATAGTGGGTTTTTTTTTTTGGGGGGGGGGTGGCAATAATTTAATCAAATCTATTATATATATGAGGTTAGAAATACAGTGTTTGCAACTGCATTAAAAAAAGTAACTATATTTTTTAGCTTGAGAACGAGGCAAAAACAATGGGCTGCTCAGGAATCAGAAAGGAAAGCAAATGAGCCAGATCCTGACATGCCAGAAGGCCATCGTCTTATGCCAGATGCAGAGAGACGTGAAACACTAGAGAAATTGAAAAGCAGTATGTATGATTTGTATAATTAATATATTTATATAATATAACAAGTCAGATTAACATGTTTCTGTGTCCGATCTACATACAGAAATTAAAATGATCCTCATTCATTCAAACTTGCTGAGAGTTTAGGTATTTACCTAAGGGGTTGTTTCTGCGGATTAATCACATTTTTTAAACGGACTGTTGCGCAAAACCATGGAATCCATGTAATAATCCTTATCCAGTGCATACAGTAAACAATTCTTATGGGATGGAAATATCATAGAAAACATGGTGAAAATCTCTGCTAAGCCATTTTGAGCTTGCCAGCTACATGTTGATTTTTTTTACTTTTGAATGTCATATAAAAATGTAAGTTATCAAAATGTATGATACTATATCTGCTAATTGTTTTCAGCTGAGAAGGAATTACTGAGTCAGTTGCATTCTATGCCAATTCGAACAGACACCGTGCGTATGCGTACCTGCAAGGAAGGTCTGGAGAACAAACTAGCTGAGATTGATGAAGCAAAGAAAATCTTTTCAAGACCCAAAGTCTTTGTGCGGCTGGACCCATGAAGAAAACTTGTAAAACTATCATCGACATTTATCTCTATCTAGCTGTATGTCATACTTTATTTTATTGCAAAGTCACAGTCTACTATCAGCATGACCAGTAGTTGTAATTTTTGACTTGGCATATTTAATAATAGTATAACCTCAGGAATTTATCTGCTGTCTGTATACTATGCATGCACAGTAATATACAGTTGATGTCAGTATAACAGCTCTTTAGCCTTAGAGCCTTTTAATGTAGTGGTGTTCCTAGACTGTGATATATACATTTCCAAATGCAGACCTGCATATCTATTTAGTATTATTCTATGGCTGGTTACAGAACAAGCAAAAAGTTGTTTTAATAATATCCAGGAATCGCAGCCCGTAGTCCAAAATCACTACTGTATAAGAGAAACTTCTTTCGTTTGCTCTGTAATCATATTTATAACGGCTAGATGTGTAGTTTTAACTATGACCATCACCTTGGTATTATGGTGTTGTATCTTCCTTTTTGCAAAGTGGCAGACACAACCGCTTCATTCCAAGGGGACCACTGGTAGGTGGTTACGAGGTTTTAACAATTGAAGTGCTAAAAGTAAATTTAAATGTTCACCTACTTTGAGATGTGACAACTTTGGCAGGGTAAGAATGACTTGGGTAGGATTATTTTGTATTTATATCTGAAATGTAATTTGCCTACCAAAATGTTTGTTTGATCACGGGTACATTATCAGAGAGTTACCATCACTACATTTTCACTCATGTGAAAACGCCATTGCCATCTGATCAATTCATTCATGCTGAATTAGAAGATAGTCATAAAATACAATGTAGTGCCTTTGTCAAATTGAACATGAAATCCGCAAAAAGTATTAGTCAAGGACAGGTGATATGAATAATGGTTGATTTTATATTCACTTATAGAAGACAAGGATATAAGACATCAATGAGCTCTTTGGTTTGCATACACATTTATAGAAAAAAATGAAATGCTGGTGGACTAGTTCACATTCATGAAATTAATTGGTATGCAATTTCCTCTATCAGTGTCTATGTGAGATATTATGTTAGCAATTCTAGAGTTAAATGGATCAAAATCAAATGGACACATCACTTGCAAAAAATATTAGATTATTTGATCCATATAAGTGAACAAGAGAAATAATTTTGCAGAAATCATGTCATTGTCAGTACGAGTCATAGGTTTTACCAATGCTTTTTTACCATACTTTTTTGTACAACAATGTTGTAGAGAACAGTAAACATACTTTTACATGATGTAGTTTATAGAACCTACACATTATGTAGCACACGTTATATTAGTTAAAACTGATTGATGCTCACGTGTGTGAGCATCTAATCTATAATGTAATGCTCACATTATTATATAGACTAGCTATGCATCTTGCAAAGTAGAAGTATTATTTATTAGTGGTAAATTGTCTGCTGAGCAATATTACAAATATTATAACCAAAGAAAATAATGTTGGTGATAAAATATATTTTGGGGACGTCACCATAGTCAAGTTAACAATTTAATACCTAAGAAGATGTCTTTGTCCATTTTTAAATCAAATGGTCTCATACATGTATGAGGGGGAGATTAGAAATTGTTGATTTGGTGATACTTGATTGTCTCTTGAATCTCTTATTTTAGTTAATTGTTTAGTGTTACTTGAGATGCTTTAACCTTCTCAGCACCCAGGGTTTCACACCACTTTCAACAATCATCCCGGGGTGTGAATTGCTCACTTAATTCACACCACACCACAATGTTAATCAAGAATACCGAAGCAAAAAAGGTTAAAGTGTTATTGATTTTCTCTTGAAATTCACCATTGTGTTGCCAGGCCTGTAACAACACAGTTTCAAACCAAATAAAGGGACACTGATATTAAAAAAATGTTTTGTGGTAGTCCAGTAGCTCAGGTAATCAAAAGATCTAATTTTTGAGACGTCACTTTTTCACAAATAACAATATTTTTCGTCATTCAAAGCTGGAAATTGCGTCAGCAATTCCAGCTTTAAATAATTAAAAAAAGAGAAACAAAAAATTCAGCTTTATTTGAAATATGCCACGGGTGTTGAAAGGGTTATCGCCGTTACTGTTTTACTCGTGTAGCTATGTACACTGTCCTGTTGGTCACCATGTTAATCTTAATTCACTGTTTCACCCCATGTAGCTCGTTTCTTACACAGTGAGAGCTCTGTTATCTACCTGCGCTCCAGGTGAATAAAAAATTGTTAAAATCCCTGTGGCTCACTTTTTTATTCTCGTGACATATGCCTATGTTGAAAATATTTTCTGGCATCGTCATATTTAATCTAGCAATTAAGTAAGGTTTGAATAAAATATTTGAATACAAATTACATATCCTTACGGCTTGTGGTTCTGAAGACATGAAAATCTATTTGCCTTGAGAACACCAACTCATCTACCCACTTACCTGTAGTTGTCTTGCTACCAAGACCCACAGGGAAAAGTACAACCGGTACCATTTGTTAAACTTGTGAGCGTGCTTTTATCATTCTTGCTGACCACCCAAATATTTAACCTCCAAAGCTTTCATAGGCCAATAAAAAGCACTAAAATTGATTTTAGTTGTGATTGGCTATGAAAGGGTTGATGCGCATCACTGAATAGGTGTCCACTCTTGTAAATTGTAATATGGTTGCTTATTCGTACAACGTAGCCCATATTATTTACTTTAATATGCTATACCAACTTCAGAATGCCTGACATGCGGCCATGATCGACTTTAGTATGCGTAATATCTGGCAAACTGTCTTATCTAGCTTGACCATTACTAAAAATGAAAATCCCACACTAAGGGAAGAATTCACCCTGAAAAAAATAAACTTGATCAAGTTCAATAGTGGCAGACTATTGGCTATTACTTTAATATTGTTGATATCTGGCAAACCATGCTAGATAGCTAGACCATTACTATAAATCATATGTGGTTGCAAGGAGGTGAGATTACTTGAACAGTTTCAACTCTAGCAAATTCAAAATGGCCGGTTATCCACCATAATATACGTAAATACATGTATGCCTGCTATCTGGCAAACCGTGCTAGTAAGCTGGACTGTTATGCTTGCTATAAAACAAAATTTGAGCCTTCATGTAAGAATGCAACCTGAAATTAAAATTCAAAATGCCTGACTGTACTTTGATATTTTAAATATTTCGCAAGCCATGCCTAATAGTTGGACCATTACTAAATGACAAAATGTGAGATTGGCAAGGAGGGATATGCCATGAAAATTTTGAACCTAATCAAATTCAAAATGGCTGGAACTACGGTGTCCGCCATTATTGACTTCAGGGAAAACTGATGTGATCGGTAAACAATGGTCAGGCTTAGTTACAATTTTCAAACTGCCTCTACAGAATAAATGCAAATTGGCCGGAAATATATATAGTCCAATCAATCTAAGATACTATTTGGTCAAACATGAAAAAACTGCAACAACATTTCTGTTGCTACAATGCATTATTATAAGGTCTCCAGAACAACATCAAAAGTCTATATTTGGTGGAAATGAGTGAAAAAGGACATTTTGTATATAGGGCGATTGCAGTCAAAGGCCCTATCCTACAGAGGTTAGGTAGGTTTGAGTTCGATTAGTTTAGTCCTAAACATTCGATTACATACTGTCTGGCATAAATATAAAATAAAACTGTCAGATTTAAAGCTGATTACAAATATATACATTATATTACCCTTTAGCGCCTCCCCATCGACATTTAATGCATCCCCATTGAATCCCCGATGCACTTTAACGCCTTTTGTTTTCATTGCTCTTCAACGCCATTGTAATCCATTAACGCCTCTCTGGTCTCGTTTAGCCATTGACAACTTTTCCATCGCCCTTAAACGCCTCTCTATCACCCTTTAACGCCTTCTCATCGCCCTTTAACGCTTCCTCATAGTCTCCCCATCGCCATTTACCACCTTTCCGTGCCCCTTTCAAGCATCAGTTTAATGCATACACAACACACTTTAATCCCTCCTCGTCGCCTTCGCACCCGTCACACTTCACACCTTTCTATGCATTTTAATGCCTCTCTGTTGCCCCTTAACAGTTACCTCTTTGTCATCGTTTAACACTTGCTGCCATTTAGCTGGTCACATTTTAACGCAACCCCATTGTCATTCAACGCCTTCGCGTTATCTGGAATGCCTCTCCATGGCACGTACTTTAACGTCTACATTATACTTGTATAGTGTACATATACTGTAGATCAGTGTTTAAATTGGCTGCGATTTGCTGACTTTTCGCCATGTCTAGAATTCAGAAATTTTCAACTTTTTTTTGTCGCACCTAGGCCTTACATATAGTCACAGAGCTGTGAAATGTCACCTTTCAATGGCGCTTACTCAGCTGTGAAATCTACGACTCGCCTCATCCTGTGTCTGGAGGACAGTGTCATCTCAATCATCTCACCATCCTCAGGAGGTTCTCCTGGCCCAGTTTAGCCTATATGTGCACAAAGGTGGCCTAAAGCCCGATGCATTTCATTTTCCCCTCATCCATCATTACCACCAGTAGGCATTGTCCTTTGTCAACCACACCCTCTTATGTACTACCAATTATGGCAATCACTATATCCAGTGTGTTACGACATGTGCCAGCCTTCTCAACTGATGCGGGCAATCACGCAAATATTGGTTTATATTGGGTTAGCGCCAGCCTACTAGGTCAATGCAGCACCCGCATTGATCAGTGCATGCGCTGGTGTATGCCGTGGTAGCCTTAAATAACCGGCAATAGCATGTGTTGGCATTAGTTCTTTGACGGGGAATGAATGGAGTTACCTTTCCTATTGTTATTGGGGACTATCCGACCCGAGGATAGCAGAGCCGCGCGCGCGAAATGCCACAGAGTCAGCATTAATTTGCACAGCGATACACAAGTCTCCGGCCGTCAGGGGGTAGATCCCCTTGATCAATGCATGCGCTGGTGTATGCCATGGTAGCCTTAAATAACCGGCAATAGTGTGTGTTGGCATTAGTTCTCTGACGGGGAATGAATGGAGTTACCCTAATTCCTACTGTTACTCTGGGGACTATTCGACCCATGGATAGCGGAGCCGCGCGAAATGCCACAGAGTCAGCTTTAAATTGCACAGCGATACCCAAGTCTCCGGCCGTCAGGGGGTAGATCCCCTAGACATGCCCATAACCCCTAATAGGGCGAGTGAAGGAAAACACTCTCAATAACCCACCATGCCTTATCACCCCCACCCTCACATCATCTGTACATCATTCATCTCATCAATTGAATATAACGTTTTTATCGTATTACAATGTCACTTAATAATTACTACTACTTGTGTCAACATTTGGGCAACATCCAGTGTTAGTTGCGCTGTGGTAATATTGTTGTAGAAACACATTACTAGTAATTATAACATCGTCATCAATAGCGGATGCGTAATATGGATTCATAGCATAATTCTATACATATTGCTCCTGTAGTAGGCCTACAGACAAAGGTTGTGTGTTTAATTGAAATCGCACGTTATACAAAATGTTTTTTTCACGCACTGCCACTAAATGTATTATTTTAGACATTTTATATAATGTTCTGGAGACCTTGTGTAATATGATATTAAAAAATATCTTGACAATAGTTTAAGATTTAATACATATCTGCCTACAGTAGCTGCATACATAGGCTAGCTATTGTATGGGAGCTGCAGAATGAGATAAGCATCTTATGAAGTGTGCTGGATACACTTTTTGTATTATTACCTTGCAAAATGTACATAGCCTACACAATACATGCCACAAATCAAAACAAACACTGACTTATTACAAACGATCCATTTATTAATAAATAACAACAACAAATATCCAATCTTTGGCAAACAGATATAAACCCGATGATAACTTCTTTGTCTAAATATGGGTTATATTTATCATGATGTCCCCAACCAGCAAACAAGGCGTTGACTCAATGTTGGTTTGATCTTGGACTAGCGTCATAGACATTGGGCCAACATTAAAACCACAATGTGTCAACGCTTGTGTTTGCTAGGCACTCAGCAATGCAGGCCTTACACATCCTCAGTTTTGTAATAAAAAGTCGTATATATACTACTTTACCAAGTCGCAGATACGAACCTTCAATGCAAAGGTGACGTCAAATACAATTTAATAAAATCCATGTACATTATAAAAATGTTTAAAATGTATCACATGATTTATCTCGCAACAAATTATAGGTTATATATGGTACATTCAACTAATTCCTCTCTTGCTCTTTTCTATAAAATCTTCATGAATTTCAGGAAAATGCAGATACAAATGTTTATATAGGGCGTATTAAATGCAAATTACACAAATTACTGCTGTGCCCAGTTTCAAAAAGTCTATGTATCGTCCCTTTGGATATGAAAGGGTGTATCTGCTACTTTACAAAGTGGCAGACACACTCTTTTATATCCAAGGGGACGATATTACGTCATATCAGAACTGAATGATGGGTGAGATTTCCGAATTCTTCACTTGGCCGGCTGCAACGATCTTTCATTGGTTACAGGCAGACTTCGACAAATATGGACCTATGTTAAATATGGACCTATGACATTTATTATTTAATTATAATTATTAAGTACCTGTAATAAAAGAATAAAATATTTCATTAAATGTCCATTTTGAATAGATATATCTTATCAAAGAATAATAATTGAGCTGACAGATTTTACTGAATTGGACAACCCCTCTTTTGTGACAGGTTTACACAAAAATTAGACAAATATAGGCCTAAGTCTTTTAACAAAGCAATAACTGATTGCAGATTGGCTCATGTGTCAAAGTCTATACTCAGTTCACAATGACAAACTGGATGTATATTACCAGATTCAGTTCTGTATTTGTGCAAGTAATGGTTAGTGAGCGGTGACTTCGACAAATTGGTAAAATAAATCATATATTTAAAATTGGATTGAAATTTAAGATCATTATTTTATTTAAAACTTATTAACTACCTTATGTTAAAAATCTAACATGTAGAGACAATAATTTTATTCTCTCAGTGAATCATTCACAATTATAAAACATTGTCAGTTTGTATACACTATATCATCCCATAGCAACCAGCGTGTCATATTTGAGTGGAACATGCGACACTGGTTTCTAAGGGTTAAAAGGCTACAAAAAGTGTGAGATTCAATATGTAGGCCTAGTGTCAACAAAATATTAAATGTTACAAACTAATCTATATTCATGGTCGCCAAAATACAGATTTTTTAATTTATTAAATTCTCGAACTAGTTGTACCAACACTTGCAATGTTTCCCACAAAGGATCTGAAATTTGATAGCACATGATTTGTACTTCTAGAATATGATTATTACTTTTTACATGAAGTAATTTTAAAAGATTCAGACAGATCTGCAAATACATGTACTATAATACACAACACAGCATATTAAGAATACAATATCTAGAAACAGATTCAGTATACATCAATACTACTGCAAAGTAAAATCGAGATCCTTGAAAAATTTATATTTAGTAATTCTGAATTTAAGTTGATCCTTTCTCCCGTATGATTGCGACCAGATCGCCAAGTTTTCTGGCCTTTTGTATGTCCCCTTTCACATCCAATCGGCCAGACATATATGCGCTGAAGATGCTCAGCTGTTCCATTAACACAAGCCCCATGTCACTCGTAGACATGGTCAAAGTGACATCCGCATCTCCTCCCGGCAGCGCCCCGTGCTGTGCGGAACCCGTTCCTGAAAAAAGATCATTGCAATGAGAATCTTGTTTATCAACCCTTGTACTGTCATTTCAATTTTCACCCACTTGGAAGTTGTGTCTCAATAAAGCGACCCGAAACTTCCAAGTGTTAACCCTTGTGTTGCTATATACATATACCTTTTAACACAAGTTTTAAAACAAATAATTACAACTAAAATTTACAATTGTGGTAGATGCCTGGATACTAAAATAACTCGTCTAGGATTTTTACAAAAATATAAATATTTTTCTACATTCAAAGCTATAATTCTTTTTCATCAAATTGATGCTGCAAATGAATTTGTTGTATTTAAAATATTGACAATTTAGCAGAACAAATGTTAAGATTAATTTATTATAGGTAAATGATTAACAATATGAACTGAAACATGTAACTAACATGCTGAACCCTTTTTTAAAAAAAATTGAAAATAATAACAAATTGACGCTACCGTTTTTAACATCAAGATAGTACTTCCCCCCATTTTCTCCAGTCAAGTTGAACTGATATGTTGAGCCAAATTCTGCCACCATGTCAGAATTCAAATAAGGCTGTATGGCATTTATTAAGTCATCAGCGGTTTTGAATTTGGGTTCATCTTGTATTTGAGATTCTGAAAAAAAACGATTCACAAAATAGACTTAAAATTATGGTTTCCAGTTGGTGCTGTATCACTTATCTGTATTATTGCATCAGTAATGATGGCTTCAAATTAGTTATTAGACTTTTTAAAATTTGTGAACTGTGCCTTTCTGTGATTTATTTGAGATGAGACGATCTAAATTTAGAATATAATTGATCAGCAATTTTTTCAGGATATTTTTTTTGTTTCTTCTATCATGTATCATGAAATCAAGTGAGAAAAAATTGATTCAATAAAATACCTGTTTTCTTCTTCTAGCTTGGTCAGCACAATAAATCTTGAAATTAAGAGATCTGTGATGATAATGGCACATTAATACTAATTATAGACATACCTGGCCTTTTTGTTGACTGATTGACAAATGCTTCACTTTGCACTTGCGGCACCGGATGTATTTTATTTCCCTGATGTCCCATCTGCTTCAACAACTCTTGCTGCATTTGTTCTAATGGCATTGATTGCTGTCCAGATGGGAATAACATTGGACCAAGTAAATTTAAAGGATTAGCGGCTGGACCCAGGTTAGGTTTAGAGATTATCTTAATTTCTGACCTACAAAAATAAAATTCACATGTAAAGTACGGTATGTCTGTAAAATGAGGATCATACGGTGAATTTTAACACTTTTCCTGCTAAATTTCCAGTTAGTACTTCTTATTCATTTGAAAGTCAAGTTGCAAACACAATTTTCAGGTTATTTATATCTAAACCTTCAAGCCCTCACGATTCAATAAAGCATCATTTTAAATACCTGAAAACAGATTAAATTTTCCCACAACTAAGGATTTTAGAATGAAAATTTCCAGTAAACTGGTTTACCAATACATGGCAATTTTCTTTAATTTTTCACCCACTTTAAATCATCTCCATCCACTACAAGGGGAGAATTGCGACAGCAATTCGCGGCTTGTAGTGGATGAAGATGACAATGTCAAACTCAGGCTTGAAAGGGTTAGGAGAAATATCATCTCCAAAATTAGTTTACCATAATTGTTATTCTGAGAGACTAAAGCAAAATAATTGATGAATTTCATTGACATTTTAAATGGGAGGAGAGGGATTAATATTACATTGGTACTTTTGCAGTCAGGTAACTAGGCTCATAAAATGCTAGTGGAAATATCATTCATATATTAAGGAAAATCTGTACTTTAGAGCACACCAAAAAGTATCAAGATTTACAACTGCAAGTCAAAGAATGAGAATGATTTTTCAAAACAACAACTGTAGGCCTAAATTTGTGAGACTCACATATCAAATCTCTCCACCTGGACTCCCCATGTCAGTGTCATTTTGTTCACATCCTCCTAAACAAGAGATTTTAGAGCTTTTGAACCCAATATTTCTAATTGCCGTAGACCCATAACATAGGTATTTAAATAAATCAGAAAGAGCTAACGAAGACATTTATGATGATTTCAAATTGAAAAAAGCCCATTTGGTTGCGATGTTATTTTACAAATTAATTCAGCGCTTTAAGGGTTAACAGTCTAACATGCCTAGAACCCATTGTAAACACCATGTCACATAGGGGCCTAAAGGCCTAGATGTGCCATGCAAAATATTTTCCAATATTTTTTTTAAATAAAGGGCTTTGAAGATACACATGCATTTAGGCTCAAATTTCATTAATTAACAATTTTTTCATACTTGAAATACAAAGGTAAATTTTGAAAATTTATATCTAAAACGATCATTATATCATATGTCAGTGAACTTGGGCTGTCTGTCTAATACTTGAATCAGATTGCAATTTAATGAGAGATCACATTCTGAATAGAGGAACAGAGTAGTGCTCATGTATTGACTATGTTTATAATTTATAAGTTATACTGCACCCTCGCGCATTAATATGCATACACTTAGTGTTCAATTATGGGTGCATGCACTTACATTTGAACATGAACATAAATATTGTTCAAAATCAGTATTTATGATGATTTAAAATAAACAAGGAATTGTAGTGATGGAAGACAATATACAAATATATAGTACTGTACCCACCTTCAAGTCTTCCATGATGATAGCTTTGTTGGTTTGCAGGTCACTTAAACAATGTTTGGCAAAATGTTTTTGAAGTGCAGTTTGTGCGATCATACGTGTGGAATGATTAAGATCTTTCACATTGTAGACTGACAATACGGCATCTCGGATGTGATAGTAAACATCACATCCCACTTCAAGTGCTGCATTGTCTATAGTCATAATCTGCAACAGCAAGGTTAAACTTGGAATTTAACTTTGTTTACTTCAAAACAATGTTGATTTTCATAATCATGCACTTACTAGGTCGAATGTAATGAAAACCTCTGAAAATGCAAATGAAATTTTATAATTAAAATTTTTGTTCGTTACAAGTCTAATAATGCCATAATTTTAAGATATCAAATTATGGCTCCCCATTTTTACAAATGGACTACCCATTTTTTTATTCACTATTTGTAAATTACACTATTGAACCAGTTGAGTTTTTTTTGAGACATTTTAACAACAAACTGTATGTATTGATAATCTCTTGCAAAATTAATTACACATTGTAAATAACCTTTTATTAAATTGCTATTACATTCTGTCAAAATAATTTGATAGGGACTTCCCTGGCATACAGTAACACAGATATGTATCAGTTTGTATAATTTAAAATAATCATGCACATCTTAGTTGAGGAACAAATTAATCCGAGTTTCACATTTAGAAATGTCAGGGGTGTGAAAAAAAACCTAGCTGGAACTATTCTGTGACAAGTTTGCTCGGGCACTACAGAGTGCTACAAATACTTCCCTTAACACTTGTACTGCTGACTGTTTGTGAATATTTTTTAATCATTTGAAGTTGGAATTGCTACGCAATCTTCAGCTACAAATCACTAAAAAATTTTTTTTTTTAAATAGGCATCCCCCAAAATTTAATTATTTGATTAACTGATCATCTCCCAGAAGACACGAGACATCGACCCAATGTTGGACCAATGTTGGGCCACCGTCTACGATGTCCAGCATTGGGTCGATGTCTTGTGTTTTCTCAGCAGTGGTCTTAGCAGCACAAGGGTTAAAAGCCTGTTCAGGTGTGTGATTTTTACTACTCCTGTAATACAATATGGAGGTGCTGTGGTGTGAGAGTGCAATAACACCCCTTAGAAATGAAGCCACGATTGACCCAAAATGGAATGTCTTATCATAATTTGCATGTTTGGGACCATAATGCATCTCATAGACATAATGTGTGTGTACCTTTAAAACGCTACATGCACCCATCACAGACTTGAGACAGATAAATTCATGTACTGGTCTATATTTAATAATATGGCTAAAAAACATACCTTTTGTGGAGGAACACTGAAAGCTTTTGTTCTCAAATCAACTGGATACCACTGATCAATGCAAGGCAGAACCAATGCTGTGCCTATAAATATTGTAGCATGGTAAATCATGTAAATAGAAAGATATATGATACCGTGGAAAAAATTATTATGAGATATTGGGTTTTGAGTATAATAACCCTTATGCTGCCGGTACCGAATATATCCGTTTTCAAGCAAATTTCCGACCAATAAATTCAACTCGAATGGCTAAAATGTTTTGTGATAGATGCTTAGTTAATGTAATAGTTACATTTTGAAAGTGTATATTTGTTCATAAAAATAATTATTTTCCCTCATTTCGTCGTTAGCAATTTCAGCTTCAAATGAATGAATAATAATCTGAAAAAATCGGCAGCATAAGGGATAACATGAAACCCATATTTTGAGCACATAGAAAGAAAGCTTTCAAGATCAGGTTGACCAGATAACTCCTTCCTTTTCAGTAATTAAAAAAGGCCACACAACCGTATTTAAAAGTCCCAATTTAAAGGAGAGGCCCATAAAAATGCTGTTGGATCGTTAAAATAATATACAGATATTTGCATGTTTCAATCACAGCTATTAAAAACTTTCTTTAAAAATCATTAAATCACATACTGTTGCATTAAGACATTTATTTGTTTATATTGAATACACCCCATGACTATGCCCATGAAGCAAGTGACATTATCAATGATATTTTAAGTTATTCTTTTCCTACCTGGGTCTCTGGTCGCCAACAGTCTTCCAAGTCGGAACACAACAAGTTTTTGATGATTTTTCACTCTCTGCGGACAAGAACATCAAACAAAATTATTGTTCTGAAGATACAGAATTTGGAATAAAAGATAAATTTTAAAATAAAGCATCAGATATAGTTCTGATTAACCCTTTAAACGCGGACCCCGAGTATACTCGGGGGCAAAAGATGTCTCCCTGTCGCGGACCCCGAGTATACTCGGGTGCAGAGTGTGTTTTTTCGTATTTTTGTCTGTAAAATCAATGTGGTCCGACAATCATGAGGGTAGCCTTGTTTTTGCTGATAAAAGTTTGTTTCTCTTTTGATTGTGCATGGATAGCATCCCATAAGAATATCTGGGCCGATGTGAACCTGTCATTCTTTTAAAGGATTCTTTTGGAACTAAAAATTCAAAATGGCCGCCGTGAAATCAATAAAATTATCATAACTTTCTCGATAATTGAGATAGAGACTTGATTTTTCCACCAAAGCTATATTTCTGTTATCAAAGAATACAATAAAACAAACCATACCTTCCTTTGGCATCATCATCATGCTTAAAATGCAATAATAATACTTATATGACAACTATCGCAGCAGTGCGGATTGCATGGTTGTACACCTAATCATTACTCATTACCTATATAATCATTACGCATTTAGTACGCATCACCCATAAACTGATAAACGTGACATTTTACATGATTTTGACATAACCTTCACATTTATTTTGGGCGGCATCCATGCAAAAAAGCACACCCTCAACCCATGTCAACCTCCATACCCAATTATATATCAATCTTTTGCGATGGAAGCCCAAGCTGATGCTACATGCTGCTGCATAATTATAATTTTGCTTGTTCAATTGAGCCTTGAAGAATGGGGGTGTAATGAGGGCAAACATGGGGGCATTACCCCTCCCGATATCAGCACTGCCCTAGATTTCCTAAAAATGTGTGCTGAAATGATACCCGACCTAGTATGTGTCACCATCAGTCCTTTCTAATGGATGACTGCACCACTGAACAGCTTGAAATTGCTAAAAAGTGTGTATTTTCAATATTTTTTGCGAGTTTGACCTTGAAATGACCTTGACATGACCTTGGTGTTAACTACCAATAAAGCACAACTCGTTCTCATGTTATTATTTGCTCATAAGCTAAGATCCTGCTGGTGTCTTCCCACAAATCTGACATTACCTGATTACAAAATATTCTTATTTTTTTTCACCCCCCCCCCCCCCAGGAATTTAGCGGTGGGGATGCAAGTGTGCCCAGGAGTTCAGCGTTAAAAGGGTTAAAGACTCATCCTTCTGAAGAATACTTTAATATTTTACCATTTAAAAGATTTGGGATGTAAAGGGGCGCCTGTTTTAATCGCTTAGTGCGACTATAGTTTTTTATTAGATTTTTATTCAGGGTTCACCACAGTGCCGGCACTGCCGGTTGCCCGACCGGATAAATTTTAAAAAAAAAAATTAATTTAATTTTTTTTTTTTTTTTGAGTTTTGTTTTGTGGTGTTTTTCCATTTGCGTTTTAAAGATGGCTAACTGACTGATTTTGTAATTTATTGGCTTTTAGTATCAGTTGTTCATCAGATGTTTTTTTTGAAGAAAAAACGTGCCAGATATTACTTAGTGGGCAAGCACACATGCTTCAAATTTTATGCAGCAGTGTGAGGGTTGAGCTGCTCGCGCGCGCTAAGTTAATATTTTTGTGAGAACAACCAGATGATTTTTTTTCTGTGGGGAACCCTGTTTTTATTAGCAAGTAAACCTTGTCGTGCTAGGCCCGTATATATACAGGTTTAAGCATCATTAAATTTTAGATCAATAAAAAATATCACTAAATTTGATAAAAGAGTTTTTGGTAGATCCTCAGTTGATTTAATAATTCAATATTGGACATGTCTATTTTTCATAAATAGTGATATTTTTTGTCATTTGAAGCTGGGAATTGCGTTAGCAATTCCAGCTTCAAATGACGAAAAATACAATTGAAGCAATTCAGCAGGACAGGGGTTAAGAAAACTGTTATTGGGAATGAAGTGAGTGTTTAAACATCAAGATGTGCAAATGTTTGGACAAATATGAGTGATTTTCACCCACTTGAAGTTGTGGGTCGCGGTAGCGAGACACGAATCCTTAAGTGGGTGAAAATTTAAATCATTCTGACCGGGGGTTTACCTGAGCGACATCTATGTATTGAGAATGAATTTAATAGACTTTATGGTTAAAATTTGCTGATCTGTTATTTATAAATAGACATCAACATTATCAAGCATGAGGATTGAAGCATGTGTGCAAAGTGCAATACATGAAACAGAGGTGGGCAGGTGAAATAAGTCCTGTCCCCACAAATGGTTACATTTAGGTGCTTTAAATGGTCATTTTTTAATATTTACAATATTTAATATTATTAATATTACAGATAGTTTGCTTCTGTCGCCACATGTGGCGATGTGGTGACCACTTGCTCACCTCTGTGAAATAACAGTGAGCAGGTACCCTCGTACATGTCGTAAGAAAAACTGCTTTTATTTCACTGTGATTAGAAACAACAATTCACATCTGCACTAACAAATGACAAAATTCTGGGCTAAATCACATAAGCTAAAGCATGTAAAATAGATTTATACATACCTTCAACGTACACAGAGCTGAAAGCGGACAAGTGATGATGACCAGCAGATAGCTGAGAAATGTGATTAGGTAACCGCATAATTTACAGAGTCCGGATGGGACAATAGTTGCATCATCTGAAACATCACAACATAATATAAAAGCTAATTCAGGGCAAAAAGACATGCTTGATTAAATAATTAATATATTTTTGTCAAGTGGTATCCTTAGTTATTTTAAATTCATATTTTCATCAATACTGAGGTATAGAATTTTTTTTTTTTACTTTCAAGTTAATCATGTTAGAAAATGTGAATTATGAAAATAAAATAGGTAACAATGGCTGAGATTTTGGCGAATCCACACACCAATTTTATTGGCAAATAGTGATAGTCATATCTATACTCAGCAAACACAAGACGTTGAACCAATGATGGCTTAATGTTAGGCCAGCGTCGTAGACGGTGGCCTAACATTAAGCCATCATTGTTTCAGCATGTTGTGTTTACTGGGTAGCTATTTTCAACCTCTTTTTATTCGTCCTTTAAACAAGATAATGTGAAGGAGAACTGAGCATTAAATTTTTTTTGATTAGCATGTTTAGATTCAAAGTTATTTAGTTAAAAAAAGAAAGGGTTAAAATCCTTCAAACCATCACAATGCTTCAAAGCATCATTTTGCAGCTCTGAAAAATGACTTTAGTTTCCTAAATCCCAGGTGTTTCAGAACGATTTTTTCATGGAATTGTTAAATAATTACAATATCTTTTTCTCATTTGCCGCCCACTTTAACATGTTTAAGTCATCTTCATCCACTACAAGTCTAGAATTTCGATAGCAATTCGCGGCTTGTAGTGGATGGAGAAGACAATGGTAAAGTCAGGCTTGAAAGGGTTAATTTTTATCCAAGTGCTTGAAGATGTGGGTCACGGCAGCGAGACACAACTTCGAGTGGGTAAAAATTTAAATTCTATACCTCAGCACCTTAAGGGTTTTTAAAGATTGGATGGAGAAAAAAAATGAATACCTGAATGCATCTGTGATATATGGATATCACCTCTATAGCTGAATGCAGAGCGGTATTTTGATGCATCTATTTTCCCATTTTTCTGAAAGTCATAGGTAAATGGTGAGCTGTAATCCGCCACAAAGCTATCGGGATCCTGTGTTGGAATCCGAGAATAGTGCGCAGACATAATAGGCTGGTGTTATCTTGACTTCAAATTGGTAAATTCCTCTCTGAAACATGTAAAAATAGATAATGAATTAAGGGACAGTACATTAGACATAGGGCCGACCCAATGTCAACCAAGCATAGTTTTCAGCTGATATAATTATAGACCGAGATCAATTTTTAACTCTAACTCAAAAGTGATTAAACCAATTTTTTTCCAATTCAAATTATCTAAGACACTCTGTGAACAAAAGTTTTTATGGGTAACATAACCGGCATCATTTGAAAAAAGAATAAAATTTACTCCCCCCCCCCCCCCCCTTAGCATCATCATCACCAGCACATTCACAAGGTAAGATCGTTATTAAAGCTGAAAACAAATCTTAAACAGCACAAAATTGAACCACCTTTGAGAGTCATTGTTGTAAATTGTCAAATTGAGTTTTTAGCCAATAAAAAAATTGCTTGAAATGGTTGTTAGAGTAAAGCCGGACATCATTCTCAGGAGAGAGTCATGGCTTAAACACCAAACAGCTCAGCTCTGAATTATTACCACCTAATTTATATATTTTTAGAAAAGACAGATTTGGAAAAAAAGGGGAGGGACATTTGTGGCATTAAGTAGTAAATTCAAGTGGACATAAGGGGGGAGCAAAAATCTTTCTGTTGGTCAACTCATTTTATAGACCCCCTGATGCCAACCACGAACCTCTTGAGCAATTGAAAAATAGCATGTCTGGAATAATGAACAATACCAACAGTTATGTAATTCTAGGCGAGGATTTCAAACTACATGTACCTGCCTAAATTTGGAAACATATGAAACACTGGCACATGCAAAAATCCTAAAAAACATGATAAATTATTGTCTATAAATACTTGATGACATAGGCAAATTTAAAACCCACTAGAAAAGAAAAGATTTTAGACCTCTTGTCTACTAAATTTGTGGGGTTTTTTTATAAAACATAATTTTTCGGTTTTCCAACAAAGTGATTCAAAAAGATTCAGGTACAGGTTTGTGGTATACAAATAGGTAAATGTATTCTGTGAAATGCAGTGACGTCACAGGAAACCCTTTTGAATATCTACAAAAGGGTTTCAAAAACTTTCAATGCTATATAAGTTAGTCACCCTCCCCCATACTTAATTGTATTAGCTTGCTGGGTGAAAATATTGGAGATCAAGACTATTGAGTTTCACAGAATTGTAGTTTTCAAAAATGCACTTTATTGTTATGCAAAGTGGAGCACAGAGGAGCAAACTTAGGCTAAACACAGCTAGCACCTGTTAAAAAAAAGACTTGTTACAATCACATTTTTTTCATAATCTGTCAAACAAATTATGGAGGGCTATCCGTACGGCAGTGTTCTAATTGCAGTCAATTGCAGTCTAATTGCTTTACAAAGAGTTACATTATAAACTATCATGTACGATCAGACACTGCCAAAAAAAAAATATTGCAAAAAAATTTCATATTTTCTTTCCTTACAATGTCTTTTTTTCAGCAGATAGAAAAAAAAGGTCTGACATCTAGCTACTAAATTTATCAGTTATTTATCATGTGAGAGCATTTTTAGAAGGCAGTGGCTAACCGTACGTGATTCTTAACTCTATGCCAATGTACAGCCCTGTTTACGAAATTACAGGCTCCCATTGACTCCAATAATAACTTTGCCATACGAATAGCAACTCAGTTTTTAAAACGGAGTGGCCATTCGTACTGCAATGTTATAGTGGTAGTCCATGGGAGCCTGTCATTTCGTAAACGAGGCTGCCCATAGAGTTACATTATAAAGAATCACATACGATTAGACATTCAACACATTGACACTGCCATTTTAAACACCTCCCAAAAAATATTAATCTATTCTAATCTGAAACATAGTGCATGTAGTGGAGATCATACTAACTAACACTACCGCTGAACATAAGACAAGTCTTAAAACTGTGACATGTTACCATAGCCCTGTTCTAATTCTGTGATGTTACCTGGTTACATGGTTGCATCGATGGCAACAATGTGAAACATGTCACAAGTTCAGACACAAGTTCAGACACAAGTTTTGAGCTTGTTATAGTTATAAATTTAATTTGTTATATTATTATTATTACGGATTCACACAGATCAGTTAGCACTACTCTTACTCAGTTACTGCCTTATTAGGCCTAATATTAATAATTATATTATATAGCAATACACGCCAATCAATAGCATTAGCCTGAGTAGGCAATGGCCAGTGCCAGCCACAATGCCAGTGGCAGTGCCACTGCCAGTGCCGTGACTCATGTCGTCATGAGTGTGTGAGTGCCGGGCCCTGGCAGTGGCACTGCCAGTGCCAGCGCCCGGTGGCAGTGCCAGTGGTTAGTCGTTACTTCGTTAACTGTTACTGTTAGTGTTACTGTTTGTTTGTTTGTTTGTTTGTTTGTTTGTTTAGGTTAGCTAGCCCGCATGCAGGCTGCCCGGGCCTTCCGATAATTATCGATCGATCACAATCCCGCCTTTAGTCCAGTTGCTTTTTACTCGGAGCTGTGTATCACTAAGCCGGTGGGCCACATCAAGAGCCGAATTCAGTGCTCACAGATTTCCTTTGTACATCCACGGCAGCTAAAGCAACCATAGAACCCAATGCCAATGGTTTCGTAGTGTTAGATCTAAGCTTTATTTATAGTCTACCAATTACCTCCAATAGTCTACCATTGTTGCATCAAATAATATTTATTTATAAACTTCATAACAATTTACATACCGTAGCCCTACTTATAATCTGATGTTAGCACTAGCAGTGTAGAAAATGATCATAAAGTATGCGCTGTTCGGCTGACACAACACAAAAATAGATGGAATGTCAACAAACAAAATGACCGACTGACAGAAACGTATCACGTACACACTACTCAAATCACTGGAAACTATACAGACAGGTGTCTGTATTGGTCATGTCTGCTACCATACAAATTGCGTACAACAAGTTGAGCGTACACACAATGGTTTATCTAACTATATGATACAAACGAGCTTTAAAATCGTCAGGTCAGATGATTATAATACACAGCTCAGTTGATAAGCCACTACACGACAAAGGTATCATTTAAAACAATTAAATTGTGTCGAAATACTGTTTCGTTTTTGTTCAAACCTTTGAATCAATACTGCGCATTCACATTTTTCAGTCATTTGAATCTGGCATTGCTAACGCAATTTCCAGCATCAAATGAATGAAAAATACGCCTTGGAATTTAACCTGAACATTATATAAATTGTTTGTTTGAGATAAACTTATTTCTATGTGATCAAAGGTTTAAGGATTGGAAGAGTCTATTGTCTGAACATATATATATATCATGTATATAGGCCTATGTAGCTAGTTTACAACACATCTATAATCTAATAGTCTTCACATGCCCACCATTTTTTTTATAGCCCCTACACTGATACCTGCTCATTCAGCATGTTTAGCCCTGGTTGGGAGCAGAGTAAGCATCACGCCGCATCACAGAACTCCCAAGATGGTTGATATTGAAATCGGGTAGGAATTAATGTAGGGGGCCGGGTGGGGGGGGGGGGGGGCTATAAGCCTATAGGCATCTATAGCCTAAGAGCTATTTTGTTCACAAGCAATTAATGGGTGAATATACAATTAAAGGGTCATTTAATGCCTTTTGGCTATTCTGAACGAATTTAAGAATTGTCTTGGTCCATTTTTTTTTAAATGTTGTCCCATGGGCAATACGATAAACTGAGAAAAATAAATAATGCAATATCTCCAACGAATATTTTTTTATTCAACATGCAATGTGCCAAAAATATACGAATTTGTACACAAATGCAATGTCTCCCAATATCTAACACCTGAAACATAGGTCTCTGGAAGATCTCTTGGAAATAAGTTAACCCCAAGTTATTTTGTAGCGCAAGTGTTATGTACAACGGAATGTATTCAAAAACAGCCATGAAATCAATATAAAAAATAGCCAATGATACATTTACTGAGGCTTTTTAGTTGTCTCACGTCGACCGGTCAACTCAGCAACGCCAGTGTTATCTAAACTCCTTAAATTGTGGTGTGATACAATTCAATTAATTTGATATACGCAGAGGCAGCTGCAAAGTCCAACATTTTGAGGTAGTATAGGTGAAATATTTGTAAACATTCATTTTGAACTGCGCTATATTATAACCAAAACAATCACCCCTGAAGCATATTCATTATCTGTGTCAACTCAGAAACGCTCATAATTTAGCAAAGAAGCAATATTGAAAACATGTTAAACTGAACACAGGGATGGGCAGGTGAAATGAGTCCTGTCGCCACAAAGGGCTACTTTTAGGTGCTTTGAATGGCCATTTTTCAATATTTACATTACAGATATTTTGCTTCTGTCGCCACATGTGGCGATGTGGCGACCACTTGCCCACCTCTGGAACAAAGTGTTTGATAATGATGGCCATCCCCCTACCGCATCAGTGGGCAATGACATATATATTTTGGATACATTAAAGATCGTTCCATGTTGTCCGTATTCAACTCAGCAACATTATAATTTCGGTCAACTCAACAACGTTTATGAGTTGACCAGTCAACTCAGAAAAAAATTAGGCATATTATGTTCCCACTGTCTTTTTTTCTTCATAATGATTTTTTTCAGAAAATCGGGCTCTCAAGTGTTGAGATATCTCGTAGATGTGCTTAAAACATGACGTTTACATCCAATTATCGTGTCTTGTCAACTCAGAAACAATAATGTCAACTCAGCATAAAATAAAATATCTGTTCTGTCTTAGCAACTTTTATTTTAAAAAGTGTTATAAATACTAACATATCACTAAACTATCATACAAAGCAATTGATGATTTTCAAGATTTGAAAATGATTCGGACACTTTTAAAAGATCATGTCCATAAAAAAGTGGTGATGGAAGGATAGTCACCACCTTTCCTAAAATCACAACAGTTGTTTTATCAGTGTTGACATAGAGTCACCAACGTGTACAGTAATCATAATTATTACAAATCGAGTCCGAGTTGTAAATCATCTTTTGTAGGTCTACTCGACAACAGAAGAAGATCATCGGCGTATAATAATAATTTTAAAAGTGTACCTAATTCTATGTGTATAATGGGCCTACTTGAAAATTGCCAGTCTGCAAAAAAAATTCCAAATCATTTTAAAAATAGGCTAAATATAAATGGTGACAATGATTCACCCTGCCTAACTCCAATTCGACATTCGTAAGGTTCACTTATACATCCTTAATGTTTTACTGTTGGTAAATTATTTAAATACAAACTGTTATACATGTTTCCCTGGATATACATATAAACCTATACGGTGTAGGCCTTACGTAGGCCTACCATGTTCTATACGTTCGTGCCTACATAGGCCTATATAGGCTTATGTATTTTTGTACCTATTAGTAAACATTTCATTTCGAGATATTTAATTATATGATAAGACTCTTATCGAATGACTTTATATTTTATATGATTAAACAAATGCTTCATCCCTTTTTTCTCAAGGCGCACCCCACTGAAATCAACTAACATAGCCTAATTCTAGGCTATACTCCAGTATAGGAGGTTTAGGCCTACATGTTATTTATTCAAGAAAATCTAGGGGGCTTAACATTACTTGTATCCAAATGTTGGAATCAATAAAACATACAAAAAATGATAGGCTTATAACAATTAAGTAAGACTATATATTAGTTATAGATATAAACCATTTAAAATCTGGTTTATATTTATTGACATTTTGGTTATAGTCGCAAACTTTCTAATGTGTCACTTTGTTCAGGCTGTTATTAATGAACAAGCCAGTTCTTGAATTTCATGAACAATATTTCCGCGAATCATTTTTTTTCTAAGAGATAAGCTAAGCGTCTATAAGACCTACTTGGCAAATGTTACCATCTTCACAGAGGTGTGGCCTGCAACGCATCGCTCGACTAGCGCAGATTTAAGCTGGAATCTCATTGTATAGTATGCAATATTTATTTGTTCACGTGGAGTCTAATTTGTTGGTCAAGATGTTGGTGTCAACGTTGTACGTGTTACTGGTATTGTACAAGGCCTACACGTGGTGTGTTGCACGCAAACCTGGAGCTCCGCTCTGCGTAACGATTCAGACTTAATTGGACAAAATGTGTTATAATTCGACAGAACATCATTTTCCAGTTTGAATATTGACATTGCACAGACAGGGGGTTGGAACCTGTGCCTGTTGATATTTGGCAATTTAATATTACTGATACTTTCAGATGGAGCAACTAGATTGGTGGATCAGTTTTCGGCACCCTCAAGATATATGGGAGAACCATCACTGCTATCTAATCACAGAACTAATGTTTTATGTATTAGGATATCTTACGTTTCAACACGGTATGTAACTCAATTACTAGATTATTATAATCACAATATATACTATTTTAATATTTATCGTACTCCTGGAAAGAAAAGGGACTATGCCTCTCTGAAAAGTGGCAATTAGCATATGTCTTATTATACGGTTGGCGAAATAGTAGCTATCTACCAGTCCTACTACAGGATCGTCAAGTGATGTAGCCCCTATCCTGTAGCCTGCATTCCTACTTGTCAGTGAAAATCAGTAATTGAAGTTTATTTTCTTCGAACGTTTTCTTAGAACGTTGATTATGCTGCGCATGCGGGTAGGCCTACTACTTGTGTTCAACGAATCGTGTCCGTGATCGTGATCAGCATACTTCAATATTTTTGTTTTGTTTCACAGCTATTCGAAATGGAGGTCGCTACATCTATTTATGGCTCACTACAGTTTTACATGGTGTAATTGTTGAAACCGTCAGCTATAATTTGCCGGACATTGATAATTTTTGGCATGCGCAATCCATGGTAATGTTGCTTGGCAAACGACTGCCACTACATATGATGCTAATATGTAAGTATATTTCTGGTTCGGCACAGCATCGTCCAATACATATATATTGTATGCATGGTGTAATAATTGGGATATATGCAAATAGAAATGTTAACAGGTTAAGTATTGAAACTATGAATATATATTAGGATTTAGAGAATCAATCAATCTGAAATGTTGTTGTGTTCTACTATTATTCATAATATATAGTTTTTATTTATCTTTGTCATAGATATGTTATGATAATAGTAAAATTCTTCTGGTCATGGGCGATTCGAAATAATACTTCAGATTATTGTGAAATAATTTTTTACAGACCCAGTATTGATATATACCTCATCTGTGGCTGTCGCAAGAATGCATCTGAAGAAAATACCAGAGGCGTTGGCAGGTGAGTGAATAATTACAAAAGTTATCTTAAAAAATTAATTATAAAAGTTTTCATGTCTTAAAAAAATACTCGCGCCTATGCGATTTTGCGTGCATGTGTTATACACACAAATTCTGACTAAGCGCACTTTCACATATATTGATTTGAAATAATTTATTTTGCGTAACTGTATGGACTATCTGTTAAATAGCTATGTAACATTTTTATTAATGGTTTGCAGTTGGCTTAGCAGCAGTGCTTTTAGATATCCCTATGGATATTATGGGAGTGAAGATGTTGTGGTGGAGTTTTCATGACACTGACCCAAATATTTACGAACGACATTATTGGGCGCCGTGGACCAGTTACTTTTTTCATGCTAGCTTTTCTGCTAGTTTTATCATGATATTCCACGGTATTCGTTCAATGGTGTCTAAGAAAGCTAAATTCCAATCTGATGGGTATGTTTTATAATAACATATTGATAAATGACAAATAAGTCAGTACTGCTCATAGACACAGACAATAGGATATCTAAGGCTGAGATATTTGTGTATAAACCATGGAGTCTAAAGTTTTTTTAAATTCGAATTATCATAAATGGCTTAGTTAGCTGTTTCCACTTTATTTGAACACCAATGATATGGGTCTACGGTCATTATAAATAGTTTACTCTTTCAGTGCGGGGATCGACTTTAGACGTCAGAATCTGACGTCCACATACGTCAGATTCTGACGTCTAAAGTCGATCCCTACCCAGTAGCTAGGGTCTGTAACAGCGTGAATAATCAATTCCCGTTAAATGAATCAAGACTTAGTTACACGGATCACCAAGACTGCGTTCTCGCTTTTACAGGCCCTATATACTGGGAGTGATAAATGTACAGTATGTAGTTATTTTGCATTTCATGGTTGTGCAAAATAATTTAAAACAACAACACAAAAACTATGATAACACACTGAACTCTTTTTGTTGTGGCAGAGTATAGCGATTAAAATATAATATTGTGTTTTACAGATGCGGAAAAGAGTTTGCTTGCTCTTTGATTACACTTGTTTTTACGACACCATGTGGCATTCTGCCATTTGTCTTATTATATCACCCACTACACGACGTAGTTAATATTCACTCCGAGGTCTGTGATTGGATTCTTCTCGGATTCTTCATTCTGGTTGTATGGTCATCCGACAGATCTCCATCTAAAGAAGCTAGGCGCTCCAATCATACGGGTAGGCTAGTTTTTTATATACAATATTTTTTACCATACATTATTTAATGAGACATTTTAAAGTTATATTATTGAGTTCTGAAGTGACTGGTTAACCCATAAAGCGATGCATTACAGAGTTTAATTTTTTACCCACTTGAAGTTGTGTCTCGCTACCGTGAACCACATCATCAAGTGGGTGCAAATTAATTATATCTCTACAATTTAAATCTAAATATATGCCAATCTTGCAAATGTAATCCCCATTTTTTCTTACATATTTTCTTTATAAAGCACAAACAGAAGGACTAAAAAACGGTTATAGACGTGACTAACCCTTGAACAGATAATTGCATTGCATTTTTTACTGTCCCGTACAGGTTGGTTTGATGAAATAGCCTTAGTTGTGTCCATCCATTTCTTGTCTTATGTCCTTTTCGTATTATTCATAAGACCAGAAGAAATTATTTCTCATGGTTTGCATCAGATGACAGGAGATTGCAATGTAACCTCTTTTGTCCAGGCGGCGTCGGGAATGGTATGGTTGCTATTTTATTTCGACAATTTTCCTTGTCTCGAATATTAGGAATAATATGAGGATTTTTCATACTAGTCGAAAATTTATTCCAAAGTGCACTAGCTAATTTTAGTATTCGTAACATTATATTATCTGATAACCATCATTTTTGTCTACTCTCAAATTCTAGTGCAATATATTATTATCAGGTTATATTACTTTAATTGTGATTTCAAGGAAATTACTTACTCATAATGACGTTTTCATACATTATGCAGTTATTGGCCAAGAAAACCTTCTTGTGTGTGAGAAATTATGACGAAGGGTACTTTGATTTCCACTGTCTGCCTGAAGGAAAAACGCCTGGAGATGGAGTGGAATGGTATACAATATGTGGGACTAATTACCCAAATCATTTAGAACACATTGTGGTCGTATCAGCCTTCTCATTCATAGGCATTTTTGCTTACATCAACATACTGGCTTGGTCTGGAAAACAGCCTCTTGCAATACAGCGACTGGACATGAAGCAAAAGAAACATTGATTAAAAATAGGCTCAATTATGACGTACTATATATTAATTTACTATTGAGCAACTTGCCTCATAACAGAATACTTTGTATTAACAAATAAATGAGCTTATCCTGCTATAAAATATTGCTTACTTATATTTACAATATGTCACATGCATATTTTGGTAATTGCGGGATGATATACAATAGGTTTATGTGTCCCATAGTATAATTTAGACCCTCAAGTAGTAGTCCACTTTGTGCCATATAACGGGATAAGGGTATTACCAGAAAGCATCCCTTTTGTTACAAAGCTAGTAAGAATAAATACCACCTGGTGATACGCTAAATAGACATTGGAGTGGTCAAGCACTTTAAATGTGGATTCAACCAAGGATACCAGAATGTCATAGTATCCTTGATTCAACCTGGTGAATATATATACATGTATACAAAAGGCTTAGCTGTTTTTGAAGCCACCCTCGCTCGCCGTTCACTGCGGGATACATTGATAAAATCGATTGGTAATTGTTTATTTGATTATTGAATGCATCATTACATTAACAATACGTATTTGAGTTAATTGATGGAGTAAAATTTGAGCATTAAGAATATCACACACTCAGATTTGGTTTTGTACTTTTAAATACGTTATTTATTAGGCTAGGTGGGTAATACTAGAATAATTCCATTATGTTTATTTCAAAAATTACGTGGTAAAGTTGGAAACAGACACTTTGTTCCCTTTAATAAGTCAATCATCACTTAGTTTATTAAATGTGAACCATAAAGATAAAAACGGACAAAAGTCATATGCCCTTTGAAATAAACATTTTTTATGAACATTTTTTATGGACAAAACAGTGCTTCAGAGTCATATGTTGGGATCCTGATATCCGCAGCACTGATATTAGAAATATTAGCATTGATACTGATTAGGGGACACTGTATATAACTATATACACTGTCTACACTCCCTACTATAACATGATGGATATTATCAGAAATGCATAACACATGTATTATGTATTTTAGATATTATGGACCAGTTGAACAAATTATGAATAAAAAACTGACAATATTAACTCACTGGTGATGAACTCTAATGAATTCCCAACTATCCGTATACAGTAAACACGCGACATTGAACATGTAGAGGCTCATTAAAGAAGGTGGTTAGTCACGATTCGCTGAGTAAACATTGTGGACGCACAGTGCAATGACACTTATGTGCAGCATGATCAACGTCCACAGGAGTGGGGTTCTCCACAATGTAAACATTATGATTCAGTGAAGCATGACGACCCACCTACATATAGGGTCTATATGTCATAAGGTATCCAGTTAACATGGAAAACATGTTTGCTCTTCGGTGGCTTAATGATGGCCACCGTCTTTGACGCTGTCCAACAATTGAGCCTCTGCACACTGGGGAAAAATTTATTTAAATAAAAGGCAAATTCCCAAGTGCCTTAAACTTGAAAAGTTTAAAATATATATATTATCTTTCTCCTCCCTCCATTTGAAAGAGATGTGTACCAGATAAGTGTGCATGTTAATACAATTTCGGACAACTGTGACATTTATTCGATTGGGATTGACCATAACACCTGCCCGCTGAGGGTCTAGATGATGGGTCCAATTTTGATTTTTTTTTTTCGAAAGGGTCAACACTGAGGAAAATCCCTTCCTTTTTGTCACTACACCAGCCACGAACATCTCATGCATGTTGTCTGTGTTTTTTGGCGATGTTCATGATGTCCTGCAAAGATTTAAAACATGTCAATCGGCCAAATTTGGCTAAGCTGACCCCTCCTGTTTTTAAAAGTAAGGCCCGTTAGGAAAGTCATTTTCCGATGACGTTGTTGTAATTAAACTCACAACGTCTTTGACGATGTGATACATGTACGTGAGACCTCACATACTTCTCATAATACAATTAATAATTTTTTGTCATACGTTACAGCAAGTAAATTATAAAAAAAACACTATCTTTAGAAGGAAATAATAAAATTGGTGACTCATGTCTTCTTTTCTGTCAAATATGACAAAGTTCATCATAAAATGGGTCGATCTAAAAGACAAAAATGTAATGACCACGTTTTGTCATAATCCGTTTTTATCAAAACTTGATTACGTTGCCAACGGATGTTTCTAAAAGTTGTAATCTATGGGAATGCTAGTTCATTAATTAAATGCCCATTCCCAGGCAAATTCAGCCTGGGATCGAATGGGCCTTTAATTAATCAATTAATTAGTGAATTAGTTGATTAATCAATCAAACTGCACTACTTCACCTATAGTGCCTACACAGGTTCAATTTCGCGTAGCCTACATGTAGGTCATGCATGCCCCTATACTGGATTTATAATTGAGAAACCGTGATATTATAGTTCATCACCGGTGGAACTATAGCTCTGATAATTTCGGCTCTTATAACATTCCATACTAGTCTCAGTCCAGTGGGGCGTCATTTTTAAAATCCCACGTGATACCAGTACCGGTATGCAGTAAACCGTGCATAATAATATAGACAACTGCTAACGTTAGGTACCGGTATAAGATTAATTGAGGTCTATTTGACGCTCATATTTATAACGAGGTTGGTAGCCTATGTTATCAGATGTATTACCTATGATTTACAGTATACCACATGTAGTTTTTGTAGTCAGGCCCACAGCTTGCAAATGCTGTCATTTGTCGGATCCCCCCATGCATGCTTCGTTGCAAACGTGATGGATATCTGTATTGTATTTATTAGCCTACCATACAACAGTTTTCTATAGCCTACATGTAGCATGATGTATAGGGGAGACTGGGGCACCTTGAGACTTGGGGCACCATGAGACAGGCCTGTTTGACACAGATAATATTTTGCGATTTGTGCGCCATCTGGTCAATGATACCAAAACTAACCAATTTCGATTTTCCACCCTATTGCTAATGACTATTGGACATCTTTGGCATGCATGTAAGCTTAGGTCCATTTTTTACATGAAAAGTAGATTTTTGGGATGATCAATATTTGGTTCTATAGATCACATAATACTTGATTTCCCTATGATTTTGATGGTATCTTCCACTTGTGTTATCACCTTATAACTTATGTATAATGGTTTGGTTCAAATACACCCCACACACGAACTATGATATCAGATGTGAGGTCAGTCAGGGTGGGGCACCTTGAGACGCTGTCTCAATGTGCCCCAAAACTGTCTCAAGGTGCCCCAAGTTTGTCTCAAGGTGCCCCGAAAGTGTCTCAAGGTGCCCCCACTTTTTTTCAGGCACATATTTTACTGCAACATCTAACATTAGCCAACTGCAGGCTTTAGCTACAGGTATATGTGGTATTCAAATCTTGATTTTAGTTAGATCTGCGGTGTTTTCAAGTACCTAATTTGGCGTCTCAAGGTACCCCATGTGGTGTCTCAAGGTGCCTGAGTACGGGGTACATTGAGACACTTTTTTGAAAATCTGTTTTGTTAAAAAATGTAAGGTTATACATTTCTCAAAATTTTCATCTATTGCTCAAATATACCCCACTGGATGCTGTATCCATATCTGTCGTCAAAATATTTTATTTTGAAAATTAAATCTATGTTTGGGGGGTTTGAATTTTTCCGTCTCAAGGTGCCCCAGTCTCCCCTACTAGCCCCGAGAGACGCAACACTCTCGGGGCTAGATGTATACATAGGCCTACCAGTAGGTTATGGTCCAGATTCACTCTGGTTCAGAGTAATGGTGGGCAAGATACACCAATACATCAATACAAACATCCACCTGTCACACCCCTTAAACACCCGGGCCTGTGTGTAGGCATAATGCCAGATAACTGATCAAACTGACTGGCCTGACTGAGTCAGTGACACAATGTTTATAAAATAACACTGTGCAACCCTAGAATTTGATACAGCTCACGTCAACCTCCCTTTCAATATGGAATCGTAGGCCACGCTTCAGGTGGATTTATGGAGTCCCCTTTTTAGTCACCAACGCGTTCTTGCTTCATACCCATTAGATGAATCTAATTCTAATTTTAATGTGTCCTTTGACCCCAGGGATAGAAACTGTAAGTTTGCAATAATACTGAGAGATATGATATGAAGGAAATACAGCACTGAATGAATTATACGCAGGCCTATGCAGCACTATTTTCCTTCATTGACGTTGTCAGCTTAATAGGTTGTTTAGAATTGCAACAACGACGTTTGCTCAGTGGGATTAGAGCGCGACCTGGTGAATAAACAGATAAAGCGGTCATTAAACGCGACCGTCAGCTAGCACCATCTGGTGACTATTTGTTCCGAATAAGAGTGGCATTTTGGTCGTTTTCATGATATTTACATTGTGGCCGACCACCCACTCCGAAATCCTGTGTAAGTTGACCATACTGCGCATGTGCTCCATTGTATTGTGTTTACTCAGGGAATCATGACGACACACGTACTTTATAACACGCTGTCAAACGTGATCCAGTTAAATAAATGTGTTACGCTTAGAACCCTCCAAATTTTGGATTAATGTTGGGCCAGCGTCGCAGACGTTGGTTCAACATTAATCATACATTGGGTCAGCTTCTCCCGTTTGCTGTTCTGTAGCTCTGGCCCAGCAGACACAATCCGTTGAATCAATGTTGGTTTAAATCAATGTTGGTTTAACGTTGGTCCAACGTTGGGGAAGCCCAGGCGACATACAACTTCAACTTATGTCAAACAATTGTTCACAGCTATCAACTCATTCTGTGACGTCACAATAATTTTATTAAAAGTGTGGATTTTTTGACACTATTATTACATTGGATTCAGTATGCTGTTTCTAGATCCCCAGCTAATAATATACAATCAATGCAATTGTGACGTCACTGACTGTGATGTCACAGTCTATCCAACATCTCACTCTGATGTCACCTCTGTATTGGGTGTAAATAAAGCTAAGATAGGCCCAGAGTTCTGGCTAGGCCTATATCTGCACGGAATAAATACACTAATGAATAGTGCCTACCATAAGAGGTTCGGGGGGGGGGGGCGATGCTCGGGCGAAATTATATTTTTTAACATGTTAAATTTTTAAATTGCAGAACCCAAATGCATCCCGTCATTGGAGACTGGGACACCTTGAGACGGAAAAATTCAAACCCCCCAAGCATATATTTAAATTTCGAAATAAAACATTTTTGACGACACATATCGATACAGCATTCAATGCGGTATATTTGAGCAAGAAATAGGAATTTTCAGAAATGTGTAACCTTTAATTTTTGAACAAAACAGATTTAAAAAATAATGTCTCGATGTACCCCGTACTCGGGCACCTTGAGACACCACCTGGGGTACCCTGAGACACCATATCAGGTACCTGAAGACAACGTGGATATAACAAAAATCAAGTTTTGATTATTACATATACCTGTAGCTAATATATAAAGCTTGCAGTAGGCTATTGCTAGATGTTGCAGTAACAATATATGCCTGGAAAAAGTGGGGGCACCTTGAGACACTTTCGGGGCACCTTGAGACTGACTTGGGGAACCTTGAGACAGTGTTGGGGCATATTGAGATAGCGTCTCAAGGTGACCCACCCTGACTGACCCCACATCTGATATCATATTTTGTGTGTGGGATGTATTTGAAGTAAACCATTATACATAAGTTATAAAGTGATAGTATAGGTGTAAGATACCACCAAAATAATAGGGAAATCAAGTATTACGTGATCTATAGAAACAAACATTGATCATCCCAAAAAAGTACTTTTCGTGACCTGCGCATACTTGCATGCCAAGGATGTCCAACAGCCATTAGCAATAGGGTGGAAATGGAAATTGGTTAGTTTTGGTACAATTGACCAGATGGCGCACAAATCGCAAAATATTTTTTGTGTCAAACAGGCCTGTCTCATGGTGCCCCATGTCTCAAGGTACCCCAGTCTCCACTACCTGCCAATGACAGGATGCATGTGAATGCACTGCCAAAGTCGGTCCCACTACTGAGCTATGAATTCACCCCTCGGTCACCGACTCGTGTATCGCCATCGCAAACACTGTCAGTCACTGCTGGGGCTAGCTAGAAAGAGTATCTGCATGACAAATCTACAGAGGGTCAAACACGATAACGTTTAACCAATGTTGACTCAATGTTGGGCCAGCTCGCAGACGGTGTGCCAACATTGAGCTGGCATTGGTTTAATGTCTCGTGTTGGCTAGGCCTTTGATATTTCATAATGATATTGCATACAAATAAATAATATACCATAAATATCGCGCCTGAGTGATAATTATGATAACTCATTAGTTCATCATCTTTAAAGGAACTAGTTCTATTTTTCCATGGGATATAATTCTTTAAAACCTTTAAATTGCGAATACAATACATTAATTGTCTGGCTTCACAATATAGGTATAGGCTACTTATTAGTTTCTGTAAAGAAACACTATTAAATTTTTAGATGAATATGGGCCTACTTATGCCTACATTTCACGCCGTACACATTGTCAGATGTCTTATTTAGACACTGAATACAAAATGGATAGGCCCACTCATAAATCTAGAAAATAATAATTATGGGGAACGATATTTTTTTACCAGAATGCGGGTAGTTTTTGTCCATTCCTGTGTACATTTTCTGTTCTTAAATTATTTGATTCCTACGTGTTAATGTCTGGACAGTGTCAGCATGGTCAACAGCTGATCCCTTTGGTCTCCATGGTTCATACGGAAATATTTCAGCGCTGTGGGGGGTAATTTTCAAAATTTACCACATTGTTCTGGTAGATAGCCAGATCCGCTGGAAACATTACGTTGTAGCGACATTGAATCAACGTTAAACCCTTACAACGCTGGAATATTTTTTTATAAACCATAGTGACCAGAGGGGGTTTTAAATTTAAATTAATCATACATGTCTTAGCTAGCTCTTTCCGGTTCATTATCATGATTATCATGATTATTAATAATTTAATTCTTTCAGTGCGGGGACCGACTTTAGACGTCAGAATCTGACGTCTACAGACGTCAGATTCTCACGTCTAAAGTCGATCCCCGCGCTGAAAGGGTAAACGTGAACTCAGAGGTTTATAATGTGTATACCACTGTGCGCACGACGTTGTAGCGACGTTAAATCACGTCATTTGGGATAATTTATACTATGTCGAGTAGCCGTGGGATATCGCGATTATAATGGCGATATGATTATCGTTATCATATCAGACAGTACACGTGGTGCGGGTCGTTACAGCGTACACATCAGGACTATGAACATTGACTCGGTCGATTATCTCGCCAACAAGCCACGTCTACAGAACGTATTGTATCTAAAACACCGGCGTGGAGAGCACATCACGTGCCCGTAGAAAATAATTCAGTTTTAGAAACTTTGTAAGTATTTTCAGTTTTATATAAATGACATTTGGCTATAAATAACCGAACTTTTAACCGTGGCTAAAAATACATTAACGAGATCTTTTCATAAAAACAACATTTTGGATGCTGTCACTGCCATATTTTTAAGCTTACGTGTCATGTCAATTGTCATGTTTAGTAAATAAAATTGATTTTCCTTTCCCTACATAAGTTATTGTGAATGCAAACCACCAATAACTTCTGCATGTTTAGGAAAGAGGACTTGAAATGATACGCTGACCTTTTCTCCTCAAAATACTATAATAATATGTTAACCCTTTCACCGCTAAGCCGGACAATAGTCGTTTTGAATCCATTTTATTAATTTAGCGCTTTAAAGGTTAAACTATAGTAGAAACGGAATTGTGTGGCTGTTTTCGACATCAAAAACACATTTAAGCGTATACCTATCAATTCAAGGCTTGTTATTATATTCTGGAATATATACCTAGAAATAAGATTAGAAATTTTGCATTTCTTTGGGATATCTCGAAAAAACCCTCGACCCACGACCCTCGACTTTAATTTGTTTATTGAGTTTTTTGGATAGGTCTAATTATAAAATTTGGGAAACAATATCAGGTCAATGTTGGCTCACCGTCTTCGACGCTGGCCTAACATTGTCTGAACGCCTCGTGTATGTTTTGGGGAGAGACACAATACGCAATATATTGCGGGGACTTACATTAACGCTGGCCCAAACACAGCCAGCACGAAGCATTTAACAAATGTTGGTTTAGTGCTGGCCAAACGTCTGCAACGATGGCCCAATGCTTGCGTTGCCGGTGCCGATGCTGGTGCCAATGCGTGTGATTGAATGAAGCTGGCGAGTGATTTGCGGGGTGATATGACTGGTGAAGGTGGCAAGTGTTTTTTACGCACCAAAAAACGAAAGGCATTCAATCCCGAGCTTGTGTTGAAGTTGGACAAGCGTCGTAAACAGTGACCCAACATTAAAATGTGTTTGGTCAGCTGTAGGTCTACATGTATTATAGCGCCAATCGGTGGCCCAGCAAGCAAGACACATTAAACCAACGTCGGGTGAATGCTGGACCTGCGTAGCAGACGGTCAGCCAACTTCATTTGATAGCCAGGTTAGCATCACAGTAGGCCTATAATAGGCCTAACTTTCCCGAATGTTATTGTTATACAAAAGGTATTATTATATTATAAACAAACAAAAAAACTTTTTTTAAATTAAGTCGTGGGTCGTGGGTCGAGGGGGTCGAGGGGGTTTTCGAGATACCCATTTATTTGTGGAATATAAGAAAAAACGGTTTTATTCAATTCGCACACCGACGGTACTAGTGTGATTCAAATTCCCAATGAAGAACGATATACGAGCCTTTTTTTATATGGATATATTTTGATTTGTAGACCATGACGCTGTCGACAGATTGGTGGGTACGTTTTCGACACCCCCAAGACATATGGGAGAAGCACCCGAGCTTTCTTATCGGGGAGATCATCTTCTACGTTTTGGCTTACTTGACCTTCCAACACGGTATTTATCATATTTATTTAACCCTATGTGTCTTGACAGTTATAGCCACTAGACTAATGTCCAATATAACAGTAACCACAATGACATGTACTTTTGCGGACATTGTGATATATTGACAGTACCCTCCATTTACCACGATGTTCACTACTTTGTCAGTTTTAACATTAACCATCTAAACCATAACGATGCATCAAGGCATCATTTTGCATCTCTGAAATATGACTTAATTTACAAAAACCTAGGGGTTATAGAACGAAAATTTTCGTGGAACTGTTTGAATAACAACATTATTATTTTTTCAATTGCCACCGAATTCAATCATTTTCATTCACTACAAGCCGCGAATTGCGAAAACAATTCGCGACTTGCGGATGAAGATGACAGTTGTAAATTCAGGCTTGAACGGGTCAAGATACAAACGTGGTGTTGCAGGGTGTGTACTCAATTCGCAATAGTAACATCGTCCGCTACATAAGGGTAGTACTGGTATATTGTCTTTAATTTGAGAGGCACACAGAACACTTTGGTTGCTGAGCTTAAGGGACAACATAATAAATATAATCTATCAATTGTCACCCTGGATGTGAGAGGGTGCATTGCTACATTGTGAAGTGGCAGATACACCCTTTCATATCTAAGAAAATGAAATAATTATGTTTGATTACCTCTCAACCTATCCTGCACTTCGAATCTATATAAAGCTGTCAGTTCTTTGTGAGTTCAATTGCTCATGCGTGATATCAATCTATACAATTTTTAAAGTAGGCATCCACTATCAGCACATATCTGTAAATTGAGCTGTGATTTCTAGGTATTCTCATAACCATGATAATCTGAAATTGGTGCACACAGTGGACGACCACTAACTTTAACCATTGGAGACCGTCTATGGTCGTTTTTAACCTTTTTGATTTTTCAAACAAGACTATTTTTAGAAAAAAATTAGCATTATCCCTTTCAAGCACGGGGACCGTCTTTATACATGTTATACGTCAGATGACGTCTGAAGACGTCAGATTCTGATGCATAAAGACGGTCCCCGCACTGAAAGGAATGAAATATTTCTGATGGCCGTAGACTCATAACATGAGTATTCAAATGAAGCGGAAAGAGCCAACTATGATATTTATGATGATTTCAAATGATTTTAAAAAAACGTTGGTTTCCATGGTTAATGCAAATTATTTCAGCGTTGCAAGGGTTAAAATTGCTATAATTATTATCATATGCTTCGATTCAAATTGTGTAATAATTTCCATTAACTTGAAGTGGGGGCGAGGATATGTCAATTCTATAATTGGGCGCTTTTAGCGGTAATTAGCCTGATACTACAAGTATTTTATATTGCGATGTTCAGGATGCAGATAATCACATTTGTATTTTAGAGTTAACTAGATAACCTGTCAGTCACCATATGTTCCCTCTTCTAGAGGTCTATACCCGTAACCCATCTCTTGGAAACCGTTTTGAATGGGAACTCTGTGAATCCAAAACATATATAAGATCCCCTCCCCCATACTTCATTGTTAGCTCGGTGACAACGATGGGGGTCAAGGCTATTGAGTTTCACAGAATATGATTGGTGCGTGAAAGATATATAACGTACAGTACCATGTACGGTATCATTAACATGTATGTTTCATATTATATTTTGGTTAATAAATTATACATATATTTTACATAATCTATTTATGATATTATGCACTCTATAACATAATGTATGCTGCTCATTTTAATGACGCATAAGTCTGTCTAAGACTTCCCGTGGTCAATAAATATATCTACCAGTTGTCCAGTATCACAGCAGACACACGTTGAATCAATGCTGATTTGATGTTGGTACACCGTCTACGACGTTGGACCAACGTTAAACCAACATTGATTTAACGTCGTGTGTCTGCTGGGATTTATCAAGTTCTTGTTGTATAATAGTGTATTTGTTTCTGCAGCCGTTCGCAATGGAGGTCGTTACATCTATCTGTGGTTCACCACCATATTACATGGCCTGGTGGTCGAAGCTCTCAGCTACTTCCTACCGGATATCGACAACTTCTGGCATGCGCAATCGATGGTGATGTTTCTTGGGCAGCGGCTGCCGTTTCATGTCATGCTCATTTGTAAGTACGCCTACGAAAGGCTGTCCTTATTCTTCTTGGCAGACAAAGACAACGATATGTCCCCTTGGATATGAAAGGGTGTATCTGCCACTTAACAAAGTGGTAGATACACCATTTTGTATCCAAGGGGACGAAACAACTGTGCATGTATTGAAACGTTCACCCAGAGCACATGAGATGTTGATACCATGTTAATAATAATCGATGTTAATTTGATGTTGGGCCAACGTCGTAGACGGTGGTTCAACATTAAATCAACATTGGACCGATGCCTCGTGTTTTCTGTGTTTGTATGTACATGGTTTAGTTGTAAGTAACGTTACACTTGTAATTATTAATAACAACACCCTTTTAATGATTTCATTGATATTTTTATTAGAAATGTGAACATAATTCTGATTTCTTTTATAGATCCAGTGTTCATTTACACCGCGGCCGTAGCCGTGGCAAGACTAAACCTGAAGAAAATACCAGAGGCATTAGCAGGTGCACTTTAATGATGCAGTCGATTACGTATATATATAATATCAAAATATACCCTTAAATTATAAATAATAATAATTATTATCAAAGACAGTGATTGCCGTACCGTTTATCGCTCACTTGCGACTTAGTAGATGTGAAAATCAGTTACTTTTTTACACCCGCACATTTACTTCATAGACAATGTAGCAATAACTTGCTATATTTTAATTTTATTTCGGTTCGGAATATGTTTTTGATTTTGTTCTGGTTAATTTTCTCTTACCTTGATCGTATGGGCCTTGGCGATCATTTTAGCAACGACATAGTTGTGGCTACAATAATAAGTAATATAAGTATGTCCTTCTTGAGTGGACCTTGTGGATCACAGCGGAGGTAAAAATGAAATGAATCGGGCTTTAGGCCACCTTTGTGCACATATAGGCTAAACTGGGCCAGGAGAACCTCCTGAGGATGGTGAGATGATTGAGATGACACTGTCCTCCAGACACAGGATTCGAAATTCGAGCCCTGGCGGTCTGAGGCCGAGCACGCTACCTCTCGGTCACAGAGGCTCCCCACAATACTAACTTTCACACGTGGATGGGGAAGAAACATTTTCTGGCGTGAAAGGCAGCGGTGCTAACCACTACCCTAGGGCCCCCGCCCAAGAAATACTACAAACGGCTGTAGATGTGATTGCGATTTAACCCCTAGCGCTCCGAGCTATTCAATTAAAATTTTCAGTCAGTTGAAGCTACCGCGATTCACAGCTTCAACTCACTGAAAATTGCTCGGATTTATAAAATTAAGTCCGTATGTCAGTTTATCAGATTTAAAAGATTTGTCAATTCGAGAAACTGGTTACACAATGCGAATAAAACCAGATAAATAACGCTCGCGTCGACGTGAGTGCTCTGGGGTTAATTAAAAAATTATAGCAAAGACCCATAACATAGGTATTCAAATAAAGCGGAAAGAGCTAACTAAGATATTTATGATGACTTCAAATGCCCAAAACCATTTGGTCTCCATGGTCTATACAAAAATTAATCAACAGTTTGGCCTTATCCATTAGAGCACTGGTGTCGACACATAGTAGTATGTGGTTTTATTTCCAATTGTGTAACCTTTTCTTAAAAGAGATAAATGTCTTTAAACCTGTGGAATTGATATACGGTGAGTCTTAATTGTACAAATCTGACAAATGTCCAGTCACTCGAAGCGATCCACAGCTTCGAGTGACTGGAGATTCAAATTTAACAACTCAGAGATATAGACTGTGGAACTACAAACCTCGTTTTTTCAGTTGGATTAGCGGTGGTGGCTCTGGACGTGCCGTTTGACATCATGGGAATCAAGCTGCTGTGGTGGACGTGGCACGACACCGATCCCAACATCTACGACCGCCACTACTGGGTGCCGTGGACCAGCTACTACTTCCACGCCAGTTTCGCTTCCAGCTTCTGCCTGCTGTTCCACGGGACCCGATCGCTGCTCTCGAAGACGGAAAAATTCCAATCTGATGGGTGAGCGAAAAAATGCAGAATAGCTGAGAAATTCCCCCCTCTGACATTCAACAGCAGTTATGAAACATTTGCCCTTCTATGCACCTTCAAATCTGTTGTACAAATCTAGGCAAAACAGTAGCTGCCTACATTTTTAGAAGGCGCCTAATTTGTCTGTGTATCACAGATTAAAGGGCGAAACACACCAACGCGACATCGCACCAAAACATACCGCGTGGGCGAGCTGCGTCGCGCCAAAACATACCAGCGCGACGGCGTAGACGAGCGTGATGGGAATAAATTTCAAAACTGTTACATTTTTGTCGGGCGTCGCGCCGGTTGTTGCGCCAGTTTTAGCGTCACTACCACAATCACCAAAACATACTGCGTGGGCGAGCGCATCATACCAGCGTGATGGCGAAGACTAGCGTGATGGGCAACGCGATAAATTTCAAAACTGTTACATTTTTGTCGCCGTCGCGCCGGTTTTCGCGTCACTACCACAATCTGACCTTGCAACAGAGGGAAACGCCTCACATTTCGCGTTGGTGTGTGGACAATCACGCGATTTTCGCGTCTGTAGTTTCGTCACTCGTCGCGTGCATAATCGCGCTTGCGTTCGCGGTGGTGTGTTTTGCACATAAAATGTATTAAATGGGGAGGAGGAACAGCAGTATAACTGCCTTTTTTAAAGTACACAGTTACTGATCCTTGTCTTTGCGTGACAAAAACGACGGTCAATACTTTTATTCAAATTTCAGGTTCGTGAAGGAGGTCCTGTGTTGCCTGATAACCGGACTGTTTGCCATGCCTTGCGGAATCCTGCAGTTCCTGCCCATCTACCACCCGCTCCACGACAGGTATAACATACACACGGAGGTCTGCGTGCTCCTTTTCCTCGCCATTTTCATCCTCATAGTGTGGTCGTCTGACAGATCGCCGTCTAAGGAAGCAAGAAACACAAATAAAAGTAGGTCCCACTGAAAATCTGAGGAGTGTCTTATCCTAACTTTCTCTCATTTCTATTTGAAAAGTTAAGATTTACAATAGAAATGAGAGAAATTTAACATGAGGCCGTTTTTAGAATAAAACCATATATTTACATTTTCTACCAATTTGATCGTATATTTTATACCCATTGCATTCCAACGGACTCTCTTTAGTTTCTGACTGAACCGGAGAATTTATTTTTAATTTTCTTACAACTGGAAGGTAGCGTTGGATATAAATATATATTTTAACACCATCTGATCATGTGTAACTAAATCGCAGATATGAAGATCTTTGTTACAACAGAACCGTACATTAATATCTGTATCTCTACAATCGAACCGAAAAATCAAAAAATTAAATCTGGTTTCGATTAAAAACACAGTGCGTTGTATTAGATAACGTACTATGTTTATGAATAAAATGTAACAAAAAATCTTTAAAATATCATACTGTGCACTAGGTTGGTTAGACGAGCTGGGACTGTTGGTGATCCTGCACTTTATCGCCTACATTGTCTTGGTGTTCACTGAGAAACCAGAACAGGTCCGATCTTACGGTTTGCACGAGACGGTCGGCAACTGCGCCTCCACATCCCCCGTCCAGACAGCGTCAGGAATGGTGCGTATACCTTGGCACATTCTCAGCAAACACGAGACGTTGAGCCAATGTTTTTTATTGTTGGCCCCGCGTCGCAGAAGCTGGAATTGCTGACGCAATTTCCAGCTTCTTATAATTTTAATTATTTGGTTTACTGAGAATCTGACACAAGATAATATGTTACAAATGTTAGTGGTATTTTATTTAGTCCGAAATTTGCTTGAAAACGTATGGGTTTTAGTTAATAAGCCAACTAACTCGACTAATAGTCGGGCAGATATGTGAAATATAGCAAACAATTGTGGGTTTATACATAGAAGCATGGAATTTGGCACATGTCTAGACTATGGTCCTGGCAAACTTTTCAGCTATGGGGCCACCGGAAGTAAGACCCTTGTAAGTGTTGGCAGCCATTTTTCAAAATGGCGTCCAATACGCACTTGTGACGGGCGGGGGCCCTAGGATAGTGGTTAGCACCGCTGCCTTTAACGCCAGTTTGAAAGAAACAAAATTGTTTCTTCCCCATCCACGTGTGAAAGTTAGTATTGTGGGGAGCCTCCGTGACCGAGAGGTAGCGTGCTCGGCCTCAGACCGCCAGGGCTCGAATTTCGAATCCTGTGTCTGGAGGACAGTGTCATCTCAATCATCTCACCATCCTCAGGAGGTTCTCCTGGCCCAGTTTAGCCTATATGTGCACAAAGGTGGCCTAAAGCCCGATTCATTTCATTTCATTTACGCACTTGTGACACGGACAACTTCAACTACTAAGGCAATGTAAGACAGTTATTGGCCTTGCATTGCCTTATTATTAAACCTTAAACTACCACAGCACTTTACAAACAGTATATGTGGGTGCTTGTGTCCATGGAGACATTCAAAATTATGCTGACTCAGCAAAATAGCTCAGCTACCGTTATCATCATAACCAACTTTGTGCTAATGGTTCCAGGGGTCACTTACATTCGGGCAGTAAATTAACAAAAATGCCTCTTTTTATCTTTCCATGACTCCTTTATTCATTTAATATGTGGTGAACGTGTTTAAATGGTGGTGGTAGACGTATAGCCATATACAAAAAGTAAAATATTGGCGATTCACAGCAGGCTGGTGGCTCGGCTGGTCCCTCTCACTCTCGAGTAACACTGCCCATTTATAACAGACTGGACAATATGCTGCCTTTGCCAGACAGTAACTCCCGAATCAATGCAGTTCCATACTGAAAGCAAGCGGATTGATGTCAATGTTGGTCAAGGGTAGGCTACTCAATTATTCCAACACACCTCATACGCTTCAATGAGTTCAAAAAAAACATTCTGTGACAGACTGTGACCGCAGTTCAGGTTTTTCCAAGAATTATACTCGACAAAGGGCTACACAGGAAGCATCGACAAAACATGTCTGCTTTTTGTGTGGGGATGAGGACACAGTAGACACACTCCACGAAGCAGCCACTTTTGGGCTCAACAAGAAAGTTTCAAAAGGTGCCACAGATCTTCAAGATCAGCAACTTCCGCTAAACTCAGTGCTGGGGACTTGATAGCACAAGACGCGGGTTGCTTAGTATCACTTTGTTTAGTAACACTTTACTACTCTTTGTTTAGTATCACTTTACAACAGAGCTGTAGCCGAGCAAGCCCAAAAAGGCAAACAGAACACAACTGACAACCTCAGCAGAAACATTGCTCCCGCTGAATAGCTAACATAGACTTCATTGATGAATCGAGGATGAATGAAGCTCCAGTCTTCATGCTAGCAGACCTGATCAAACTGTATTCTGCGCGGCTCCAGCAATTAAGGCATTGCGGAAGACACTCGTCCACACAGCACTGACCCTTAAAATTGCATCTTTGCCCACTTCCCATACCTGAAAGTTTAGAGAGAAGGGCGGGGTGTAGCCTACTCCTTACATTTGACATAGACATGGGAGCTGCCCTACGTAAGCTCTGCAAGGACGATTTTGATGACGAAGCCATCTGTCTCGCACGAGCAGCTCAAATTGTGCAGAAATACATGTTCTAACTGCAAGCTACAATCACAGGCTCCTTTGATGAGCCATGCCAGTTCAACTCTGTACCCCAGTCACTTCTAACAATCTTAGCTATGATTCTTGATGGTCCCAACATTCAGTCCCTATCACAGTCAAGCAGTGGTACACATAAAGCTCAGCTTCTGCAACACTACAGCCCTTCTCGGCAGGTACAGCAGACTCCTTTTTGAAGGCCTCTCATATCACAAGAACTAGGCATGCTCACCAAGTTACAGCAAGCAGCATGTACATCCTACTCAAAATCACGTATGCCCACTACCTGGAGCCAGAATGCCAAGCAGAAACGTTTGATGACTGGTTTGCCTGAAAAAATCAGGTGATTCCACAGTTCAATTTCTGGCACACAGCTCTCCAACTCAAACATGTTGAGCTCCTCGTCCTTATCTACACGAGGCAAACTTTGCTCTGTATGCGGACTGCCTGACCAAGGTAACCCCATGATTCTTCAGTTTGGACCACACCAACACGCAAGATGGGTACCAGTCTAAATTCGAGACATGTCCAGTCTAATCATAATCCACCCAGAAACTGCTGTGGAGTTCATGAATGGCAACTTTACTGTTCGGGTGTTTTTATCCATGGCTCTGGACCAGGCACATGAGCAAAACAGTGCTGACATAAATAGTGACGGTGGTGCTGTTGGACTTACTCAATACCCCGAGGCCCTCAGACGCTGGGTGGTCGCTGGTCCTGAACTGGTGATGATGACTAGTGAGTTTAAGGCATCCCTGCAGAGAAAACACCACAAGCTTCCGGATACCAGTCACAATGAGCAGACAAAAAGTTTCTAGGTGACTTTTGGAAAGCAGGACAAGGAACTAGTTGATGTCATAGAAGATATGGGCAACCCAACCCAACACCAGGGACATCGTTGACCCAACTGTGACATCGTCTTTACGTCAAGCTGAGAACAACAGTATCAGAAGTTCATGACTGATCGATTGGTGGAGGAAACAACTCCCATCGCTGAACCCATAAAGAAAAACAAGTTGTCAGTCCACCTTCTGAAAGAGAAAAATCCAAAACAAGCCTTTAAATTTCATTTTTGAAGAGTGACTGCTCCCCATTTTCGCGGCTATGCATCGCCTGTCAGTCAAGATATGACAGCCTAAATGACTTTTTGCAACATCAGGCGTGCCCCCCATCTTTAGCTCAGCTTGGCAACCTCAGATCGGGAACCAAGGCAGACCTCTTGGGCTGCCTAGATAGCAACTGTGCTGCAGCCAGAGGTGAAGCCCCAGGAGCTGATGTCATAATCCTCGCTGGAGCTCTGGTTGTCAACTTTCTCAAACCACATGCCACCAAGACTTTTGATAATTATGCAATGAAGATATTCCTACCCCACGTCCAGGCCCAACTGCAACATGCCAGTATGGTTGACGTGGTCTGGGACCAATACAGAAGTCTTAAACCAGAGAGAAGTGCGGGAATGGTGTCTGTAGAAGGGTAGAAGGCTCCACCAATCTCCTAGAAAACTGGCATCAGTTTCGGAAACAGTTTTGGCGGATCGGAACGATCGAGTAGTTTACCCACATGGGAACAGAGAAGCAAGTATTTACCACAAGTTGTGGGGATGCTCTGTGCAGTCTCCCCAGAGACTTTTGCTCCCTCGCCCTGTGTAGCCATGCAGAGGCCGACAGCCGAATGATTCTGCACTTGGAAGATGCTTTCAATGTGGGAGCTCTGGGTGTCTTTTAGGACAGGTCGACACTTTAGGTACATTCCCCACACGAGATTGCTACATCCCTCGGTCCTGACAAGGCTCGATTTCTTATATCCCTATATTCCATGCATATATACGGGGTGTGATACGTATGGTATCATCCTTTGGTGCAAAGGGGAAGAAGTCAGCATGGGAAACCTGGAAGTATTTGAATATGCTGCACCAACTTTCCTGGCTCTGTCCTCGGGTCGAACAGACGTAACTGATAACGATGCTGCCGTGCTGGAGCGTTTCACCATTGCTGTATTGACCGTACGAGGGACCCTACCAAAATAGATGAAGCTCGAAAGGAGATGTTCACCAAGAAGGGAAGAGCTATCATCATGGATGCCTGCCATCCCACCAACAAAAGGTGCCTTGGTGAAGCACATCAAGAGAACAGTCTACCAGGGGGCACTGCTTGGGCCAGGCAACTGCAGTTGCTCAAAAGCTGTCACCCCCTAATGACTGGGCCTGGGCTGAACCACCCAACTGGACACAGCTGTGGACCACTTTGTCAGTATCAAGCACATCCTCGAGGGAACTAATTTCTTGTGGCTGCAAACAAGGCTGCAGGGGACAATGCAAGTGCAATAAAGCAGCACTGAGGTGTACTGCCTTGTTCCAGTGCTGTGGACAATACTGTGATGCGTATAGCCTGAAGACCAGTGACTTTGCAACACATTTAAGTACATTATAGATAGCAATCACCCTTACTTGAGGTTCAGCTTCCTTAAGTGTATGTTATATCATCAAAGGTTGTTAAGTGGATGAGTTGAATCATTCAAACATCATATATTGTGTTTTATTACGCAAAATACTATGCGACCACAGTGTTCTTTTGGCAGCCATTGTGAAAAATGGCTGCCAAGGCTCATATAGACATTATTTCGAGTGACTCCATAGTTATAAATTGCCCTAGGCATATTGTCTACTATTTGGATGGGTTTACTCAATTAATAATAATTGATTGTGTTTCATTATGCAAAATACTATACGACCGCAGTGTTCTTTTTGGCAGCCATTTTGAAAAATGGATGCCAAGGCTCACATGGACATTATTTTGAGTGGCCCCATAGCTATAAATTATTCCAGGCACATTGTCTACTATTGGGATAGGTTGAATCATTTAATAATAATTGATTTTGTCTCATTATGGAAAATACTATGCGACCGCAGTGTTCTTTTGGCAGCCATTTTGTAAAATGGCTGCCAAGGCTCACATAGACATTATTTCGATTGGCCCCATATCTATGAATTTGCCTAGGCACATTGTCCAAACATGCTGAAAATTTCATGCTTCTATGTATAAACCCACAATTGTTACACCAATCTGCCTGACTATAATCGTCTAATTTGTTGAAATGACATAGTTTCCAAGTATAAAATACACACTAAAAGATAATGACTTTTGATAATGACTTCTGAAATGCAGGTTCTGACAAAGAAGACTTTTCTCTGTGCTGAAAATTACGACGAAGGCTATTTTGACTTTCATTGTCTTCCCGGCGGAAAGGCGCCCGCGGACGGTACGGACTGGTACACCGCCTGTGGTACCCCTTATTCGTCTCACCTCGAGTACAAAATAGTCGTCACGGCTTTCTCTCTCATAGGACTTTTTGTTTATTTTAATATTTTGGCTCGGTCTGGAAAACAGCCGTCCACAAAAGCAGTTAGTGGTACTGTAAATAAATCAAAGAAACATAAATCACATTAAATTTAAAATGATGAAAGTAGGTGAGATACTTTTTTGTGGCCTATATTGCGTAATTCCATTTCTTCCACAACCTGTTTACCTTCAGAATTAGTATAAACTTTTCTGCACCGGTGTTTTCAAAACGACTGACCCAGATATTAGGAATGTGATTGGTCGAGATCGCTCTAGACCAATCACATTCAAAAGATCTAAGTCATTACTCTTTAACATATTTTATTCATTTGCATCGCTGACGCAAATGCCAGCTGCAAATGAATGTAAAATACCCTCCCTAGGTTTAGTAAGTAAGCTTGTGATAACTTACGTTTATAATTGTTTTTTTTTAAAATCTATTTGCTAATTTAGATCGATTGCTGTGTGAAAAATCAGTGCCTGATGGTGTTCACGCTTATTTTAGTGCAATTTGTAATATTCTCTGGGTAGGCCTAAGGCTAGTCATTTTAATTATATTGTCTTCTACAAAATATGTTTATCATGTTCATGTAAAGAATGAATAAAATATTTTCATAATTACTTCCATAACAAACCCTTGTAGTTTGTGTCTTTTATAAGCTACACTACCAGGTCCTTTGCTTTCATAGACCTGACCCCGGTAAAACTATTAACAAGACACTGAACCAAATATGCTGGCTTCACCCTCAAAGCGCTGAAATATTTTGTATATAAACCAACGGACCAACGTTTTTTTTTAAATTTTTAAATCATCATATTAAAATGTCTTGGTCAAATCTTTCCACTTCTTTCCACTTCGGGGTCATAGACCTGACCCCGGTATAACTATTAACAAGACACTGAACCAAATATACTGGCTTCACCCTCAAAGCGCTGAAATATTTTGTATATAAACCAATTGGACCAACGGTTTTTTTAATTTTTAAATCATCATATTAAAATGTCTTGGTCAACTCTTTCCACTTCATTTGAACCTATGTTGTGGGTCTACGGTCAATATAAATATTTTACTCTACAGCCGATCCCCGCGCTGAAAGGGTTAATGTTTGCCCACTATTACGCACGAAACGTAAGGGAACGGAGACGAACAAATAGCAAAATTTAAATTCTTTAACCCTTAAAGCGCTGAATTTTTTATCAAAATCATTGCAGGCCAAAGGGTTATTTTCAATTTAAAATCACCATAACTGTCTTAGTTTAGGTCTTTCTGATTCATGTGAATGTACCTATGTTATGGGTCTACGGCCATTAGAAATATTTTCACTATTACAGTGCGGGGATAGACTTTAGTCGTCAGAATCTGACGTCTACAGACGTCAGATTCTGACGACTAAAGTCGATCCCCGCACTGTAAGGGTTAATATGTACAATACTAAATATATACAAGGTGAAAACGTGCAACTGTTGCAGCAATGTCCAACCTGTGGTAATGTTCTTGGTGAGACCTGAAGGGTGGCTGATGTGGTGGCACCGTGAGCACGAGTGTTGAGCTTGAGCCTGATTGCGAGTGTTGAGCCTGAGCGCGAGTGTTGAGCATGAGAAACGAGCGTGAGCGTTAAGCTTGAGCGTGAGTGTTAAACTTGAGCGTGAGTGTTAAGCTTTGCACAGCATTAATACACATACTCCACAAGGAACAACATATTGACCCGGCGCAGCGGGGCGGACAGGCCTGCTACGTGACAAGAAACACTTGGTCAATGCCAATGTAGGGGAGACTGGGAACCGACGGGCCATGGGGATCCAATAATCACAGATTTAGCTGTGCAGCTGTCGGCTATATTGTTTTAAACTCAATTCACAAAGAATTTATGGAGATTTAGTGAAAGGTAAGTTTTTTGGCATTGTTTAGTAAATTTTCCTAGTATCAGTAAAAACGTAGTTATGAGAACTAGGGCCTCCTGTTACCTTGAAGTTATCACACTCGCGCCGGAACACGTTAGATCCCCAGATCTCAAAGAGGTTTGTCCGCGAGGACTGAAACAGAAAAGTGTTACAGATCAACTGCCAACACAAACTATTAATGAGAATATCATTTGTACGATACACATACATTCACTTACAAACTAATACAATCAATGGACTGTGAATAACATAAAATAATTATTAATGACCGCACCATCACACAAATATGCACAAATAGGGGTTTAGGGATTATTTCAGCTTGTTTGTTATACATTACGGTACCTTAAATCAATCGAAAATAGAGTAGGATGTTAATACACAACACTTCTAAGGCATTACAAATGACAATTTACATATAATTTTGTCTGTAACAGATGAAATACACAGTTAAAATAGGTCTATGTGTTTGTAATTAAACCACAATACATATATGCCTAAACGTAAGACTATTAGAGTTGTATAAAGTGATCGAAATTACAAAAGTATTTTTCGAATATTATCCCCATGGTATATAAGGACATTTTTTCTCTGTGATAGTAATAGCATTTAGAACTATTAAATTGACGTTATGAAGACGTTATCAGGAAGTTACGTCATACAAACTGATCCCATCTAGTATGGATTCATTTTTGATCAATAGTTGTTCCTCGTTTTATGGGCAGTCTGGCATTTATAATATAACGAACACTATTTTGACTGTTTGTCCCAATCCATCGCTTCCAATGTCATCGCAGAAAACACAAGACGTTCAGCCAATGTTGGTTTGATGTTGGGCCAGCGTCGTGGACGGTGGACCAATATCAAACAAGCACTGGCCCAACTTCTGGTGTTTGATGGGATATATTTGGCAAATAACAACACATAAAGATAACAAATTGACAAAATATATACTTTGGTATGCAATATTTATTTTGCTTATGTGCTTGAGATAAATCTAACAAACCAAACGTGACAGATGTGGATAGCATAGTGAAAAAAATAACTTTCCAAAGTTAGGCGACAAAAGGTTAAGTTCTATCCAATGTTAGTCATTGTTCTTGTCTGTGATTTACCTCTCTGCGAGACATCGACAGAATAACATTTTGCGCACAGAAGTCTCTTGTAAGCTTCTGTGAAATCTTTAGTGAGCGCTGTGTACAACAACCAGTTACAAGCCGGAGGGATCCAGGTAAGAACCACGATGGGAAAATATAAGGAGTGGTCGAATGTCGCATCGCTGTCCATCCTGATGAGCAGGGGCAAAGCAGTGTAACATACAAGACAAATTAAAAGAAGAAGGCTGACGATCAGAATGAATCTGATCTCTTTGTTTTGTGACGTGCTTCCTTTACTGCTGTTTTTGCTATTTGATTCTCTCACTCGTCTGCTGCGGCGTGTTACCATCAGAATGCGAACGTACATTACACACAATGCCACAATAATAGTTAAAGCTCCGGCTGTCAATATCACGTTGGTAAAGACGCCTATACATGGTATACTACATACCATAGGACGAGTATCAAATGATGAAGCATAATGCAAACTCTCCACATTGCTCGTGTCCACTTGACTGAAACCGTACATTTTTGGAATAGCCGATACAATGAACACCGCCAAATAGACTGCAAGTATCATTATTGTTACCCACAGACGGGATTTGTTGAGTCTCTGAAGTTTTCCAAAAGGATGTACCACGACAGCATAACGGTAAAACCCCACTACTAATACGTGTAACATGGCGGATATCTCACAGTTAAGATATAACAGGCTCACATAAGCACACAGTAGATCTACGTCTCCAGAATGTGAATACAGAGGTAGCCAAGTCCCCCTGATGTAGACGGCTAAGATAACGGGGAATACACAGAGCAAGAACAGAAGATCATTGCAAGCCATACTGAACAGTATTGTGTTGAAAGGATTTCGGATGTTCTTGTATCTGATGTAGGACACTATGAGTAGCATGTTGCCAGTCAATCCGAAGAGGGTGAACATGCCTCCAAGCAACGACCCAACTATTCTGTATGTCAGTGGCACTTGCCAAAATGTACCACCCCCAAATTCAAAACACTTTGGAGATTCCGAACTCTCCACATCATGGACAGAACCAGGTGAATCCGTAAATTGAAAAGTAGTAGCCATATTCCAGTGATGGTAAGCAGGGCTAGCCAGGTGGAGTGATGATCTATGCCCTACGACTTATATGACATCTATTCTGCTAATGCACACTAGATAATAGTGCAATTACTGCAATGTGATAAGTACAATTCACCATGTTAGCATAAGGATTGATCATGTGTAGGAGTAGTGGGCGCCCATGTGGCTGTACTCTATCTCGGCTCTAACAAGATCTAAGAGTTTTTAGTAGATTGATTCGGCGCCCACGAATCACATGAGATATGTGGCGCGTTATAAATGCTTTAATACTTTAATACTGACCAATATAAACTGGTTACATAAAGTATCATTGCAACATTTATCACATAAAGAGTATCAATAATCACTAATGGGTTTGTTAATCCAATTACTGAAAGACAAACGATTTAAAACACTGTTATTCACCCTCATCAAACACTGATTGATGACAATCACACCGAAGGCGTTTGTTCAGGACTTATTGTGAAATCTAGTCCATTTGATATTGGTCTCGTAGGTTTGAGGCATAATGTTTATCAGAGGTTCACTCATATACAGTATCAATCAATGTGATGGAAAGAAAGATCATCACACCAAGGGAACTAATCGATATGACTATGATAGTGTAATGGTCTGCATGTATAACATAAATATACTGGTATTGTTATTGGACCTGTGCAAATTAAAAATGAATTGCACATGGGAAAATAGGTTTCTAATGTCTAAACTCTTTGTATACTTTCCATGTTAATGAGTGCTTTGCCCATTTTACTGCATTTGCATTAACCCTTCTTTGCCCAAGTTCACAATAATTCGAATCCTTGGTCCGCCTTCGCAATAATGTGATTTTCATGCATTTGAACAATCAGTTTATTTGACCTTGTTCATCTTTCAACTATGCCACATTAACGCCCTGAGGGTTATATAGGCCTAGTTATGTGCCAAGTTTTATTATGCTTTGTCTAGTGGTTGCTTCTGAGCGTCTAATTGAAATATTACATCAATTTAATAAACCTGGGTTCGAAGAATACTTTTTTGTGGGAAGTTTGGGCAAGGAAGAGTTAAAGATTACAATACGTTTTTGTTTGTTAAAAAAACGGGTATAGATCTCTAAACGGGTATAAATTCCCATATGGTGTCACCTCAGTGGAGCCGCAAATTAAAGCTATATATTCTCGTCATTTTTTAAAATGTAATATTACACCTGAAGCTATGAGTTATCCTAACGTTGGGAGCTGGATGGGTTGTGAGGAACATCATATTTACAGAGCTTTACACCTAAGAAGTAGCCAAACATGAATAATAATTTGAATACATTCCTTTCACGAATTATTTTGATCTGCTAGTCTAGCTGACTTATTTAATCACATAACTAACTTTCCTATTCTTTAACTTTATAATGATATGCGCGAATGAATTTGTGTGGCGAGACCTTAAGCATGCAGTAACTCAGTTCTACTCTGGTTCCCAGATAAAACGCAAAACTGCATAATTCTATTTATATTTATCACGTAAACATGATGAACACATTTGTTTCTGGTGAACCATGCCATGATGTGAAGTGTTCTTCCGGTTATGATGGTGTGCTTATTTTTTAACAAAAAAAACTATTAGTTTGACAATATAGTTAGGCTCACTATATATTTACTTTCATAATTTTGGGAAATTAGCAAAGCAATACATTTTTAGAAAGCTTATTACAGCAGGAACGAGAAAACCAATGTTTACATTTGCGCAGACTGTTGCATGGTCACCATTTTGAATTTTTAAATTGCCACATCAATTTTCCTCACTATAATCGAGTAACATTAAGACATATAAAATAAAGATATATAAGACAGAGTGTGGGCAAAGTAGTTTTAATTCACAAATAACTGTGCATGGCATAGATGACAAATTATGCAATGATTTATTACAATTTGTTACTCATAATTAGATAGATAGATATTTATTGACGACGGTAAGTTTATGCAGACTTGTGCGTCATTAAAATGAACATGTGTACATGACTATATACAGAAGGAATAGTTCGGTAAAATCACATATGCATGCTAAGTTAACTTAAAATACTAAAACAAGCACAGGTTAAATAAAATATGCGTCAGAACTATTTAAAATAACCTACAGTTAAACAGCATTTTTGGGTTTCCCGCACCAAAACTAGAGATAAAATAGCTACTGCATATAGCAAAAAACCCCTCTTTAAAGCGTAGAAACCGAGTAATTACATAATGTGTGAGAGTGTGTAAAAAAATCACATAATGAGTGAGAGTATGTATAAAGAAGAAAAGAATAATATTAGTTACATTTAACATGTTATAAAAACAATCTAAAAAATGCATTGACTGACATCAGCTCGAAACACGTAAGAACACGTAAGCTAGATTAAATGTGCAATGATCACTGATGACGGAACCAGTTATAGCAACAAACTGAACCTGGGTTACTGTCGCAGCCTCCCCGATAACAGATTCTACTAAACCGGCCTAAGCAATTAATCACAAATGAATATTCTAGTAATGGAAGAAAATGAATATATATATACATATATATATATATATATATATATATATATATATATATATATATATATATATAGTTATATGTCAAATTATAGTTCGTATTTTATATATATATATATATATATATATATATATATCCCTCCAGAAAATACGAAGTATAATTTGACACAAGTGACTAGGCCTAGACTACAGCTGAAGCTAAACAGCAGTTGATTACACCTGTTCCCAATTTACATGTATGTGGGGAACAATACTAGTACAAGTATGACTAGTACAAATATGGATGCATAATGCACAACTGCAAATAAAAAGGGCTTCACTTCAAATGTTGTTAATGTAAACGTGGTTGTAACAGAGTGAAGCCCTAATACCAAAATATGTATAAATTTACTTGACAGTTGGTTAACAGGATTAACCAGTGAATATTTATACATGTCTTTAGTTGATCTAATCTACTGTCTCTAATTGATCAAATCTACTATGAATATTTATACATGTCTGTAATTGATCTAATCTACTATGAATATTTATACATGTCTGTAATTGATCTAATCTACTATTTAAATGTGAACTTTGGCTCTTGTATCATTACAAACAGATTACATAAAATATTATTAACAAAACTACCAATACCAATCTAGTAATTGCTCACACAAAACAAAACCTATAAATAACAATCTACTAATTGTTCACATTAATATATTAAAGTGAACTTTGACTCTTGTATCATTACATACAAATTACATAATATTGACAAAATCTATCAATACCATTATTAAACAAGATTATCTGTTGTTGAGGAGGGTATGAAAACGGTCATAAGGAAAATGAACAATAAACAAAAATCTTGCTGCAGATGGAAGCGGGAGGAGGTGGGATTTTCTTGATAGACATAGAATCTGGTATATAAATTTATATTTCTATCGGATTAAATGGCTGGGACAGCTCAGTCAGATTAGAGTTCCTGAAAAGAGGTCGCTAAAAAACAAACAAAAACCGAACCAAACACGAATTGCAAATCTTGGAATTCGAGATTAAAAGTCCATTTTGTGTTTGATAAATGGAGCTTTCATTTTATGAAAACTCTGTATTTATACAAGCGTAGGTAGGTGAAAACACATTGTTACACATCAACCTAGCAATGATAATATATACTTTTATATGAACTGCAAGCTCATAAATAAAAATTAAAAATAAACAGGGGTTACAGGGTGAGAGGGTGATTTTTCTGTAGATTTAAATGCTGTGCTGCAGTTACATGTCAATCTGCTTGCCAACTGCCTGCCGGGCTGCTCACACACAACTGCCAGGAAAGGATGTGTCAGACGTCCCAAGACAAATTTACAACCAAAACAATTTTTAATTCGAAACCGGATACAAAGATCTGGATGAAGTGGGGGCACCTGTCTAGCGGTAACTTATGTGTCCGTTACCAACAACAAGAAAATACACAGGCAGTATGCGGCTGGAAGCAGAATGGCTCGTCAATCACCCGTTGTGGGCTCTCCACTGTGTGGGCTCGCTGCATGCTCATTCAGAAAATTAACTCAGATTTATAACTAAATCTATATGTAAAATATTGAATTTCAAATATCTTGTCTTGTAGGAAAGATAGAAGTGTCATTTAAAATTGTAGTCATATATTTTAGACCCGATGAATCTATTTGTGACATTTTAATAGTTATATTCCATATATTTGAAGTGTTTCTACTACATAGTGATGGATTTTTTCATTTTAAAGTGACAGTAGAATTACATTATATGGCATGTGTAATTGTTGTAGACGACCAACGAATAGACATGTTATAATTGTTGAATAAGGATGTGTTAAAGATTGTGCTGTTGCCATGTTGTAAAAATGATAATAATGATAATAGCATGATTTAATTCATTGTTTGTTGTTGTTCTTGTTTATCGGCCGTTCATCAATCACCTCTTCATATTGATGTCTAATAAAGCAGCATCATGCCCTACTAAATCTTGTTATTGTTATAATATTAGTGCATGAATAATTTAATATAAATACTTGATTCAATTATTTTATTTTTTATTTTTCCAAACCATTAGGTCTACTAATTGAAACCAAGTTCAATGTAATTACAATAGTAATCACATGATTTAAAGCTACATTTTCATGTAAAATGATTGGATTTAATATTAAAGCGGAGCTATATTGTCATAATGTTGTGAGCTAAATAAAAACACTTTTATCACCTGTAATTATACAATATGAATCAAAAAGGTGTATTAAGCATCGTCCATATTAAAATGACATGTCTTATTAAAAGATGGTGTTATTTCTAGCTGACTAATTTTTAGTAGTCATTTATTCACCTATTATCGTCCACCAGCTAGGACAGATTTATTTATTGTAAATTGTGCTGATCTGGTTATACTGTAAAAAAACCCTTTAAATTTCATGGTGAATGATGCTGTATAAGAGTATATATATTAAAAAGAACGGAAATTAAAGTCAGAATTAAAATAATAGACCTCAATTTATTGTTCTTCACAACCCATCTTCATCTCCCAACATCATGAGAGGTCCCACTATTTCTTCAGGTGTAATTAATATTGAATCCAAACATTTGATGTCAAAATGTAGCTTTAAGTCGAGCGTTGGTCATTTGTGTATTATAATATTTTTATATTAAAATTATTCTATGTGCTATTTACTGGCTAGTAACTGTGCAAATTGTGCTGTGTGTTTTCCAATATAACAGACTTTATACATACTTCATTCGTCCTGTAATTCTCCTGTAAGTAACCAAAAACTTCCTGTAAGACTTGTATGTTTTAACCGAAAATCGTGTATTTCTTATATTCTTTTGGTTTGGGATAATTGAACTTGTCGACGTATGGATTCATTTTTAATTGGTAAATAATTATTTCTCGCTTTATGCGCTGACAATTACAATATAACACACACAGTCTCCCAATCCAATCTTTTTATCAGCAACACCTCTACTAAAAAACGTCCAAAGTCATATATCTGACAGAATCGATGACAACAAAACACAAAGATACAAAATTGACAAAATATATTCTTTGACATGTAATACTATTATTATTATTAAGCAGCCTTCGCCGAGGCGGGATGCTTACTGTATTCCACACGTCCGCCGCCACCGCCGCTAATTGTTTTCAAGATAGCTAATAATCTATCAACTTCTGCTTCCTCATACTTCACATAGCCATCACCTACCACTGGGGAATTTTTTTAATGACATCTTGATCCCCATATCATCAACCCTTTAATTACTATTGCCACTAACGAAGAAATGCTCGTTAGCACGTTTCAGGAAAAAAATTCCTTCAGATATTCTTTTAATTTGGCAAATATGTTCAGCTATGTCAGTCAATGACCTGATTAACAAACAATTTAAAAATGGCCGTTGAGCGGCCATTTTGAATTTTAGTAATTTTGTGATATTTACGTAACTCGAAAAAATGCAAAATAGCTAGACCATGAATATAAAACAAAATGTAATGTCTCACACAAGGATAACCCATGACAAATAATAAAATCCATTATTTCGGAAATCTTGCATGTTAGCTGATCTATGAACTTTTGCTTCCTCATACTTCACATAGCCATCAAATACCACCGGGGATTTTTTGTGACATTTTGATTCCCATATAATCAACCCTTTAATTACTAGGGCCACTAACAAAGAAATACTTGTTAGCGCCTTTCAGGAAAAACGTTCCAGCAGATCTTCTTTTTATTTGGCAAATATGCACAGCAATGTCAGCCAATGACCTGATTAACTTTTGGGAGCACACAATTTAAAAATAGCGGGCTAGCGGCCATTTGAATTTGAGCAACTTAGTGATATTTACGCAACAAAAAAACAAAGCAAAATAGCTGGACCATGTAACAAAGAACAAAGTGTAAGGACTCACACAAGAAAAACCCATGACAAATTTCTCAGAAAGAAAATACAAAATGGCTTCAATTGTTTTTTCTCATGATCTTGGAAATCTTGTATATTAGCTAAAGCGGTAATATAAAATAAACCTTGAGAAACTTTGCTGATCTATATCAAATTTGAAATGGCCGACTGGCGAGAACGGATGGCTGTTTTCGTGTTCGTTTCCGAACCCCTATTTTTTTTAGTTATTATTATTATTATTATGTACTAAATTTCCAGTAACATTATTACAATAGTTTAATTTAGCGAAACTCAAACTCAAACTTTTGCCAACCAAGCAATGAAAAATGTGGAAAACATAGCAAAAAATAAATAAAAAATAGCAAACAAAAAATGTCAAATTTCAGCCAATGTTAGTCACAGTTGTTTTGGTCTGTGATTTACCTTTCTGAGAGGCATTAGCAGAATAAACATTCCCGCACAAAAGTCTCTTGTAAGCTTCTGTGAAATCTTTAGTGAGCGCTGTGTATAACAACCAGTTACATGTTGGAGGAATCCAGTTGAGAACCACAAAGGGAAAAAATAAGGAGTGGTCAAATGTCACATCGCTGTACATTTTGGAGAGCAGAGGCAAAGCAGTGTAACATACAAGACAAACTAAAAGAAGAAGGCTGACGATCAGAATAAATCTAATCTCTTTGTTTTGTGACGTGTTTCCTGTGTTGCTGTTGTTTTTGTTATTTGATTCTCTCACTCGTCTGCTGCGGCGTGTTACCATCAGAATGCGAACGTACATTACACACAATATTGCAATAATCGAAAAAGCACCGGTTGTCAATATCACGTTAGTAAATCCTCCTACACATGGTATACCACATAGCATACGACGAGTATCAAACAATGAAGCATAATCCAAACTCGCCACATCACTCATGTCCACTTGGCTAAAACCATACATTCTCGGAATACTCCATACAAAGAACACCACCAGATAGACAGCAAGTATCATAATTGTTACCCACAGACGGGATTTGTTGATTCTCTCCAGTTTGCCAAAAGGATGTACCACGACAGCATAACGGTAAAACCCAGCTACTAAGACGTGAAACATGGCGGATATCTCACAGTTAATAAATGCCAGGCTCACATAAACACACAATACATCTACGTCTCCAGAATGTGAATACAGAGGTAGCCAAGTCCCCCTGATGTAGACGGCCAAGAGAACGGGGAATACACCGAGTAGGAACAGAAGATCATTGCAAGACATACTGAACAGTATTGTGTTGAAAGGATTTCGGATGTTCTTGTATCTGATGTAGGACACTACGAGTAGCATGTTGCCAGTCAATCCGAAGAGGATGAACATGCCTCCAAGCAACGACCCAACTATCCTGTACGTCAGTGGCACTTGCCAAAATGTACCACCTGGAAATTCAAAACACTTTGGAGATTCCGAACTATCTGTATCTGGGACAGAAGCAGGTGCATCAGTAAATTGAAAAGTAGTAGCCATATTCCACTGTGGGTAAGCAGGACTAGCCAGGTGGAATGATGATCTATACCCCATTACGACGTCCATATCATAAGGTATTCAGGTTTGTCCTATTCAGCAAATGCAATTGACTGTGTTATCATAAGGATTGATCAATATATACTGATTATATAAGCAAAGTATCATTGTAATATCGACCACGACCACTACCGATAATGAGTTTGCAAATTCAATTACAGAAAGATGAACGATTTAAAGCACTGCTATAGGCTACACCATCATCAAACACTGATCGATGACGCACACACCATAAGCGTTTGTTCAGACCGTATTTTGAGATCTAGTCCATTTGATGTTGGGTACGTTTATTCGAGGCACAATGTTTTCCAGGCATTCGATTATATACGGTATCAATAAATGTGATGGAAAGAGACATTATCACACGAAGGTACCTAATTGGTATGACTATTATAGTGTAATAGTCTGCATTCATAAAACGTATACTGGTATTGTCATTGGACCTGTGTAAATCAAAGATAAATTGCAAATGGGAAAAAACAAATTATAATTGCTAGACTCTTTGAAAACTCACCATGTTAATAGGTGCTTTGTTCATTCTAGTGCATTTTCATTAGAATTTTGTGTGTGTTTATTTAAAAAAAAATCCCGCGAGAGACTGGTATAACTCTACATATGGGGCACATGTCACCACAGTGACAACAGTGTGGACACAGATTAACCCGCGACGCAAGGTACACCTCGAAAATATAAGGAGAAATAATAAAGCTCTTATATAATAGTATAAACCTCCTGTCATTTCCTATAAAAAAATGTAAATGTTGCTAAACCTCCTATATTTCAATTATTTGCCCTAATCCGAAAGAGAGTATGCATATTCATTTAGGACGCTACTAGTAGAATATTGCTACTTATGTGGATGTAATTATGGTCTTGTGGAGCTGCTGGACATTAACGTACGGGCTGCCAGACTTTGTGCATGTTGTGTATATGGCGTTCATGTTCGTGTTCATAATTGTGCATCTCGGAAACATCAGTCGCCAGAAAGATGAATGCTTACTCGACTGATGTAAGTAACATATATTATAATCAATTACATATTGAATAAATTTCATGTAATTAATCAGAGTATACAACCAAAGTACTAGGTACTTGTTTTCAAGTACTTTTTAAAGTACTTGTACTCAAGTACTTTTGAAAATCAAGTACTTGTACTTGTACTCATCATTTTTTCAGGTACTTGTACTCGAGTACTTTTGTCCAGTACTCGCCCCAAGACTGCTATAAAGAACCCTTGAAGTCATTCCAAATAAGAGTAGGGCATAGTCCCGGCTTCGGGCTTCCTTCTGTCGCGATATTACCATGATTGTGCAGAAAGCAACAACGTAAAGCAATATTCATAAATTCATATATACATAAATATATATATATATATATATATATAGTTACTTTCGTCAACTTTGTTTGAACAGTACTGTTATATAAGCAGGTGGTAATCCTATGTACTTCTCCGTACAATGCTGGTTAATTCCTGGCCCAATGTCTGGGACATTGGCCCGACATTGTAAAGTCACTGTAAACAAGACGTCGCGTTTTCGCGATCGTGTTTTTGATACTTACACAACATTGGTACAGAGTTGTATGAGCTATGGCAGTCTTATTATATCTCAGTCCACACCGTGTCGGTTGAGTGTCTACGCAATTGGGTCAATATTGTGCAAATATTATTCAAATACGATTGATCGTCTCAACAAACACGAGACATTGAACCTATAGTAATGTTGGTACAACGTCTTCAACGTTGGCCCAACATTATGCCACCATTGGTTCAATGCCTCGTATTTGCTGGGGTTTAGCTGCGAAGAAAGGGGTGTTGTAAGTGTGATTTTAATAATATGGCGCGACATTATTGTTGAAATCAAGCCTTCCCCTTCAATGATTACTAGTCCTACCGTATAGTATTGTCACTTGTAGATGTTATACTAGTATATCAACATGTATTCATGTTTTCCAGAGACACGTCTTATGTCTTTGTTTAGGAATGGCTATTCAATTATCTTGTGAACTACACGAGGATGCTAGTATAGGCCCCTACAAGACAGAACAAGCAATTAGCAGCATGATATTGTTAAAAAGTTGCACTTTTGTTATAAGTTGATGTTGGTAATTTTTGGACTAGTTTTTAAATAATTTCAAAGTATTAATTAAATCATTTTCAATATAATACATGTAGCTAAACGGATGGATGGTAAACAAATCATTAACTGAATGTCCCATATCCCGCTAGAATGATTTATGATTTGTCCGTGAGCTATTTTAAATCAATTTAAGATGACTAGTACTCATAAAGTACACATAAGTACACGTTAAAAGTACTTTCATTTACTTACAAGTACTTGAGTACAAGTACGATTACAAGTACTTTTCAAAAGTAGTACTGACGAGTACTACAAATTCGGTACTCGAGTACCAAAGTACCGAAGTACCGAGTACTTTGGCCCCAAGCCTGCTTTATAGTGCACAGTACCATAGGCAGCACTGTACACTCCAGGCCTTTGAACAGTTTGGAGCACTGTATATGCACAACCACGATGACAAATATCCGGCCCGACCGGGATTCGAACCTGGTACCTCCAGACTTAGTCAAGTTCACTATGTAATTTCGTTGGCATTTTTGGGAAACTTGCAAACCTGTACATTTTTGTAAACTGTGTTGTATAGGCAATCAGAAAACCAATTTTCCAATTTCCCAGATGTATATATGTCGGCCATCTTGGATTTTCAAAATGGCCGCCATAAAAATGTTTTTTTTCTAAATATCTCAACATATAGGTGGCATAGAGATCCGATTTTACCGGCTAAACCTACATTTGGAGGGTCAAGGAATATTGTGGTATCAAGTAAAATAAGCTAAACGTAACAACAAGGCGGCCATCTTGAATTTTTTAAATGGCCGCCTTAAAATGGGTGTTTCCCAATATCTCGGCATCTAGGAGCTTTAAAGCTTCGATTATAACGGCTAAACCTACATTTGTAGGGACAAGGAATCCCGTGGCACCAAGTACAATAAGCTAAGCATAATAACAAAGTCAAATATCATGTTTATTGTATTCTGTAGTGTATGATGTGAATGACTGAGCCAGATATTTCACTTCCGACATTTTAAGTAGCCTATCATTATTGGCTTGAAAACAGTTGTGAATAACAGGTATTGTTTATCACTGTTTGTATTATCATTACACTTCAAGGGTAAGGGTCATCATCACCTAATACTCTCATTCATCATCATCAATGTCGCTGGCCAACAATATGTCAGCCCGAGTCCTCATCATTCTGACACTCAATGCCGCCCAGGCAGAGGTTTGTGCACGATAGGTTCATGGACCTGCAAGAACATCGAGCTGTAGGACAGTCGCCTCTACACTGGCATCTCACCATCTCGATGATGACCTTGGGCCTTGGGGGCTGGGAGCACATCAGTAGTGACTGGCTTGACTTGACCAGTTGTGTCCTTGTAGAAGCCGTGCTTCAGAGGATCCAGAAACTGCTGCTGAGCAAAGCTTGCCTGACCCCATATTGTAGCCTGGATCTGGACTCGGAGGATGCGCTGCTTGAGAGCACCGGGGGTGGGAGGCAGCTTGTCACTTTCAGCCATATGCTTACAGAACAGGTGCTGTCGCAGCTCGGGGATACCCGCAATCTGGATGCCCTTTGTTACGTACGCAGCAGAGACGAATGTAGCCAACATAGAGAGCAGGTCATCGGTGATTTCAGTGGCACACGAAAGCATCTGTAAAGCCTTGACGACTTCTCCATCTGCTTTGAGGTAGACTTGCAGCCAGGTGGCCTTGCCTATACGAGAGAACCTCCCAGTATTGTCTGCCCCGAAAATGCATGAAAGGCCGGCAAACCTTTGCTCTTTGTGGACCTAGAGCTCTCCATATTGGATGTACTTGGATTACTCCGGGGGCATTGACAAGGACGTACTTCTCAGCAGCAGGTCATAATTGGCTATGACCAGCACAATGACATCTGTGTCTGGGCAGAAAATCACCAACTCTGCATCATGTGGGTTGCGCCGTGATGCCAACACTGCATGGTGGATCAGCAGTATATTTTGATGCTGGTATCATCTCTGATCTGATACAGAATCGGATCCTTCCCTTGTCTCCGTTTCTCCCTTGTGGCACTCTTCAGGGAGTCAGCCTTGTAAGTGTCAAACACCAGAATGACCTCATCATTGTCAGAGACATCAGTCTGATATTGGAGCATTCACTGAGGTCCTTGACTGTCACTACCGTGGCTAGTTTTTTGTCCGCTTTTGTACGAGCACCATACCGTCCACCAGTGCAATTTTTCGACTTGGGTCACCATCAGTACCCCAGGAGCCATAATATCTAAGGTGGACAACATCTGCCGTCAAAGGGTGGTGTGTTTTTTTCACTAACTTGAACCTCCTAAATTACTGTTAGAGTGGCCACCCCTCACGAAAATTCACACAGAAGGTGCTAGAGCCTAAAATCCAAGATGGCCGCCAAATACTAGGAATTGTCACTTAAAATGGCCATAATAGCCGGGACAAAATATCCAATATCATGCAAAATAACCAACCTATGGTAGTTTTCTTATTTAAAATGTGAACATTTGGATATAGGATCTTTTTCATATGCTGAATCGAATGGTGCCCGGTAACAAAACGAAGAATCATCAACAAACATTTAAAATAGCCGCCAAATCCAAGATGGCCGCCAACATTTAGGCCTATGTTGTCATTTTGATTTTTTTACTTTTGACATAATAGTCCTATATTCTAATGTAATAACTCATTTTTTGCTAATTCATGTACACTGATTACGTTGGAATGGGTAATTTTACGTTTCAAGGTCATCTAGAGGTCAAAACAAAGATGTCCGCCAATGTCCGACATGAAAATCATTCATTTTTACAAGCGACTATTGTCAATTTGTATGTACAAAAAGTGTATTTTACGTTTGAAGGTCATCCACGGGTCATATAGAGGTCAAAACCAAAATCGGTGGCCATCTTGAAAATAATACTTTTGACATAATAGGCCAAGAATCCAATGTAATACCTCATTTTCAACTAGTTTTGATACGCTGATTACGTTGGAATGGTTATTTTTACTTTTTAAGGTCATCATTCATTCAACATGGCCGCTAAATCTAAGATAGCCGCCAAAATAAACTTCGTCATCTGGCTTTTTTAAATTTTGACATATCAGCCCTAGAATTTAATGTAATACCTCATTTCGAATAGGTTGAGTAGGCCCTACACTTATTACGTTGAAATGGTTTTTCAACGTTTCAAGGTCATATAGAGGTCAAAACCAAGATGGCTGCCAACATCCGACATTACAATCAGCCATTTTTACAAGCGACTATCGTTTACATGATTAATTCGTGTATTCTGAAATATTAGATATAGAATTTAGTTTAATACCTCATTTAAAACTAATTTGAAGAAGCTGATTGCAATCTAATAGTTATTTTATTTTTCAAGGTCATCCAGAGGTCCAAACCACAATCGGTGGCCAACTTGAAAATTACCTTTTGACATAATAGGCATATAATCTAATGTAATACCTCATTTTTTGACAAATTACGTACACTGATTACGTTGGAATGGTTATTTTACGCTTTAATATCATCTAGCTGTCAAAACCAACATGGCTGCCAATGCCCGACATGAAAATCATCCATTTTTACAAGCGACTATTGTCAACTTGTATATTCTGAACAAAATAGGTCTGGAATTTAATTTGATAGCTCATTATAATTTGAAGACGTTGATTGCATTAGAAGTTTTATTTTTCGCCTAATATATGAGCAATTTTGAATAGGTTTTTTTCTGTATGCCTAATTGAATGGAATACCCTGGTAAATTGTTGAATAGGGTATTTTTAGCAGGCTCTTTATAGTTTCTTGTTTTTTTTATAAATGTTCGCATATCTGAATGATACGCAGCTTTATTTGGTGCTTCACTAATGATAATGTAATGTACCTGTTCTTGCTTTTAAATCACCAAGATTACGAGTTCCAATTTTTGCATTTTAAGAGCTCATGTCATTAATAATATCTAATCAAATATTGAGATGCCAATGTAAGGAGGTCATTAAACTAAAATACTAAACCAAACACAGCTTGGCATTTGACAGAGATGTTTATCTAATGTAATCCTTATTTTACTTTCATTGTACTTCAAGTATAAAAAACGGTTTAAAATAATCAGCTCGAGCTGTGATATCATCTAGTTAATCTAGTTTTATTCAAGTTAATGTTCAGTTGTATTTTGGGTATATTCTTAAATAAGACCCCACAGGTTTAAATGAATTGTATACCTTTGATGTTCAGGGGCACTTGTCTGTAGTCGTTGATGGATATACACGTCGGGTAATAATATGTGAAAATGCTAACGTTTTGTTCAGTGTTGTTATTGTCTCCTGATAGACTGTGTGTTGTGATGATTTTTATTTTTCCTGTTGGTGCTGAATCAGGGCATACTGTACTCATTATCTTGTTTATTGGTGATGATGAACACATTTTGCGACCGTTTAAGTCGTAATATCGTTTTTATGGCATGACCACACCTTACACCAGGTATCAATGAATGAATGTGAATTTATATGGTTGTGCATCAGCAAGATATATGGTATTCATTGACAACCGCTGACACCTCATTCCCATGCTTATGTTAATTGTTGCTGCTTTTCTTGATGGAACACAATCCAATGTCGAAAGCTGGGAATTTCTGGTGTATTTTGTCCATAACTATAACTAACTTGACAATTACTACGGCCTTGAGTCTTTGAGTTTTTATGTTCCATTCTTGGTCATAATGACATGTATATATTCTGGATTTTCTTAACCAACGACATGTTGCTGACTGGTTCAGTAATAAGCCAGCTATGCCGTTCAACTAGGCTGAGCTCCCCCCTTCGCCAATCTGTTTGATGTAGAGAGGTCAATCGAGCTACCAGTCAAGAAGGTTAGGAATGTGAATAGAAATGTACTTCAAATATTCATAGCTAATTACATAATGGGTTTTGTCAGTGGTTGTGAAGTGTGATGTATTATCAATACCGATATCACTATTTGTTTACTTAGAAGATCATGCGAACATGTTCAAAACCTCAGTAATGCTTATTCTGGACTATGTCAACCTGATACCTCTTATTACAATCCACATCATACCCGAGGAATCCCAGTATGTTGTAGACTAGACGTCATGCGTTGTATGCACAAAATTATTCATGACATTCTGAGTTTACTCAAGTTACTTTGCTTAAACTTGGATGATGATGGTGCTTATCATGCGAAAACACCCATAAAGAATGGTAGACCCTACTAGCAGAAATCTTGTCGCGCAATTTACAACAACTGAGAGTACCATACCTTAGAAAAACTAAGATACGAAAAAACCTGTTCCTATGTCAATATGCCATCATTTACATAGCATCATTCTCAAATGGTGGCATTGGTGCGAAAGAATGCAAATTATAGCTCGCTTTGAAAGAAAACAATACAGGCCCCCAGAATCACATTGTCAGGATGTCCAGCGATCCAACTTATATTCGTTCAGATGCTCCGGACACCTTACGTGAACAGTCATGCCCAACATAAGACAATATTCTTGCAAATGCATAAGAATGATTGATCAAATCGACCACTCAGACCCAGTCTCTCCCGTTAAAAGTGGAGTATTCTTCAAGACGGAGTTATATATAGGGTCTAGAGCTAGCACCTTTCAGGATGACACTCTATGCAATAGCTGAAGTAGTCGAAGAAGTCACACCATGTAACTGGGAGGGCGCTTGTGACACCAAGCGGTGCTCATGCAAGAAGGCAGCCAGGTTCTTTTCAACCCTAACGTTAGTTTCTTCCACCATAATTTGTGTTAGTGTGGACTTGACTCCATTTCTTAGATCACCCGATGTATCAAACAGAGACCGCGGTAAACATTCCTCATTGTCAATTAGCTCTTGTACATTTACATCTCCACCGATGGCTAGTACCTGAGCGATCCTCTGTAGAATACCAACTTGTGGAGGTTTCTCTGTGGTATTTTGTTGTTGTTGTTTTTTGCTTGTAAGGGTTGAAATGATATGTATCAAGCATAACAATCGACAGTTTTTTCCTCCAGTATCAAAAACAGTTGTCATTGCTTTCTCTCTTGGTGTTAAGTCTTTACTTTTGAATGCTTCCACCCCAGTGCTCGAATTTCGAATCCTGTGTCTGGAGGACAGTGTCACCTCAATCATCTCACCATCCTCAAGAGGTTCTCCTGGCCCAGTTTAGCCTATATGTGCACAAAGGTGGCCTAAAGCCCGATTCATTTCATTTCATTTCATTTCCACCCCAGTGGCAATGTTGACGAATTCAGAGTTACCTGTATCTGGAAATGGATTGATCATATGTACAGAAATATGTTCAAGGCACTGCTGCAAAGTATCTCTATGTCTAAGTATAGCTGTCCGTTCAGCTTTATGTTGCTTTAAATTTGTGTCTGGAATTATTAGCATCATTTTTCGAAATGCCCCAGCTACAGCAGCAGTGACGTGTTTTGCTTAAAGCCATTTAGTTTGAGCTTTAGGATTGAGTGTTTTCCCACAAAGTCCTTGCTTCTGTTTTAAATCCACATTGTACGTCTGTTCAATAACCATGTCTGGTGCAACACCATTGTGTTTTCGTCACTTCTTCTCACAGTAAGGTCTCCATGGTTAACATCTTTCATACACTTCTGGTGCTGTATCTCTCGGGTCATGCATTTCTTTAGATAGAGTGGAAGCCAAGTGACGTATTAATATAGTGCCATGTTGCTATAATGTACAGAACTATTTTGCCTGTTTCTGCGAGATATTCATCCTAGTTGAGAATACAGAAACCGCAGAAGTAGGCTATACTGGCCATGTCCAGAAATGTTCCCCACAGTGTGTTATCGGTTCAAGAACTAGGTTGATGAATGTGATTGGCATTTAATAAAATCTGACATCAGGTTTTCCAACGTGACAAGATCACACTCAAGCTCCCTTAGGGCTTCTCTCAACCAATCGCCATGTACATCTAAACACTATATCTGTGCTTACGTAAGGTGGCCACCATCCAATCCCCAGGGGGGGGGGGGGGATCTGTAATTTTTTTCATAACCTTTCATAACTTTTGTGATCGATTTTATGATTGTTATATAAACTGATCAATGGAATCCTCAAACGTAAGGACAACAATGGAAACCATATAATTATTTGAAGATTTTTGTCTTAAAGTATATGCGATTTCGTAGAATGATAAATCACATGTCATCACTGTGTGTTTCATGTTTACTGCCTCAGCTGCCTTGACTAATGTTTGTATTACATTTTTCACTACACCTAACCTAACCAGCATCAGTGGGAGAAGAGGTAGGGGAGAGCGAGGCTAGTTGTAACGGGGGTAAGTTGTAACAGTGCACTTTAAAAACATTCTTGTTGATTAATTTCTACTCACTAGGTGTCAAATATGTCTTCTATAGCCTATTATTATTATTATGTATTTCCATCCCATAATTCCCAGGACTTTTGGAGAACAACTATATTGAACAGAAAACGAGACGAAAAGTATTTTTTGAATACCAATTCATTATCACTTATCCCAATTAAAAATTCAAGAAACAATTTTAATTCAGAATGATTGTAAGTCATCTTGGAGAGGTCTTTTATGATGACAGACTAAATGACTGAAAAAGATTGCTCATAGTGAGATATGTTGCTAAATGTTTTTTGGGTGCTTGGGGGCCTAGATGTAACAGATGAGAGGGGACAAGCTGTACCAATATTACAATTTCCCCCCATTATCTCCATATAGTGTTACAAATTGCCCTGATAGATTATGGGAACTATGTTACAACCTGCCCCTATAAGTATTATATGAATGTATATAGATACATCTAGACCAGAACTGCACTTAAATATCTTGTATTAGTCCTCTGCTATGCTTAGGTCTACCTCTTTGCTGCATCATTATATTGACCACGTAAACAATGTCGATGATTTAGTAATCCGATTTAGCACTCAGACAGTTGCAATTGAATGTATGTAAACCTATGAAATAAAGGTTATCACTGACTTAATATTACCTAAATGGTAATTTTTTTGCTGCAAAACTCTATTTTGTATATTTATGTGTTGCACTATGGCGTGTTACAAAGTGCCCCAAAGAGCACAGTAACTGTGTTACAACATGCCCCCATGCTGTTACAACTTACCCGCACCGGGGGCAAATTGTAACATTTTGGGTGTGGTCATATTTCACTGCACCACATTTAAATGACATCTATGTCATACGGGATATAGTATCCCCTAACTTGATCAAATGATTTAATTCAGAAAGGTAATTATCACTTGTAAAAATACTAAAATGTTGAAAATGTTACAACTAGTCCCGCTCTCCCCTAATGAGTGTGATGTATCCAATATCAATAGACTTAGCTGAGGGTGATATGCTTGCTGAAAATGTATTGAACCCGGGAATTACAATGGCTTTGTTTGTCTCTATATCCAACAAATTGGTGTAAGGTACCCTGTACAATTCCGAAAGCCTAAGCAGCTGCTCTCCGTCGTTGATTCCATGCATTATGATTGAGTCCATATCAGATGCTTGCGAGAGATCTAGCTGCTTTTCGCTCATGTGAGGTTAGACGAGACTGATTCTGAAGCAGGAGATATTCCTAAGCAGAATGAAACCCCTCTTGCATGGTCCTGGTGATATAATAACTTCGAATTCATGGGTTCAGTAGGTTAAAGTGGTAAAATAAAAGATGGCCACAAAATAGTTCGAAAAGTCATAATGTTACCAATTTATCCGATTCCTTGGATATTAAAAAATATGATTGGCCACTAAAATATTCTTTCTAAGTAGATATATAGACCATATACGATCATTTATGTAATTCAGGTAATTTCGGTATTTTGATGGTAGCCATTTTAAAGTTGGCTGTATTGGGAATTTTCTCAACAGATCACGTGTCAATTGGCTGTTTCTCACCCAGGAGAGGTCTCTAAACAACCTTATGCCACTCATAGAGGGTTCTGAGGTAAAATTAACTTTATATGAGTAAGTTTATTGGGTTATAGCGTAAAATATGTGATGTTTTGTTATTTTTGGCGGCAATTTTGGATTTAACACCAGCAATATTATTAGATCTGTTGGCAATCACAAGTAATTTTAATGGATTCCTTGGATCTGACAATGTATGATTAGCCACTAAAATAATCTTTCCAAGTATATTTATAGCCAAGATACGATCATTTATGTATTTCAGGTGATGTCGGTATTTGATAGCAGTGATTTTGAAAGTCGGACATATTGGGAACTTTCTCCATACGGATCACGTGTTAAGTGGCTGCTTCTCAGACAGGAGAGGTATCGGAGCAAAAGTATGGCACTCATAGAGGGTCCTAGGGGTATATTAACTTTATATGCATTAGTTCATTGGGTTATAGTGATAAAATATGTGTTTTATCGTTATTTTTATCGTTATTTTTATCAGTTTGCATCAACGTATATTTAATCTATTTCTTAGCTCTGAAATTGTATGATTAGCGACTAAAATCATGTTTCTTAGTAGATTAAAGGACAACATATGATCAATTATTTATTTCAGGATATTTCGGCTGGAGAAGGGGGGGGGGGTCGTTCACAAAAATGCTTTTAAAATTCGCTGTTTGGATTTTTGAGCGGGTTGGCCACCCTAGATATACTTAGGAATAGCTAGGGGATCAGAAAAATTACACCACCCTTTGACGGCAGATGTTGTCCACCTAACCAAAAAATAGGGGTTTGGCTCCTGGGGTACAGTGTGTGTAAAGTCCATTGTTTCCAGACCCACTGCATCGCCCTGCAGACCACTTGCATCTTGTAGCTGCTGCTGAGCATCATCGGGTGGTTCTGCTGCTCCCAACTCAAGGAGGTGAATTAACTTTGCTTTGTCAGTGCATGGCAACATTGCTCCGTTTGGAGCGACCAGTGCCCTCGGTGTCAACGTGAACTCGTAGTTCCCGATGGCTTGTTTCTGGTCAATGTCTCGATTGGACCTGGCGAGGACCATCAACCATAGAGATCTTTGGTCTCCTTCATATCTACAGTCTTGTCACGGATTTTCACACTGCTTCTCTTGTTGCCACACAAGTACATCTTGGTGTTCTGCTTCTTCACTGGTGCCCACAGGCTGACATCCCCATTTATTCGCTCCGACACATACTCTTCATAATTATAACTCCTGCCCAGTGGCGTCAATGTTCAAGATCTGTGGCTCGTACTCATTTAGGATGTATGCATGAGTGATCAGATTGTGCAGATGGTCAACTTCAGTGGAAAATGGATTACCATGACTCAGGATCGCAGCCCTAATTTTGTTGATTGCGCCATGCTCCCTCTTGACTGTACTTGGTCCAAGGTCATGGTGCTTTGGGACCTTGCCAGCTCCCACATCAAACTGACTTTTGAACTCTTTTGATCTGCACCAATGGACACAAACGGGATTTCGTTCTTTGTGACCGATATGTTGCCAGCTTCCAGATCCCTCCAGGTATTCGGGTGGTTGGTTCTCAGGTCATACATGTCTGCAATGTCCCGCGGCCATAGTCGCTTGTACTTTATTCTGTCCATAGCAAAGAACATCTTGCTCATTGCTTCTCCAGCTTCGAAATGAAGCGCGAGGTCAGCATTCCGAAGAAAAGGATTGTCTCCACTCGGTGTAGGTAGTTCATCATTGATTTTAACATGGCATTCTTCGGTCTCTCAGTCTCCGAGTCATGGAATGTCTTCACTATCTCAGCAGTGGTCAGGGCTTGGTGTAGCGTGGTGTTGGCTTCTTTCACAGATTCGGCTTTCTTGCATTTATCCTCTTCCGAGCAGGCAACTTCGACTTTATCCGTGGCTTCCAGGCAATCATCTTTTAGCTGCGGGTTATCCGTGACAAACTCCTCCAGTGTCATCTCATACAGGGTTACGTATGAGTAGATGTGGTCACGGAGAGCACGCTTGTAGTGGGTGCATTTTAGGATCTGCCTTGTTGTGGCACAACCATAGACATCGGATTCCATCCAAGCATCATCTATACCCGAATTCTCTATGGAGGCGCCGAGAGCTCGCAGAGCAGCCATGATGACCTGTAGTTCGCCCAGTCTAGGGACAATTGTTCGTTTTAAGTCCGGCCTAGCATCTAGCAGCTGCACCACCTTTTTTTATTACACTACTACTTTATATTACACTCTTGAGATGACACAGCAAATTGCTTGGTGTCTAATGACCCTAAATGTGCCACAGAGAGCGCGCTAGTAGAGGGTGCATTTCACGATATATTTTGTTATGGTAGACAATTTGTACTATGTCGTGCAGCACGTTTACTACATAATAACACTGTCGGAAAAAGTTGAAGAAAGCTGTAACTAGCTCATTGCTGCTCGTATCTCGTATCTCGAGATATTTAGAAAAAACATTTTTAATGGCGGTCATTTTGAAAATCCAAAATGGCCGACATATATATACATCTGGCAAATTGGAAACATTGGTTTTCTGACAGCCAAAATAACACAGTTTCCAAAAATGCATAGATTTGCAAGTCTCCCCAAAATGCCAACGAAATTATTATTTTGAACATAGTGAACCTGACTAATTACGAATGAGCCATCGGGGCCGGCCAGCATGTTAACTCATAGCAGTCTGGCTGTTTTGACATTGGACGTATGTGTGGTCTGGCCATTTTTGTGATTTAGAGACATATTCTCTTACTTTTAATAGAAATTTAGAATTATGGCACATGTATTTCTCATATACCATAGGAACACACATACAATATATATCCAGAATACACTTCATTTAAACGGCCAATGTGATGTTGCCATGGCAACCGACAGCCATTTTGAATATGCTAATTAGGTAGTAAAATTTTGTTTGAAAATGGTATTTTTGGGATTCACGGAGATTCAGGAGTACAACATTATATCAATCCACATAAAATATATTAAAATACATCACAAATGGTTCGAAGAAGCATTCAATAGGTATTTATAAACAAATTAATAGGGTGAATAAGTTATTACTACGGGATTTAGCCATCTTTCCGAATTTCCTGAGATGCATACTGGATTTCAAATTTTGAGATGCACCAAGTTTGACATTCCCAACTCATCTGGGAAATACCAAAAGCCTCGTATTCATCTGAGCCTGGAGTGCGATTTTTATTTCGGAAACAGTTGTGATGCAGATAAGTCAACTCTTTATGTTCCAGGTTCCCCATACTTGGTTCATAGTTGCGGAAGTGATGTCATTTGGTGAATGGCTAAACATTATTGCCAGGTCCGAGCTCGGCTCGGACCTAGACTGCAGTGTCATAAATGTCAAGTCCGAGTTAATTCACATACGGCGCACATGTCACCACAGTGGGGACTCAGATTATTAGCCAGTGACAAAAAGTATATCTCACCCAAGGACGAAAATATGAATGATGAGTCTTATTGTTCAGCTACTTGTGTAGATTCGAATAATAAGATAAGTCAGATAAGAGGTGAATAAGAGATTGTATCAGTGACAATATTCTACATAGACTAACACGTTATACTGTTGTTGACACACTATGACGTCTTCATCACTTGTTCCTTTCACAGTTGGGGAAGTGGCAGATTTACCAGACTGACAGTTAATGTCCGGTATCTATTCTTATTAGACTAGTAGAGATAAATTTATTTCTAAATTCTAAGTTGATTCTCCTGTCCAGATTACCTTGTCAGAGCTGCTGAACATACATTCAACACGTTTTGTTTATATGGGCCACGTCTTGATATTTTAGTGTTGAAATGAAATGAATCGGGCTACATTGGGCCAGGATAACCTCCTGAGGATGGTAAGATGAGTGAGATGACACTGCCCTCCGGACACAGAATTCGAAATTCAAACCCTGGAAGTCTGAGGCCGAGCACGCTACCTCTTGGTCACGGAGGCACAATACTGAGTTTTACGAGTGGATGAGTAGATTTTAACCCTTACAGCGCGGGGATCGACTTTAGACGTCAGCATCTGACGTCTCTAGACGTGAGATGCTGACGTCTAGAGACGATCCCCGTACTGTAAGAGTAAACGTATTTGTAATAGTCCATTACATAGATATTCAAATGAACCGGAAAGAGCTAATTACGATAATTATGATGATTCAAAATTGAAAAAAACACTTTGGTTTCCATGGTTTATACGAAAGTATTTCCCAATTCAAGGATTGAAGTTAAATTTAAAAGTTCACGACCGTCTTGTGTTTTCTGGGTGGGTTAGTTATTTTCTGTATACAAGTGTATTGAGATAGACAACGACCAACAAATAGACATGTTATCTCGACATGTTACGTTGAATAGAGATGTTTTAAAGATTTTCGTTGTTTTCATGTTGGATAGTGATAAAAATAGTAATAACATGATTCAAGTCGGGTGTTGTTCTTGTTCATCAGCCCTTCATCAATGTCTAACATCTCTTTAATGTCAACAGCGGCTCAGGCTGCTGTTGATTGTATGAAGATGTGTTAGACATTGATGTCCACTAAAACAACATAGTTAGACTTTTATACTGAATCATGTCATTGTTATATTATTAGTGCATGAATAATTTTATTTAAATATTTGATTCAATTATATTATTTTTCAAACCATTAGGCCTAATAATTGAAACTAAGTTCAATGTAGGCCTAATTATAATAGGGATCACATTATTTAGGTCGAGCGTTGTGCTGGTTTAGCTGCCCTTCATTAATGTCTAGCAGCCCTTCATTGTTATTATTATAATATTGTTACATTATAATTCTTCTGTGTGTTATTTACCAGGTAGTAACTTTGAAAATTGTGTTGGGTGATTTACAACATAACACACTTAAACTACATTTATCTTAGAATAAATAGCCGAACACTTCATATGAGACTTAATTGTATGTTTTAACCTAAAATCGTGGATTATTATGCTACAGTTTTGAGGGTGCATGCTGCTCTGGGTTCTCACATTATGTTTTACAGTAATAGTCTACCTTTCTAGCACAGTTTGCCATGTGTATTACAGATATAAGTCAAAGATGGTTGCCCGGGATGGTTGCAAGTCGGCTATTTTTTAATTTGTTCAAGTTGACATCTTTCGGGGCATATCCCTCCGTGAAACCACATTTTGTCGTACAGTAATAGTCCAGTTATCTAGTACAGTTTTCCCGATAACAGCCTAACGTGGGCCATTTTGAAATTGATAGAGCATTTTTTCAAAGCAAATACCCCGGAATCCCTGAAACCGCACATTTTGTTTTATTGTAATCTGGTAATGGTCTAGCTGTCTGGCACAGTTTGCCAGATATCAAGCATATTAAAGTCAATAATGGCAAATAGTCGGCCATTTTGAATTTGATAGATTTGACATTTTTCAGGGCATATCCCTCCATGAAACAGTTTTGTTTTATGATAATGGTCTAACTATCTGGCACTGTGTGCCAAATATCAGAAAAAATATAAAAGTCAATAATGGGCGATAGTCAGCTATTTTTAAATTGATGAAGTTTAACATTTTTAGGGCATATCTCTCCATGAAACCGCACATTTTGTTTTATTTTGATGGTCTAGCCATCTACCATGATTTGCCAGATGTCAGGCATATCAAAGTTAATAATGGCTGATAGTCGACCATTATAAGTAAGTCAAATTTCATAAATCTGAAGAGGTACATCTACACATCCTAAGTGATGTGTGTGTGTGCAATATGCAAAAAAATCCCCAGGATGAACGGCCGGGCATCCGAGGTGACGCCATAACCTACCGCTCCAACTTCGTCAGGTTGGGGATAACAAAACACCAGCATAACAAATTGACAAAATACATTCTTTGACATGTAATATATTTTTATTATATACTTGAGCCTAAATATTCCAGTAACATAATTATGAAAGTTTAACTCAGCGGTATTAATCACATCAACAAAACTCAATCTATTGCCAACCAGCCAATGAAAAACGTGGTAAGCTGAGTGAGAAAATTGCAAAGTTAGACGAAAAATGTCGAATGTTAGCCAATGTTAGTCACAGTTGTTTTGGTCTGTGACTTACCTTTCTGTGAGGCATTAGCAGAATAAACTTTCCCGCACAGAAGCCTCTTGTAAGCTTCTGTGAAATCTTTAGTGAGCGCTGTGTACAACAACCAGTTACATGCCGGAGGGATCCAGTTAAGAACCACAAAGGGAAAAAATAAGGAGTGGTCGAATGCTACATCGCTGTACATTTTGGAAAGTAGGGGCAAAGCAGTGTAACATACAAGGCAAACTAAAAGAAGAAGGCTGACGATCAAAATGAATCTGATCTCTTTGTTTTGTGACGTGCTTCCTTTACTGCTGTTTTTGTTATTTGATTCTCTCACTCGTCTGCTGCGGCGTGTTACCATCAGAATGCGAACGTACATTACACACAATGCAACAATTATACTAAATGCACCGGTTGTCAAAATGAGGTTTGCTGGACCTGCTACACATGGTATACCACATAGCATACGACGAGTATCAAATAATGAAGCATAATCCAAACTCTCCACATTGCTCGTGTCCACCTGACTGAAACCGTATATTGATGGGACAGTCCATACAAAGAACACCCCCAGATAGACAGCAAGTATCATAATTGTTACCCACAGACGGGATTTGTTGATTCTCTCCAGTTTGCCAAAAGGATGAACCACGACAGCATAACGGTAAAACCCCACTACTAAGACGTGAAACATGGCGGATATCTCACAGTTAATAAATGCCAGGCTCACATAAACACACAGTACATCTACGTCTCCAGAATATGAATACAGAGGTAGCCAAGTCCCCCTGATGTAGACGGCCAAGAGAACGGGGAATACACCGAGCAGGAACAGAAGATCATTGCAAGACATGCTGAACAGTATTGTGTTGAAAGGATTTCGGATGTTCTTGTATTTGATGTAGGACACTACGAGTAACATGTTGCCAGTCAATCCGAAGAGGATGAACATGCCTCCAAGCAACGACCCAACTATTCTGTATGTCAGTGGCACTTGCCAAAATGTACCACCTGCAAATTCATAGCATTCGGGAGATTCTGAACTCTCCACATCGGTTATAGAAACAGGTGAATCAGTAAATTGGAATTTAGTAGCCATATTTCAGTGTTGGTAAGCAGGGCTATCCTGGTGGAATGATAATCAACTTGTATAACATCAGATATTTATTGTTGTCTTATTCTTCTAATGCACACACCAGATAATAATTAAGATAATAATTATTGTGCAAATACTACTATTAATGTGATAGGAACACTTTACTGTGCTAGCATACTGATTGATCAATATATACTCAACAAACAAAGTATCATTGCAATATTGACCACTGGAAGAGTGTCCACTTGCGATAATGCTTTTATTACTCTAATTACAGAAATATAAATAATTTAAAGCACTGCTACACACACCCTCCCCATTACACGATGATGACGAAGACACCAACAGCGTTTGTTCAGAATCTATTGTGAGATATTTTGATATCGGACACGTTTATAGGTGAGACATAATGTTTACTAATGGTCTATATGCAGTATCATTAAATATGATCGAAGGAAACATCATTATTTGCTTGATGTAACGATCTACATGTATAACATAGGCTTACTGGTATTGTTATTAGGGTTGTGCAAACTAAAGATGAGTTGTGAATGATAAAATAATGGTTTCTAATGCCTAGACTCTTTGAAGACTTGGTTTATAAGTGCTTTGTTCATTCTAGCGCATTTGCATTAAAGATTATAGCGTTTTCGTTTTCGTTTATTCAAAACAAATAGCGGGAAACTGGTATAAATTCACATACGGCGCACATGTCACCACAGTGGGGACTCAGATTATTAGCCAGTGAAAGAAGTATATCTCACCCAAAGACGAAAATAGGCGCTGAATGATGAGTCTTATTTTTCAGCTACTTGTGTAGATTCGAATAATAAGATAAGTCAAATAAGAGGTAAATAAGACATTGTATCAGTGACAATATTCTCCATAGACTAACACGTTATACTGTTGTTGACACACTATGACGTCTTCATCACTTGTTCCTTTCACAGTTGGGGAAGTGACAGATTTACCAAAGTGCTATGACTTTGAAGATGACACATTCTGGCAAGTGCCATTTACCTACAGGATAACAGGTCTCTTATTTGGAGGATTTCTACTTATGTTTGGCTTGATGGGTAACATGCTACTTGTGATCGCATACATTAAGTACAAAACCATACAGACTCCTTTTAACACAATACTAGTAGGTATGTCGTGCATCGACTTACTATACCTAACGTGTGTTTTGCCTGTATTATTATCGGTTTACGTCAGAGGTACGTGGATACCTTTCTACACATCATCTGGTGACGTAGATATACTGTGTGTTTGCATCAGTAACATTTTTACGTATAACCAGGTAACTTCAATGCTTCATGTTTTCATAATTGGGTTTTATCGACATGCTGTTGTAGTGCACCCATTTGGAAAACTAGAGAGAATTAATAAATCACGCCGATTGGTTATTATGATGATAAGTGCTGTCCACTCAGGGATTTTCTTTGGGTGGGTTGTTCCAATGATTATCAACTTCAGCAAAGTTAACAAGAAGGCAGGAGAGGGCTTGATGTTCACATCGGCATTTGATACACGGCGTATGATATGTGGCATACCATGTTCTGCTTCAGCAATTAATGTGCTAATGACAAGTGGTGCCTGGACTATCATCGTGGCTTTGTGTATTATGTATGCTCGCATCCTGATGGCAACGCGCCGTAGCAGACGGGTGAGGGAGATGAGCAATCAAAACAGCAGCAAAGGAAACACATCACAAACCAAAGAGATCAGATTTATTCTAACCGTCAGCATTCTTCTAATAGTTTGTATTGTGTGCTACACAGCTCTGCCTCTGCTCTCAAGAATATCAAAAGGTTCATCATTCGCCCACAGCTTATTTTTCCCCTTCGTGGTTCTTAATTGGATCCCTCCATCGTGCAACTGGTTGTTATACACAGCACTCGCTAAAGACTTCAATGGGGCTTATAAAAGACTTCTATTTTCCAAATTCTATTCAGTTCAAGATGCAGAAAGGGGGAAATCTCAGATGAAGACAACAGTGATTAATGTAAGAGAAATCCAGTTAAGAGATTAAATTATGACTATGATTACTACATTCAATATAGTTATTATGTAGTCGATAACCTGGATAACAACATTGCAATTATATGTCTTATTTTAAACCATTATACGAAATATGAACACTTGTAGATCTACATCCGACTTGCCTGTATGAAGCAAGAGGAACATATTTTTTTTAATTTGCACAGTGAAACACCAATGATTTAGAAAAGGACAAAATACATTCAGAAACATGCTTTGTTAATGCAGCTGTGTCACAATATTATGTATAATGATTATTATCCCACAGGGTTGTAACTAGTGGGGTATTGACTTTGTGCACTAACTGACTGTACTGTAATTTGGCTGCATAGTGTAGGATATCACAAGTATAGACAATTGACGATATAGCCACATAACATGTTCAACAGTGTTGTACCGTGAAGGAAACAATGTAGTACACTGAGATGACATATACAAAATATTCGGTGGTTGTCAATTTTGGTGAAAAAACATGATCAATACATTTGGGTGAATAAATAAATATGTAACTCACCATCTGAATGGTGACAGATGGGTATACATAATATTAAAATGTGTCCGATATGGCGAGAGAAGAATAGAGAAACACAATTAATAATTATGTAGATTTCAGTAAAGATGATGAATAGACATATTCATTAAAGGTATATATTCACGTAATATTTTTTAATACGACGCAATATTTTTTAATACAACATTATATCTGGAACTATAGTCGTGCCTATCATAACGTTGGGGGCTAAATGGGTTGTCGAAAAGATTAAATTTACTGCTGTTAGGAAATAGCCAAACATTAATAATAATATACGTGAATTCGTTCTACCTGATAGTCTTGCTGACTAATTCTAATGACTACCTGATCAAAATAAATCTGTCCTGTGCATAGCCTTCTAAATCCATAAAAAACACTCAAAATATCAAAAAAAAAATAACTATCAATTCAGTCAGCTAGAAATATTGCTATAGAATGAGCTCACACAAAACTTATTTATTCATGCTATTGGATAAAATAGAGATATATAAAAACAATTTTGGGCCTTTTATGGAGCACCCACCTTTCCTCTACATTATGATATATACAATTCTGACAAAATACATAATGGCACATGAATATATACATTTAATATAATATATATTGTTATTAATGTCAGAAAATCATTTTTTGGTAATTTCTGCACAATTTTTCTGTGCACCACAAATAACATTTGAAGTCATTCAATGAGAGTAGGGAATATCTCTTACTTCAGATTTCGTTTTGTCACAATATTCCCAATATGTATAGGAAGCGATGCTGTAAAGTAAAATATTCACTAGTTTTCATCCAATGACCAAAAATCACATTTCTAGTTATCTAGATCACTCCCATAACTAATTTCATATCAATTTATCTATAATATGTTGTCTGCGTATTCAGCCCCATGTTCAAGTGTAGTATTGTTCAATAAATAGACTATGTTTATATTTATGTTTATTTGACTCCCAGTTAAAACATACAAAAATGGTACAATATCATTATTATTTATTGAGTATTTCACTATACACGTCACCATTTAGTTTGGAACACATACCCTTTAAAAAATGCCCTTCAAATGTTTCGACAAATTGACCAAGGCTTTCTAATAATGTTCAGTAATAAAAAAATATTGCAATCTGCCCTGTTTTCCTCATATTGTTGTTAATAATTCGACGGTTTCGGTGTCAGCCATGAATTTGCTAGAGAGTGCTCAGAAAGGAAGAAGGGCGCCATCTTGGAAAAATGTTGTTGTGTCAAAATGTCATATATATACAGAGAAATTCTCCAGCTCTACTTATCATGCTTATACAACAAATAAAATATGAAAAACAAATTGCTATGGCTAAATTCATTGTGGTCGATGGAAATTACTGTGACGGTGGCACAGGACCACAGCAAATACAATATGTCTCCACCGATCGTTGGAGACATAATTAAATTATAGGAAAAAATCGTAACTTCACACTAAAAAAATGCATAATTGTTCATATATTTATCATATAAACAGATTTGTTACTAGTTTAGCGACACATGCCAAGATGTAAAGTGTCTTTCCAGTCATTAAGGTGTGACAAAAAATAGTCCGACAATAAGTAAATCTTTATGCACCAACGTTTGCGATGCTGACACAACACCAATTCATAAATCTTCCGCAATTTAAAAAAAGTGTATTCACTGTTTAGTTCGAGATATTAAACGGACATCCTGGTGTATGCGATATCAATAAATCTAATGCAAGATCCATTATCATATAAGACACCTAATTGATGTGACAAAAATGTGTAACCTTTGACTAGTGTAATATGTTTATTATCGGATATATAAAATGGTGAAACCCTCTCTGGTGGTTCGACTCTTTAAACACGTACCATGTTGACAAGTGTTTCTATGTTAAAAGCCTTTTGTTTATTCAAGACAATTGTTAACTGCCACACATTCTCAAACTGTGCTGGTAAGGTTGTGGTCACACCACCTTGGAACTAAACACACACCTCTGAGTCAACACCTAATTTTCTGGCATAGAGTGTGACAGGATTGTTTTTCTAGTTGATCTTCATAATCAACTGGGGGATAGGTTCGATAGCAATGGGACTGACTAACAAGTATTAACAAACCATGTGTTTTTAGCTTGGAGACAGAGTCTCCAAGTTTTTAGTTTGACTTTTAACACAAACGTCTGTCGTTAACTTCCGCTTTACATCTGTTCTGCCTGTCAAAAGTCAAAAGGCATTATCTGCTCCTTGGTAAACTAGGCATTTACTGATTCTTAACTGGCTCTTCCTGCCATAACGCTGCCAAAAGGTCGTATTTGCTAACTTGTAAATCAAGTATATACTTCCTTTACGCTGATGTCACTGCCTCCTTCTTGCTAGTAACAGCATGTTCAATAAACAGTATCTGCACACTTGTAAAATAGGCAGATACTTGTTTTTGCTGTGAGCAGAAGCGTTTTATGTCATGCTTGTTCTAGGCGGTCAACCATAATGCACTGAGCCAATGTTAGCTAAATGTTGTGCCATCATTTATAGCACTGTTCCAACATTAAAGTAAAATTGTGTCAGTGTATCAAATTGCCTGTGCCTGCCTGTGAAAATGAGCCGTTTAGCCAATGCTGTTTTACTGCTGAGCCAGGGTTGTAGATGATGGGCCAGCATTAACCCCTTCACTACCATACAGGACGGAAATTTCCGTCGTCATTCGTCAAGTTACGTCACCATACATGACGGAAATTTCCGTCGGATTTACTATGGTTACACCAGGATCCCTGGATCCTGACATGCACTTCGGCCTTAAAGTGAAGTGGTTAAGCTAGCATTGGGTGGACACATATCGTGTCAAGGCCATTCTACTTGTAGGCCAATGCTGGCCCAGTGTTGTAAACGGTGGGCCACCATTAGGTTAACATTGTGTCAATGTCTCGTGTTTGCTGTGTGGCTGTGATTAGGTGACACCAGATCGAGAGGCTGATTCACTGGCCGGCAGTCTGGAAATATGTTTGGTAAAATAGCTGAAAAAAATCGAAACTTAAGGTGCGGTTTATAACCAGACATTCTGTGTGAGCCATGATGATTTCCGGTGAAAATAGGAGTGTTTGCCGTGTCTGGCAACCAACTGACAGACCGGGTAGGCCTATCGTCACCTGCGTTGGTGTGAGCTTTGACGCTTGACTATCAGGTCAATTAACCATCTGCGTCCTAATGTAAATAATAATAATATGGACTATATGCAAGCAAATTAATCTAAATTCGTCATTGAAAAGGCAAAACAAAACAAATCTCCAATTTGGTCATTTCGAGATAATCAATAAAAAGTGACTCAATTGATCCTAAAAATATCAAAACCAATCATTTAATTAGAATAAATAGATAAAGTCATCGGAATTTAAAATATAATTAGACATTTTATAAAAAAAAAATGATTTTATTAGACGTTATTGGAGATAACTGTTTTTACATTTTAAATATTGGTGAAAATAACTGTTTTAACTGATTTAGTTAACTGATTTTGCAATTTTGTAGTTCAGACGCAGATTATCTCAACTTTTGAAAAGCCAGTGGACCATAAATGAATTTCGTCGGAATTTCATTCCCCTTACAACAGAAAAACCGTTTTGAAAACAGACAAAACAAGAGGTCCTATATCATCCCCCGCTATAAATTAGGTTAGACTTTTTGCGATCACAAATATTCAAAAAGTCGATTTGTGGTGGCCATTTTAAATTTGAGTAAAAGCACATGCACATTTCCAGATGATCGGTAATGTGAACAATGTGAATTATTACTAATTTCCATTTTTTTTTTAGTCATTGTGCCCACAAAAAAATATGAAGTTTATTCATGGCGGCCACTTTGAATTTCAGTAAAACCTTAGAAAATATCGTGGGGAATGTGATAGTAAAATTTGAATAATTTTAGACTTCAAGTTTTGGAGTTGTTGCGCCCACAAAACAATTGGAGTTAACCTCTGGCGGCTATTTTGAATTTTGGTAGTATCTTTTAAAAATCACTTGCACATCCGAATGTTGCTAGAAATGTGATGTTAAAAGTTTTTGCGCCCTCCAAAAAATTAAAGTTAATCTGTGGCGGCCATTTTGAATTACAGTAGAACCTTGAAAAAGTCACCTGCACATCTCCATATCGTGGGGAATGTGATAGTAAAATTTGAATAATTTCCGACTTTAAGTTTTGGAGTTTTTGGGCACACAAAAAAATTTGGAGTTGAACTCTCGCGACCATTTTGAATTTTAGTAGCATCTTTAAAAATAACCATCAATTGATAGCAGGACCCCTCAGCCGTAGGCTCTGTCCATCAATATCAAGAAATAATGAGAAAAAATGACCCCCACTAACACCATGGCAATTTTGTTAATGGCTGCGGCAGCCATTTTGTTTTTAATGGATTCATCCCGAAATTTAATCACATCATCAGAAATACCAGACCAAATTTGAATGCAATACAACCAACGGTTCATAAGTTATGGTGCCCACAAGCTTTTTAGGCGGCCATCTTGGAAAATGGCCGCTGATGGCTTAGTGCCGAAAACAATTATGGGATGAATTGCCCAGGCACATAGGTCATGTCTGTGAAAAATAAACAAAATTCATCAGTTTACTTTTTAGTAAGAGCTGAATTTCTGACCGACCGCCCGGCGCGTCCGACTGCCCGCCTCTGGTGATCACTATACCCCACAGCTTTAATGGCTGAGGGGTAAAAATCACTTGCACATCCCCATGTTGCTAGGAATGTGATGTTAAAATGTAAAAAAAATGACCAAACAATTTTTTTGCGCCACCCAAAAAATTTAAGTTGATCTGTGGCGGCCATTTTGAATTTCAGTAAAACCTTGAAAAAAGTCACCTGCACATCTCTATATCGTGGGGAATGTGATAGTAAACTTTAAATAATTACTGACTTAAAGTTTTAGAGTTTTTGCGCCCACAAAAAAAATCGCAGTTGACCTCTGGCGGCCATTTTAAATTTTAGTAGCATCTTTAAAAAAATCACTTGCACATCCCCATTTTGCTAGGAGTGTGATGTTAAAATGGCAAAAAATTGACCAAACACAGTTCTTGAGTTTTTGCGCCCACCCAAAAATTTAAGTTTATCTGTGACGGTTATTTTGAATTTCAGTAAAACCTTGAAAAAGTCACCTGCACATCTCCATATCTCCATATCGTGTGATAGTAAAATTTAAATAATTCTGACTAAGTTTTTGAGTTTTTGCGCCCACAAAAAATTTAGAGTTGACCTCTGGTGTTCATTTTGAATTTTGGTAGCATCTCTAAAAAATCACTTGCACATCCCGATGTTGCTAGGAATATCGTGTTAAAATTAAAAAAAATTGAACTTCTTCCGTCCTAGTGCCGCCATGCAGCTGCTGTCCCCTACCCGGCTAAGCCAAGCTACTCACATTGGTCATCAGGGTAGCTGTCCCCTTGATTGAAATTGTGGTTTCGTCTAAAATTGCAAAAAAGTGTGATATTTATATAGGGCCGAATCCACACATTTCAGGAAAGGGGGCTAGGTGCGCTGATGGATATGCGAGCATGCCATCAGAATATTACACCTATTATCACTTACTGAAATTCTAAAGGATCTTTCTTAACTTTTAGCCACAAGAACAGCCGCCTCCACATTATTGGATTAATTTTTTTTTAGATATCGGTAAACTTAATCTCCACTAATGATCACATGTGAGATTGCTTGATGCCTTAATTCTGTGTAAATATGTCACCAGAATGCGTTATTAATTATTTTTCAAAAAAATTCCCGGGGGGGGGCATGCTTTCGAAATGCCCCCCCCCCCCCATAAAAACAGCTGCCTCCACATTCTTGGATTTTTTTTTTAGATACCGGTAAACTTAATCTCCACTAATGATCACCTGTGAGATTGCTTGCCGCCAGAATGCGTTATTTAATGTGTATTTTTCAAAAAAATTACGGGGGCATGCCCCCGGACCCCCTTCAAAAAAAGCAGAATTAAGGTCCATAATATACTTAAACACACCTCCCCAATCAATTTCCTGGATACGGGCCTGTATCACCTACATGTTTCATACAACATTTACCTGATGCATGTAGCGACACAAGCGAAGTATTATGTGACTATTTTTGTATTGGAGATTTTGCATTGACAACATTTGGACACATGGATATGTCTTATTTTGTATTCGATCGCTAGACGGCAGCACATTCGCAGTGGAGATAGATGATTTTGCAAGACGAAGCACAGGTGAATGTAGGTTTGTAAAATAACATAACATGAAAAACACCAAAATTGGAGATATGTGCCAGTTTTGCCTCTTCAGCGACATAGTAATGTAAATCATGTAAATTGAAACATGCTTGTCGGCTGAAAGCAGAAATAATTAGTTCTAACTGTTATTGAAATTTCACGATGGTAGATGATTTTAAACGTCACATGTAATAGAAATATCACGGTATTGTTATTGTCCATAGGGCTGAGATCGTCGTCATAACAGTCTAATTGGAGCTGTAGAAGTACAAAGCGAAGGGTGGCGATAGTGCCGTGGAAAGCTAATGGGCATCAACTGTTCACTTGTGATCACTTGTAGTTACTGCCTTTTGGCTTTGTAAGACTTTATACTACTACAGTTGTCCACCAGGTGCTGTTCTCTTGGTATACACAGCCGGCCGATATTGGGTTTAACCTTCTTAACCCCCTCGATCCCCTCGAACCATCACCCACAACCCTCGACCCACAAGTCCCTCGACCCACAACCCCTCGACCCACAACCCCCTCCACCCACAACAACAACAACATATTTTTATCCTACTATAGACGGTAGCCAAATAGCTGGCAAGGTCGCCAGTCACAGCCCGAAAATGGAAAAGAAGTGTCAGACAGGCTAGTAGGCCTAACCAAATATTTATACATATATATCGAGAAGTTCCCACGTTCAAAAGTTCCCACGTTCGGAGAACTAAAATCACCATGCATATGAGACCCACTGCAGGCAGTTAAATCAATTATAAATTATATAATTATTGTCAACAAAACCGTTAGGGGGGGGGGGGCACTATTCGATCACCGGGGGTTGGGGGGGGGGCTGGATTATTTATCCCCGCATAATATCAACAGGTAGGGCTCAGTGACGCGTGGAGAAAAATGATTAGGCCAGCTAGTCCAGGTCTTGAAATATATTATTTATTTCATAAAGAGCCTGTCCGTGTTTCAAAATACCCCCCCCCCCGCCGATTGAATGGTGAATGACCCTCCAGAAATGTAGGCCTACCTTTAGGCCTATTCTGTGATACACAGTGACGTCAGAGGAATTCCTTTTAAATGGCTACTCGGTGAAAAATAATGTTACACAAGACCCCCTCCCCCATACTTCATTGTATCAGCTACATGTAGCTCGGTGAGTGTCCGGAACATGGGCGCTGTAGCTGGCATCAAAGCTAACACAAGCGTTGACACGGGAAATTCACCCAATGTCAGCATCTCCACAGCTGGCACAGCATTGTCTGCACAGGGACGCTTTGACTTGTAAACGCGGCACGCATATATAAATAGGATATAGGTTTACCGACAGAGAATTTATTATGCCCTATTCATTGATATATTAGACAGGGATATATCCTAACCAATCTAATAAAATTGCTAAAACGTAAAGTTGGGATATTGCATTTCAATGGTCACGTGACCTATGACCTTCCAATCACCCCAAAATTAATATTGTCGTCAAAATGGCATCATGGGATCTCAAAACCAAAACTTGGGGCCAAAAAACACATTTCTAAGATTGCCGGGACTGTATTCATAGCCGATTTTTTTTTTTGGTGGCCATTTTGGAAATATGCAAATTAGCTAATTAAATATGCAAAATCTCGAATGGTATTTGGCAGATTTTAAATCTACGGCAAAAAATACAATAGAAACCGTTGAAAAAAAGTTGACAGACATGTTTATTAGATTGGTTAGGATATATCCCTGACTATATGGCCTAATATCAAAAACACAAATTAGGCCTATGATTCACTGCGTGAAGTCGGTTCAACATTCAACATTCAGATTGAGAAAGTTAGTTCAATATTCGAAAAGTCCACAGTCAAACTCTGGGAAGAAAATATAAAAAAATCGGGAAAAATAAGGCAAACAAAACGGGTCTTAGGGTCTTAGGGTCTTAGGGTGGCCCAACGAACCCTCTAGTCGCTACAGCACCTAATCCACCATAAAAATGTGTTTTTTACATATTTCTCGAAAAGTCCCCAGTCAAACTGTGAGAAAAAAATATTTAAAAATTGGGGAAAAAAAGCAAACAAAACACATTGGGTCCTAGGGTAGCCCAACGAAGCCTCTAGTCGCTACAGCACCTGATCCACCATAAAAATGTGTTTTTTTACAAATTTCTCGAAAAGTACCCAGTCAAACTCTGAGAAAAAATATTAAAAAATCGGGAAAAATAAGATAAACAAAACGCATTGGGTCCTAGGGTGGCCCAACGAACCATCTACTCGCTACAGCACCTAAAACACCATAAAAACAGGTCCTTTGCATATTTCTCGAAAAGTCCACAGTCATCCACCGAGAAAAAAATATTAAAATTTCGGGAAAAATAAGGCAAACAAAACGCATTGGGTCCTAGGGTGGCCTAATGAACCCTCTAGTCGCTACAGCACCTAATCCACCATAAAAATGTGTTTTTTACACATTTCTCAAAAAGTCCCTAGTGATATACCGAGAGAAAAATATTAAAATTTTCGGATGACGGAATGAATGAATGAATGAATGAATGAATGAATGAATGAATGAATGAATGAATGAATGAATAAATAAATAAATAAATAAATAAATAAATAAATAAATAAATAAATAAATAAATGAATGAATGAATGAATGAATGAATGAATGAATGAATGAATGAATGAATGAATGAATGAATGAATGAATGAATGAATGAATGAATGAATAAATGAATGAATGAATGAATGAATGAATGAATGAATGAATGAATGAATGAATGAATGAATGAATGAATGAATGAATGAATGAATGAATGAATGAATGAATGAATGAATGAATGAATCGATAGGGTTTTAGGCCACCTTTATGCACATAGAGCAGTTATGAACAAAAAAATATCAGGATTAAATTATACAGAAGAAATAAATTAAATCGGACACCCCAATATAACAAAAAAATTTTAACCACCGCCAGCTTCTCTGCAAATTTCGTGAAATTGTAGCGAGTACTTCAAAAGTTAGACCATTTGACATGCAAGTCAGGGATTACAACGGACAATTTTAACCAACTTAACGAGTTTATCAGTGTTTATAGAGATACTTCGTAATTAGCAATTTACTACATGTCAAATGGTCTAATAATCTATATTTCTTAATGATATTTCCAGGTTAACGGTGGGGGATTCAAAAATAGACAAAAATTGGTTGGGAGTTGACTGAAAAAACGACGAAAATCTTGCGCTACTTGTGGCGGCGACTTGAAATACAATGTGGAGCAACATACATTTTTTTTATTTTACTTGCCGCGAAAGGGAGTCGAAGCCTGTAACTGTGACCCACAGTTTCTAATGAATCTACTGATCGAATCTATGTCATTTAACTAAAATAATTTTAATGGGGGGGGGGGGGGTGTTACCAATCTGAAATAAAAACAGGTTGCATGTGCTAAAATATAAGAATGTCAATAAAACCCATGATCATTTTGTGATATGCCAAATAATATCATTGTAACTGTCCTTGTTGATAATTGATAATTTAATTATTATTGAAAAACTGGAAAGAAATATGCCTAAGTAACTTTACTGCATGTGATAATGCTAGGATGTGCTCACCTACGCCCTTACTTTAGCTGGCTAAACCACCTCGGGAGGTGGCGTAGGTTTTGGGGCGTTCAGACGTTGAACGTGGGCCCACGTCTAGCATGGTGCAACCCAAATTTTCACACCACCACAGATGTTTAAAATCAAGGCACCAAAACAGCCGCTCTACCTCGTACCACCCACTGGTGCAAGATGCCCCTGCACAGCTGTTCTACTGTCTCAGAGGTTGGCCACTAAACCAACACTAAACCAACAATGGCTAATGTACGGTATGGTGTAGTACGGTATAGTTCCTATTATAGGCCCTATGTGTTATCCATATAATGTGCACAAATGTGACGTAAAACCCCATTCATTTAATTTCATTACATTTGATACAGCCAACTAACACCTGACTCGACGTTGGCCTGATAACATTACAGTAACATTTCAGCAAAGACCGTGGAGAAAGCCTTCATGGGTCTTTATTTTTGGGTTGATCTACTGTGTGTATTTTGATTCCCGTAATTTGCATTAGGCCTACATAAGAGGGTGTAGTAAAAGTACATTACGTCTACATGTGATAATAATGGATTAGGGCTGAGCTGTAGATTTCACGGCTGAGTAAGAAACATTAAAAATTGATATTTTACAACTCTGTGACGATTTTGTTAGGCCTATAAAGGCAGAAGAATTAAAATTGAAGAATAAAGACTTCGTAAAAATTTCTAGCTACTTTTGTAATATTAACATTGTAGTCCTGTAAAAATTATTTTTTGTGAAGCATTTTTCATTATGTGCAGTAGGCCTACTTCAGAGTGTGTGTAAAATCAGCAAAATGTATGATGGGAATTGAACAGATAATGTAAATTCCAATGTATGATAAGATATAAATATATACTACCGGCCTATACATATTTTATTTTCATGATATTACATTTTAGAGCATAGATATACATTCTCCGTCACATCTGTAGCTGATATTTTGCAATGCTGTTGACAAGCGTTAGGCCCCTGGGCCTTTTGTTAATAATTTATTACTTTCGGATTGTATAGTCACTTTTTGTATAGACCATAGTGCTATAGTCGTTATCAAGGGGAAATTTGCCTACTCCATCACATATTCCTCTCACAGATGTGGAGGTGTGTGCTATGATTTTGAAGATAACACCTTCTGGCAAGTACCACTAACCTACAGGATAGCAGGTCTCTTATTTGGAGGATTTCTTCTCGTATTTGGTTTGATTTAATTTATTAAGCTTTCTATAAGTACAAGTACATGTGTGTAAAATATACATGAATAAACTGTACATACAGAGGCAAGTGGCGACAGGTGACCAACACCTATACGAGGCCACTTCCCCTAATGTAAAAAAGGTTGTTTATACACTATTAACATGCCTAAACAATTTCACAGATATAGTGTTAAAAACTCAAATAGCTGAGCAAACAATGCTCGAAGTAAAATATCAATTAAAATAAACATAGCCAAAATAATGACTAAAAGATTAATATAGTTTAAATGTTAGTAAGTATTTAAAAAATGCAATAAGATGTCACAGTAACATATTTTTCATTCTATTGCACACACACGGCTGACATCTGCAAGTAGACGTCCAAGAACACAAATCGTTAACATTAAATGACTGTTGTAATTTTAATTTATAGTGAAGCATTAGCTGGTGTTTGAACGAGTTAACAGAAGTTGAGTCCCGGATCTGTATTGGAAGAGAATTCCATTCACTTACAATTCTCTGAAAAAAACGATTTTTTAAATGTCTCAGTTTTTATCAGTAAAGGTTTTAAAAGCAATCCGCAGTTACCAGATGTACGCGATTTATTGTCACTAAATTGAGTATAATTTTCAATGGGAATTTTAATTTTATCATGTAAACACTTATAGAAAAAAACAAGATCTGAAATTTCGCGTCTGAAACACAGAGGTAATAAATTCAGATCAATGCACCTGTCCTGGTAACAACTGCGGCCATCAAATTTGGTCACAAAACGTGTCATTGCACGTTGCACACTTTCAAGCTCAGTTAACTCATTGGCATTTTGAGGAGACCAAACCGGAGCGCTATATTCAACTATGCTTCTTGTTAATGATTTGTATAAGTTAAATGCGACATTATTGGGAGCATGATATCCAACAACTCGCTTGATCATACCATTAACACGATTGCATTTACTTACAACATTATCGATATGTCCCTTCCAGCTTAAGTCAGAGGAGACAAGTACACCCAAGTCTTTGAACAATGTAACATGCTCTAAACTGTTACCGTTTAACATATAGTTAAAAAATACTGGTGCCTTACGGCGACTAACAGTAAGAATTTTACAATTAGAATGATGAAAATTCATTCTCCAAGTTACACTCCATTCATAAAATTTATCTAAGTCAGCTTGAAGTAACGTGCAATCCAGATTGTTTTTAATTTCCATATATATTTTTGCATCGTCTGCAAATAGACCTGTTTTGGAGGGGAAAAAAGATAAAGGCATGTCGTTTATAAATAAAATGAAAAGGAGTGGCCCCAGAATTGATCCCTGGGGTACCCCAGAGAGGATTGGTAACCAATCTGATGCATGACCTTCTAAAACAACGCGCTGGATTCTGTTAGTCAGCTATGATTTGAACCAAGATAAAAGATTTCCATTTATCATGTTTATACCAAAAGATTGAAGTTTGTGGAGAAGAAGTTTGTGGTTAACAGAATCAAACGCTTTGCTGAAGTCCAGATATATTATGTCAGTCTGGCCAGATGCATCTAACACGCTGCCTATTGTATGATACATATCAAGTAATTGAATAGTACATGATTTGTTTCTCATAAATCCATGTTGCGCTTTGGTAAGAGATGGTTCGACAATGGGATACATATGGTTGAAAATACACCTTTCCATAATTTTAGACACACAGCTTAGTAGAGAAACTGGACGGTAGTTTTCAATATTACCCTTGTCTCCTTTTTTAAAAATTGGAACTTTGTTTGAGGCCTTCCATTGACTGGGAGCCTTGCCAGTTTTCATACTCAGGGTAAACAAAATGGCTAACGATGGAGATAATTGTGAGGCACACTGTTTTAAAATATGTGGTGATAAATTGTCTGTGCCATATGCTTTGTGAACATCTAATTTGTTCAACAGCGTATACACTTCCTGTGTAGAAAAAATTACGGCCGAAAGATCATTGTCATATTTAACATTAATATGCGGTAGTTCGTCATCTGTTTTCAGACAGGGACTTAATGAAGAATGAAAATGAGCATTGAACATATTGCATTTTTCATTATTATCAGAAGATGTGACAGAATTAAGTTTAACGGTTTGGGGAATGTTTTTTGCTTTGTCTTAGATTTAAAGTAACTCCAAAATCGCTTGGGATTATGGTTTACTGCTTGACCTATACCGGCCATAAAGGCTTTATCTTTAGCTTTAATGTTGTTTTTAAGTTTGTTCCTGTATTTTTTAAATGATGACCAGTCTCTACTTTTGTTTGATCTTTTGGCTCTACACCAAGCTGTATGTTTAACTTTGTGCAGGTGTCTGACTTCGCTGTCAATCCAGGGAGGACCAGATTGACCCTTGATTGTAACCTTTGGTACTTTATCGTTGACCATGCCTACAACCCGAGATAACCAGACCTCCCATGCATGATCAATATCACTATCATGCTGAATAAGCTCACACAGATCAGTCTCGTCAAAAGCTTGTCTTAGACCAGCCTAATCTGCGGCTTTGTAATTAAATACTTCTCTGGAAATACCCTTTTCTGATGAGTGATTTGGTAATAAAACACTGAAATTAGGAACTATGTGGTCACTTGATAGCTCTACAGGACATTCAGCAATGTTGGAAAACATTTCAGGTGCGTTCGTGAATACCAGATCTAGCATGTTTCCCTTGACATTAGATGCTACAGTATTAAGCTGTTGAAATGAGAATTGATTCATAACATCACAAAACATGGACTGTGATGTAATGTTACTGGAGTAGAGTTCACTTTTCCAGTTGACAGATGGTATATTAAAATCACTCAACATGCAGATTCTTTCATATTGTTTTGATGCTTTGACTAGCATATTCTCTATGGTGCGAGAAAAACATGCTAGATCGGATGAGGGTGGTCTGTATAATAAAATTATGGCTACTTTTTCATGTTTTACACCTTCGACTTCACAGACAATTACATCTTCATCTGGCTCAAGTTCAGGTTTTCTGCATGACTTTATGTTTTTTTAATAGCAAGTAGTACACCACCACCCCGCTTACCAGGGTTGGTCGAGCTTCTGTCCTTACGATAAATGGTGAACTCGTCGGGAAGCAATTCACAGTCTGATATATCATCATTTAGCCAAGTTTCTGTAATTGCACACACTTCGCATTCACTAAGGCTAACAATATTGTTTAACTGATTGATTTTATGATTTATCCTGTTGCTAGATTTTAAACTTCTTGCGTTCATATAAATGAATTTAACCTCTGAATTGTTAATATTAGGACTTTTCTTTTCGGATTCAACAGTATAATTCGTGTTAGTGTTAGGCTTGCAGGTTTTGTTCAGCCGTGAAGTGAGTTTGACACTACCTATAGCATCGGCTAGACTTGTGACCTAGTCCGCGACACCTATAGCATGTAACACGTGTCTCGTAGCGGCACTGGTTAGTGTCATGAGTGTCTTCGCCGCACATGTAGCAATCAAGGTCTTGAGGTAATGTTTTGTGATACGGCTGACTGCGTCTTCCAACAGGTCGGTTCCATCTTGTAGATACACTGTTATATCTCAAACTACTTTCGTTTGTTGAATAACGGGGACCAGAATGACTATAATTATTTATAGGACGATGTTCAGGTTCACGACGTGGCCATCTCATTGTCTCGTTTCTTTTAGGATGATTTATATTTTCGCGATATCTCTCTTCGTTCATGGAAGAGTGCTGTCGGTGGTGCTGGTGCTGATGCTGTTTGTTACGAGGCTGACGCTGTGGCTTAGGACCTCTCCACGTATTGTCAATGTTACTACGACTAATTGGACGAGAAGGATAACGATTAGATTGAGTGTGTCTGTGATGGTTTGAGATTGGATTCATTGCGTTAGACGAATTGCGCTGACCATCACGTCCTTTACGTGTGATGTTTCTAGACACGTTTCTAACACCATCCCGCATCTGCAGGCTGAGATTTTGAAGAAGTTGTGTAACGCCCGATGAGCTCAAGTGGAGGCCATCATCATCAAGCAAACCACTTTTGATGACCCCGTCCTCATTATAGAAATTCATCACATGACTAACAAAGACACAACCAAGACCTTCTACCAGTCCTTGGAGCCGGGCATTAACTGTGTCTACCATTCTGTTGGCTCTAGAATCATCTAGTCTCGGACACAAAGACGAAACAACAACTTCATCAGTGACTGACATTGCATCTTCAATAAGAAGCTGGAAATCATCCAACACTTCTTGTGATTCAATGCTGAGGTCCGCATCATTGGTGCCAACATGAATCACCACCCGCTTGAATTCACGTCTCTGTGCGTTCAATGCATCTCTGATTGTAGCAATGTAACCCCCGTGCTTGCACACTACCGTCACACCTTGTAATCGCTGAGAAGAGATTTTCTTGAGCAGTGAATCTCCAATAAGCAGCGTTCCCTGGCGGCGGCGACGGGAGCGCAGCAATGTGCCAGAGGACATGGTAGGAGTGACAGGAGGAGGAGTAGAGGTGGAACTGGATGATGACGAGGACGTCTCTGATGAAAGGGATGAAGATAAAGATGGAGCCGGAGATAGAACATGCACAGCAGGAGAACTGTTTACTAACACTGGACTGTCAGGAGCTGAAGTACATTGCAGTAACTCTACACGATCTTGAAGTATATCTAGCCCTCCCTTGAGCACCTGACAGTCTTGATCGCCAGCTGAGACACTAGCTGCTGGTTGTTTAGCTGTGATTTTTGCATCTTACTATGACTAGACTGCACTTGTTTAATAGTCTGAACGTCTCTAGATTTCTGATGGGCAACATGCTACTTGTGATCTCATACATTAAGTACACAAACATACAAACTCCTTTAAACACAATACTAGTCAGTATGTCGTGCATCGACTTACTGTACCTGACATGTGTACTACTGCCTGTATTATTATCGGTTTATGTCAGAGGTACGTGGATACCTTTCTACACATCATCTGGTGACGCGGATATACTGTGTGTTTGCATCAATAATATTTTTACGCATAACCAGGTAACTTCAATACTTCATGTTTTCATCATTGGGCTCAGACCGCCAGGGCTCGAATTTCGAATCCTGTGTCTGGAGGACAGTGTCATCTCAATCATCTCACCATCCTCAGGAGGTTCTCCTGGCCCAGTTTAGCCTATATGTGCACAAAGGTGGCCTAAAGCCCGATTCATTTCATTTTATTTCATCATTGCGTTTTATCGACATGCTGTCGTAGTGCACCCATTCGGAAAATTATAGAGAATTAATAAATCACGCCGATTGGTTGTTATGATGATCAGTGATGTCCACTCAGGGATTTTCTTTGGATTTGTTGTTCCAATGATTATCAAATTTAGTAAAGTTAACAAGAAGTCAGGAGATGGCCTGGTGTTCACATCTTCATTTGATACAAGGCATATGATATGTGGCATACAATGTTCTGCTTCAGCAATTAATGTGCTAATGACAAGTGGTGCCTGGGCTATCATCCTGGCTTTGTGCATTATGTATGCTCGCATCCTGATGGCGACGCGCCGTAGGAGACGGGTGAGGGAGATGAGCAATCAAACCAGCAGCAAAGGAAACACCTCACAAACGAAAATCAGATTTTTTGTGATCTTCAGCATTCTTCTTATAGTTTGTATTGTGTGCTACACAGCTCTGCCTCTGCTCTCAATAATATCCAAAGGTGCATCATTCTACCACAGCTTATTTTTTTCATTTGTGGTTCTTAATTGGATCCCTCTATCGTGCAAGTGGTTGTTATACACAGTACTCGCTAGATATTTCAATGGGGCTTATAAAAGACTTCTATGTTCCATATTCCATTCAGTACAAGATGCACAACGGGGGCAATCTCAGATAAAAACAACACTGATTAATGTAAGAAAAACCCAGTTGAGATGTTAAATTATGACTATGATTATCACATAAATTGGTTATTATGTAGTCGATTACCTGGATAACAACACTGCAATCACATATATGTCTAGTTTCAAACCATCATACAAAATATGATCACTTGTAGATCTACGTCCGACTTGAAGGTATGAATCAAGAGGAATCTGATTCATAAAATATATATTAAAATGTGACCGATGAGGCAAGAAAATAATAGTGAAACGTGTCGACACCCAACACAATTAATAATACGATTAAACGATACCATACCAATAATTATGTAGATGCCAGTATTGGTGTTGAATAGACATAATGTAGATCTGGTAATTTTCGCGTGTTTTAATTTACGCGAATTTGTGATTTTGGAACTTTTCGCGAGTTCTAGTTTTCGCGAATTTTCAATTGTGAAAAACAATCGATCGTAATTTGATCTAACAGCTCTGAGCTCTGAAATGTCACGTTTTAATGGCACTTACTCAGCCGTGAAATCAACCACTCCCTTCGCCCATCGTTATCACAAGTAGGCGTAATCCACTGTCACCAGACCCTCTTACGTAATACCAATTACGGCAATCACTATGCACACAGTGGGTCGACCTCAGGTCACGACAGGTGCCTACCTTCTCAACTCACACGGGTCTTTGCGCAAATGTTGGTTTAATGTTGGGTCAAAGCTGGAAATACCAGGTCATCGTTTAATCAGCGCTGGTGTAACTTCGTTAGTGACAATGGACAGCGGTATTGTTATACAAACCCATTAATTGGTAATTAGCCGAACGGTTCCAATCATCGTCATTAATAGCAGGTGGGTACAGACTTGTATAGCACTCAAATCGATCACCAATTGTACATCATGATCAATAAATATACACATTGATGATTATACTCTATTCCAGCGTTATTTTTATTCACGCTCACACACTATCCGTTAATATATACATTGTTGTTGAGTCTTCATAGAGACTGTAGTTAAAGTTCACTGTAGTAGGCCTATTGGCCATTTTCGATGCTAGGTAGCGCTATTATAATATTAATTTTCGCGAGATTCTTGAACTCGCGAATTTGTCCTTCTCGCGAAATTCTCGAAAATTAAAACCTCGCGAATATTACCAGATCTACAATATTCGTTAAATGTATATAATCATGTAATAGTTATATTTGGGCTATGTCTGGCTCTTTAAACTTATTATTCTGTGCAGGTTTTGTAAGACGCTATTTCTCCTTGAGTTGTTATCCAATCAACATGCAATTTGGACACTATAGTCCCAGAGTAGTCTGCTAAGGTATTCTGCTATGACTTTTCTAAGTCATCCAGCATGTTCTTCCGGATTTATCCAGGATTTTCTGTATCACTATACTCTTTCAATTCTGGACCAGCGTCGCAGACAGTGGCCCAGTATTGAACCAATATTGTGTATTTGGTATGGACAGTTGAAACCTTTTAAATGCTACAATTAAAATAACAGTTACAATTCTATTCAAACACAAAACGTTGAAGCAATGTTGTTTTAATGTTGGGCTAGCGTCGCGGATGGTGATACAACCTTAAGTCAACAGAGAGACAAGTCAATGTGTGTACTGGCACTCTGACAAACAAATATATATATATCTATTTACAAGTGCAAAAGCTCAGTGGGTATTTCTGAAATTTGAAGTCTGAAGTCTAAAATTACAGTTCAGAATGGCTGCCAAAAAACTCATACGTGAGATTCCAATCAATCTGTCATAATAAAAATAACGCAACAAAATTCAAAATGGCCACCGCAAAAACTCATAAAACCTAGCCCAAATATTATCGTTACTTGAAAAGTCACAATTCCAAGGTGTCCGGATAGGGCCATCTCGCCCTTTCGCAGTTTCGTTGTTTCGCACTTTTGTTGTTTCGCACTTTCGTTGTTTCGCATCGCCCTTTCGTTGTTTCGCATCGCTCTTTCACTGTTTCGCAGTTTCGTTGTTTCGCAGTTTCGTTGCTTCGCATCGCCTTTTCGTTGCTTCGCATCGCTCTTTCGCAGTTTCGTTGTTTCGCATCGCACTTTTGTTGTATCACACTTTCATTGTTTCGCGGTCTCGCACTTTCGTTGTTTCGCACTTTCGCGGTTTCGCACTTTCGTTGTTTCGCACTTTCATTGTTTCGTACTTTCGCAGTTTCGTACTTTCTTTGTTTCGCTCTTTTTTTGTTTCGCACTTTCGTTGTTTCGCAGTGTAGCACTTTCGTTGTTTCGTACTTTCGCACTTTCATTGTTTCGCTCTCTCGTTGTTTCGCAGTCTTGCAGTTTCGTTGTTTCGCAATTTCGCAGTTTCGTCTTTCGTACTTTCGCTGTTTTGCACTTTCGTTGTTTCGCACTTTCGCACTTTTGTGTTTCGTACTTTCGCACTTTCGTTGTTTCGTACTCTCGTTGTTTCGCAATTGATGGGAGAATTTATGCCGAGCGAAATTCAAAGAATCATAAGCTATAGCTTAAGTGTGAGAGCATCTCAAGGTATATTAAAAACTCAGGTCAGCATGGAAATAATGCAAGGCTAAGGCAAAACGCGTAACAACATTTACAATATCAGTGAAAATTCAGTTTTCACTGACAAGCTTATCTTTCAGCCATTATTTTATGACCATGCACATTTTAGTGATTAGATGTTGAGTAAATAATTACCTAGCTATTTAATTTTTCAATATTTTTGTTTTAAAAAAAAAATGGCGAATACAAGCCTAAGGGGCAGTTCACCAATTGCGTAATGCTTAGCGAGGGGTTAAATGATGAGTTACGGAGTTTAGTCAATATACATTAGAAAGTGTTACGAAGGAGGTGTCAAAATCGTTACGTAATTGTTGAACGGCCCACAAACTCTAGCAGGCAAACTATTGTAAGTAACATGATGCAATCACGCTAGTTTACCTGGAAATAATCATTTAGGCCTACTGCGCTGTCATATATCAAGTGAATTCGTCTTGTGGCGAATGACTCTAGTCTCAGTAATGTTCCTGACGATATAAATGGGCGGGGGCCCTAGGGTAGCGGTGAGTACCGCTGCCTTTTACGCCGATATCGGGTTCGTTCCCCGTTTCGTTCCCCTGTCTCGGCGGTTTGAAAGAAACAAAAATGTTTCTTCCCCATCCACTCGTAAAACTCAGTATTGTGGTGAGCCTTTACGTGACCCATAGGTACCGTGCACGGCATCAGACCGCTAAGGCTCGAATTGCGAATTCTGTGTCTGGAGGGCAGTGTCATCTCATTCATCTCACCATCCTCATGAGTTTATCCTGGTCCAGTTTAGCCTATATGTGCACAGAGGTGGCCTAAAATCCCATTCATTTCATGTTCATTTCCTGACAATATTCCGCAGAGAAATTGAAATTGTGGACAATACCAGGCATTTTGTGACCGATATAAGCCGTCTGCGCCCCACTAAAGCCTGTCTCTGGGCAGGCGTGAGATTTAGGGCGTAGCGACGCCATAGCGTATACTAATAATAATAACGTCGCGCTGGGGCAAGCGACGTCCCTCTTTATTAAACGACACACGTCATATAAAGAGTAACAGATACACAATGTATGTTTTCCGCGACAAAACCAGACACCTGTGAACTGATTATCAGACATAGTCGTTACCAGGGGCTGTATTCTCGTTCAAGTGACTGTTACCCGCAATATTAGCCAAAAACACACAACATTGGCCCATAGCTGATTCAATATTGACCAATGTTGACGACGTTTAAATAACAGTGAAGCAGCGTTGGACCAATGCACAACACACGTGATACAAAGAGGCGAGTGGAGCGGAAGGGAGGGGAGGGGGAAAACAACGAAAGTGCGAAACAACGAAACCGCGAAAGTGCGAAACAACGAAAGTGCGAAACTGCGAAACAACGAAAGAGCGAAACAACGAAAGTGAGAAAGTACGAAATAACAAAACTGCGAGACTCCGAAAAAAATAAAGAATGAAACAACGAAAGTGCGAAACAACGGAAGTGCGAAAGTACGAAAGTACGAAACAACGAAAGTGCAAAACTGCGAAAGTGCGAAACAACGAAAGAGCGAAACAACGAGAGTGCGAAACAGCGAAAGTGCGAAAGTACAAGACAACGAAACTGCGAGACTGCAAAACAACGAAAGAGCGAAACAACGAAAGTGCGAAACAACGAAAGGGCGAAACAACGAAACAACGAAAGTGTGAAAGTACGAAACAACAAAACTGCGAGACCGCGAAACAACGAAAGTGCGAAACAACGAAAGAGCAAAAGTGCGAAACAATGAAAGTGCGAAACAACGAAAGAGCAAGAGTGCGAAACAACGAAAGTGCGAAACAACGAAAGAGCGAAACAACGAAAGCGCGAAAGTGCGAAACAACAAAAATACGAAACTGCGAAAGAACGATGCGAAACAACGAAAAAGCGATGCGAAACAACGACGCTGGAAACAACGAAACAGCGAAACAGCGATGCGAACTGCGAAAGAGCGAAGCAGAACAACGAAACTGCGAAACAACGACATTGCGAAACAACGAATGGGCGATGCGAAACTGCGACACTACGAAACAACGAAAGGGCGAAACTGCGAAAGGGCGATGCGAAAGAGCGCGATTTTAAAGAGATTTTAATTTTTGAAACAGCGAAACAACGAAAGGGCGAGATGGCCCTATCCGGACACCATACAATTCTCTAGTTTTTAATTTAATATTACATCTGAAGCTATAGTTGGTTCTATCATAATGTTGGGGACTGATGGGTTGTCAACAAAATTCAAGTTTTACACCTAAAAATTAACAAAAAATGAATAATTATTGAATGCATAACTTCCATGAATTCTTCCTACTGCTAGTCTAGCTGACTGATTCCCAAAAATGACTAATCAGAATTTTTGCTTAAATTTCTATGTTCTTCAATACATTAATCTGTCCTGTGTAGAGGGTGCACATGGGTCCTGGAAATTATGGATTCTTCCCACTTAATTTATACCCTTTTTTTAGCCTCACTATTTATTTTTTATAAGGGAAAAATGACATAAATATGGATAAAAATAGATATAACATTTTTTACACTATATATAAACTGAAATCCTCGATGCTCGGTACCTAAGAACAGGCGCTTTGCCATTCGTTCGATTCGCCTTTAACCCATGTGCACCCTTTGTGTATAGCCATGTAAATTTATTAAAAAACTCTCTCAAAATATAAGCAAACATCATCCATCATTGTCATTCCAGCAGCTGGAAAAATCTTTGTGAGTGAGCCTACACAAAACTAATTTATCCATGCTTTGCATTAACTCTAGGTATAGAAACAATTTTGGGCCTTTTTATGGAGCACCCATATTTCCTCTACATGGTGATATACAGTAGAGACCCGGAATTTGGACGAAATGACTGAATGTGGTCCAATTCTTAAGTCGGACGGACCGCTTTGTGAATACAGCCAATTTAGAATGAAAAAATACATAATGGCACATGAATAAATACATTCGATATATATATGGTTATTAATGTCACAAAATCCTTTTCTGTTAATTTTCAGTCATCTGTTCACCACAAAATAATCCTTGAAGTCATTCAATAAAATGGTCAAAAAGCACATAGCTATAACTAGATCTATCACATAGCTAATTTAATATCAATTTAACCAGAATGTTGTCCACGTATTCAGTGCTATGCTCAAGTGTAAAATTAATAACTAGACTATACACACGTCTCCACTTTCGCTTGAAACCGATATCAATGCATGAGGTATGCAATGTTACAATCACAGCGTATTGTTGTGTCCAGGGAATAAACTTTTTAAAATTGCGGCAGATTTATAGATTAGTGCTGTATCAGCATTGCAAACGTCGGTACATGCTTGCTCACCCCCCTATAGAAATGCCCCTGGAACGTTCCACAAAATTGGCCATGATTGTCTGATAATGTTCAGTAATAAAACGAATATTGACATCCGCCCCGTCTTCCCCCTATTTTTGTTAATATCATAATTGGACCATTTCGGTGTAGGCTATAAATTTGCACAAAGAAAGGCGCAATTTTGGAAAATATGCTGCAGTGTCACATATGGAGAAATCCCCCAGCCCTACTAATAAAATAAAATATGAGAAAAAAATCGTAGGGGCAAATTTACTTTGGCCGAGAAAGATTACGGTGGCGGCGGCACACGAACACAGCAAATACAATATGTCCCCACCGATCGTTGGAGACATAATTAAATTATGAGAACCAATCGTAACGTCACACTAAAGCATGATCGCATGTAGTAATCGTTTTTTGATAATTTTGAAAAAAACGCAAAAAAATGCACAATTTTACATATATTTATCATATAAACAGATTTGTTAAGAGTTTAGCAACACATGCCAAGATGTAAAGTGTCTTTCCAGTCATGATGGTGTGACAAAATTTTAATAAGTAAATGAGTAGATATTTATGCACCGACGTTTGCGATGCTGACACAACACTAATCCAAAAATATGCCGCAATTTTGAAAAGTTTATTCCCTGGTTTGTTCGAGATATTAAACGGTGTGTTGTGCATCAGCCTATATGCTGATTTTTTCTGATGGATCAATGCCTCATGTATTTAGTCTGGTTCAGACTTTATTACAAGACGCATCATCCATTCGCTCCTTTGTAAGGTGTAATTTTTTGGAGACATCCCTCTGTATGCGATATCAATAAATCTAATGCAAGACCATTATCATATAATGCACCTAATTGATGTGACGATAATGCCACAGTTTACTAGTGTAACATGTCCTGTCATCGGATATATAAAATAGTGAATCTCCCTCTGGGAAGGGTTCGACTCTTCAAACACTTACCATGTTGACTAGTGTTTCTTCTATCCTGGCGCATTTGCTTGTGGGTTAAAAGGCTTTTGTTTGTTCAAGACACCATTGTTTACTGCCACACATTCTCATACTGTGCTTGTAAGGTGGCGGTCACACCACCTTGGAACTAAACACACACCTCTGAGTCAACACCTACGTAATGGACGAATTTACATTTTCGGCATAAAGTGACACAATAGTTTTTCTAGCTGATCTTCATCATGTTCATAATCAACTGGGTTATAGGTTTGATAACAATGGGACTGACTAACATTTATTAACCCCTTCACTACCATACATGACGGAAATTTCCGTCGTCATTCGTCAAGTTACGTAACCATACATGACGGAAATTTCCGTCGGATTTACTATAGTAACACCAGGATCCCTGTATCCTGGCATGCACTCTGGCCTGGGAGTGAAGTGGTTAGCAAACCATGTGTGTTTAATAGGCTAATATAGTCTTTTTTGATTACATAGTCACTTTTTGCACAGACCATAGAACTAGTCGCTATCAAGGGGAAATATGCCTACTCCATCACATATTCCTCTCACAGATGTGGAAGTGACAGATTTACCAAAGTGCTATGTCTTTGAAGATGACACCTTCTGGCAAGTACCACTAACCTACAGGATAGCAGGACTCTTATTTGGAGGATTTCTGCTCGTATTTGGTTTGATGGGCAATATGTTACTTGTGATCTCATACATTAAATACAAAAACATACAAACTCCTTTTAACACAATACTATTCAGTATGTCGTGCATCGACTTACTGTACCTGGCATGTGTACTACCTGTAATATTATCGGTTTACGTCAGAGGTACGTGGGTACCTTTCTACGCATCTTCTGGTGACGTAGATATACTGTGTGTTTGCCTCCTTAACATATTTATGTACAACCAGATAACATCATTCGCTCATGTTTTGATCATCGGGATTTACCGCTACACCGTAGTGGTGCACCCATTTGGAAAACTGGAGAGAATCAACAAATCGCGGCGAATAGTTATTATAATGATAAGCGTGGCATACTTGGTAATGTTCTTTGGATGGACTGTTCCAATGATTATCAACTTCAGTAAAGTCAACAGGAAGATAGGAGAGGGCTTGATGTTTGCATCGTCATTTGATACACGTCGGATGTTATGTGGTGTACCATGTTCAACATCAGCAATCAATGCTATATTAACAGCTGGTGCCCTCTCCTTCGTCGTGGCTTTGTGCATTATGTATGCTCGCATCCTGATGGCGACGCGCCGTAGAAGACGGGTGAGGGAGATGAGCAATCAAACCAGCAGCAAAGGAAACACATCACAAACCAAAGAGATCAGATTTATTCTGACCGCCAGCCTTCTTATTATAGTTTGTATTGTGTGCTACACTGCTCTGCCTCTGCTCTCAAGAATATCAAAAGGGTCATCATTTTCCCACAGCTTATTTTTTCCTTTTGTGGTTCTCAACTGGATCCCTCCATCGTGCAACTGGTTGTTATACACAGCACTCGCTAAAGACTTCAAAGGGGCGTTTAAAAGACTTCTATGTTCGAAATTTTATCCTGACAAAGATGCACAAAGGGGGAAAACCACAGTGACTGATGTAAAGTAAACTAACTTCGTGAAATAAAAAGATGATGTTGATTAGGCCTTAACTTCTTTCTCTGCAACAACATTATACAGATTGCAAGCAAGCTAATGTTGGTGAGTAATGACAGTGAATGGCCTAATTCTATGCAGAACCTCTGGGAAATTCATTAGATTCATCTACGTATGAAAACGGCAACTCTGTTGTGGACAAAATAATATTGCATGACAGGTGCGGAAATGACTTCGACATGCACATTATTTAAAAATTATATCGTTATCTATTTTGTTACAATTTCGCTTAGATGTTTTAGAAATGAGTAAAAATTATTGTGTCATATTTATGTTCTTATATCCAGATTGTTACAGTAAAAGTTATATTTGTAAAAGTGAAGATTTGTTAAGTTCATTTTTCTGACTGATCGAATGAGATGATACTTTAGGTGGTATTTTAAATCTTGTCGAGAAACTGTTTTTCTTTAGTCAATTAACATGACAACATCACAGCAAACATGTCTAATTTCACAAAGCACATGTATACGAAACGATCATTCTGTGCCTATTCATACATGTATAGCCGATTTATATTAATGGTACTATTTACCAAAAGCAACCCAGTTTTCAAATGTAGATTTTATAAGGGATATTTATTAAAATGTGCTGCATGCAATATGCTATCGGAAAACGTTAACGGAATGTGGTTGTGTAGTCGCTTGTCACTAATATTATTTACACACAAACCCAGCAAAGACGAGACGTTGAGCCAATGCCGGTTTAATGTTGGCCCATCGTCTGCGACGCTGCCCCAACATTAAACCAGCATTGGCTCAACGTCTCGTGTTTGTTGGGTACTGACCGGGTCCCCTTCATAGACATTTGTACACCTACGTGAACCCACACCCAGACATGCGCACTCCGGATCACACAGGTGCTTAGAATTGTGTTGCTGTTGAATCAAAATCTAGAAATTGACCCAGCAGTATGCCAACTTAACCCTTTAGGCCCTCACGATGCATTAAAGCATCATTTTACATCCTTGAAAACAGACTAATTTTTCCTACAACCAAGGGTTTTAGAACAAAAAATTATATGAAACTGGTTTACCAATACATGGTAATTTTCTTTAATGTTTAAACAACATCAAATCATCTTCATTCACTACAAGTCGGGAATTGCGACAGCAATTCGCGGCTTGTAGTGGATGGAGATGACAATGGAAAATTCAGGGATGAAAGGGTTAACGCAATGGTTGCTGGATGATTGCCCAGTAAACACAAGACATTGTTCCAATGTGGACCAGCGACGCTGGGCTAACAATGGATCAACACGTCGATCCGGACCTGAGCAAGCAACATCAGCTGTATTCATAACAAACAGCCAATAAAAGTCAAAATAAATCGCGTTGCCTGCGCATTACATTTAATAATTATTACACAATTACAAAACAATTCAGCATTCATAAATTTTATTTATATATTGATTGAATTCTACAAACAGGACAGATACTTTCTCATACACTAAACGCTATGCAACAATCGATACATTAAAAATAAGGCAGTGTTTCGCGACCAATAGAATACAGTATAATGCATATTCAAACAAAATAAATCGACAACTCACTTGGTAACACTGCTAAGTATTAGTAATAAGCAAGCATTGTACAACACGCAAACGTATATAAATAGACAATTTCCACCCAACTGAAGTGGTGTCGCGCTTCCCCGAGTGGGTGAAAGTTGCTCACATTTGTTCAATTTGAGACCAAATCCTGATGTTTAAACACGCAATTTCATTCCCAATAACAGTGATTTGATCGGTCAATAATATCGACTATCGTAGTGTTAAGCGTTAAAAGGGTTAATTCCAGCCATGGTTGTCGATCATTTTTGGTTTGGTTAGAATAGTTTAGTCTAATGATATTTGGCCATTCACCGACTGTTTTCAATACGATGTTGTTTGACAACCGTGACTGAAACCAGGGGTCGTGGCGGACTATAGTCTCTTAACCTTTTCACTACCATACATGACGGAAATTTCCGTCGTCATTCGTCAATGAACGTAACCATAAAATGACACAAATTTTCGTCAAATATATACTACATTTATGTATTATTCGTCATTTGAAGCTGGAAATTGCGTTAGCAATTCCAGCTTCAAATGACGAAAAATAGAACTCCTACACCAGTATATCTGGATCCTGGCATGCACCCCGGCCTGGAAGTCAAAGGGTTAAACATGTTAAACCCTCGTACACAATACTCCTGTGCAAAGTCAAAAAAGCAGTATCTGCTCACTTTACAAGTAAACATATACTGCCTTTTGCATTTGCATAGCAGAATAATATGTCCAGTTTATGTAACATATCCGTTCGATTTCTTCAAGACTGCCACTCAGTTCAGGGGAGACGAATACTACAGGGTAAAGTTGACAAAGGGAAACATTTCAAGTATGCAAGAAAGATACATCCTGGTAAGTATGTTGCACACAACAAAATCTAATTAATAAAGACGAAAATGTTACATAGACGGGTTATCACAAAAAAAGTGAAACAGTCTCTTTCGCGACAAGCCGTCAAATAGAATTGCTCCAGCAAGTATGAAAAGAAAGTGAACACAGTTAAACAACGAGAATAGAAAAATATAATTTAAACTGGCTGTACCCAAGAACACTGAACGTTCCCTTAATGTATCAGATATAAAACGAGGTAGGTTAGATAGAGCAGATTCTATTTCGAGTATCCCTAGCAACAAGATATTTCCCGAGGACTAACAGTGTCGGACAAAGCTAAAAGACAATTACTGCTTACTTTTCAAGTAAGCGGTTACGACCTTTTCTGCTTACTTGGGCCGTTTGTTTTTCAAGTAAGTTATAGAGTTGTTACTATATTGCCGAGAAGGGTCAGTCAACAGTAAGCGTTTTTTTGCCGGTACATATATACAGTAATATCATCCTTTATAATATCAAACATCATAATAATTTCAGCCCTTTCAAAAGGATTCTTAACATCAATCAAAGTATGTATGTCCATATTGTCTAATGAAGATATTTAGTATCTATAAATAATAAGGTAATTGATAATTTAAAAGAAGTCAATCTACATCGGCAATTTGCTTTTAATTTACATTTACATAATTGCAAATGAATGTTTCTTGGGAACTATATTCTGTAAAAACCTACATTTTATTTATACTGTGTATTTTATAAAAAAAATACATCAATGAAATACGCTTGATGAAATATTTCATAATAAAATTACTCCAATGTAAGCATGATAAATGGAAACATACAATCGAAACGTGTACACAATTTATTAACGTAAAATATAATGCCTAGTTATAGATACTACAAAAATAAATCACACTTAAAACGTGTCTCTGTGGAAGACATAGAACTGAAGCTGTAGCCAAGTATTGTAATGAGTTAATTATCACAGACGTTTGAACAAGCGTATATGAAGTGCAGTTGTACAAAACAAAACAATCGTTCGAATGCCATATATAATATCAGTCAGTATTGCTAAAAAAAATCCCACAGGTTTCAAAGTCTCTCGCCCCCTATCACTTCCATTCAAGTTGAATGACCTTTGATTTCTGAGTAAGAAAGGAAAGCCATTGATCTTTAGCCCATTCATTTATATTCAGTGGTTATATAAACAAATCATGTTAAGAACAGTTTTAAGAATCTGAGGTTGACCGAGTTATTACTAGGCATCCCAGTAAAAACACAATACATTTGTTTTGTGTTTGCTGGGATAGCCCATAATTATAGTATAAATTACATAAATTTCGGGATTAATTCAGTTATTGAATCACGTAATCTGGTAATAGAGTAATGCAGACGGGCACACAACATCAACATGTAAATGCGAGGTGATACATGGGGGGGGGGGGAACAAAAAAAGTGATAAAATGATACTAACTATTAATACATGGGATAAATCTGGCATTAATTAAAGTAACGTCTATTTTAAATCTTAGCCGTCCATTTTCATGAGTGTTTTTAAACTGTAATGATACATAAATGTCCATGAATAAATTGTATGCACTATTCACCCTTAGCCCTTTAGAACTTCACGATGCATCAAAGCATCATTTTGCATCTCTGAAGAATGACAATTTGCTACACCTTTTAGTTTTTAGAACGACAATTTTCTTGGAACTGTTTAATAATTACTATATATATATTTTATTTGCCAGCCACTTCAAGTCATTTTCATCCACTACAAGTCGAGAATTCGCAATACAATACGAATGTTGGTGGTTAATGATATACAAGTCAAAATGTTTCACAACGTATTGCCCAATTATCGTTGAAATGATACATGATTACACATTCACTCATTGCTTAAATTGCCTAATTATCAAGATCATAAGTGACATGAACATAGCGAAACATAGGCCTACCACATATATCACCTTTTGCGCTAACACTGAAGAGCACACTTACCATTTACAAGTTATCACAGCATCGCCATCTTATTTGGAAGTTAAAGTACGTGCTGCCATTTATATTCGCCTCATGTGATGTGGTAATTCCACACAAAGTTGGGCCAATGTATTATGTTCGCTGTACCGTACCTGCTTGATTCAGAGCTGCAGTATTATGTCATAGTTATTGAATCAACCTGGGTTAATTAAAGTATATTCACATAACTAGATTCCTCGTTCATTTTGTAAAATTGTTTTTCGAATGCACTCAGTTCGTCAAATAATTATTTTGTCATTTGAAGCTGGGAATTGCGTAAGCAATTCCAGCTTAAAATGAACAATCAATTCAGCAGCATAAGGTTTCAGGTCGAAAATGTGTCCTCTTTCTAAAGATGGGCAAGACGGGCTATATTGCTATTTGAGTAAAAAAGTGACGTTGGCCCAATGTTTTCTAGATATTGGGTCAGCATTAACGACGAGACCGGAATATTGAGACAGTTTCTTACCAGCGTCCGTGTTAGCTTGGATCTGTGAATTATTTTCAACAATCGTATTACCTAGCGAACATTAGACGTTCACCCTAAGTCGTTTCAAAACAACATAAAGTCAACGTATCTTGTTCGTCTGGAAGGTAAGTCTGCAACACTCACGCCTAACAAACAGGATACATTGACACAATGCCGTTTCAATATTGGCCCACCGTCTGTGACGCTGAACCAACATTGAAACAACATTAGATCAACGTCTCGTCTTTTCTGCACTGAAAGTAACATAATTTTCTACCATCAACATGATCAATGTTGAGTGTCAGAGTTCATTATTTCTTATTTTATTACGTCCTCCAGTCTGTCGACATTGACATGCCTCTTTTTGTGAGTCGAGGTACGCCTGGCATCCCAGAAGTGACGTTCCGCCGTTGATCAGTTTTACTGCCTCGTCACAACCTGTAACCATGGTAACGAGTTTACTTGTATAAATTTTGCAAATGGAATAACATTCTGTCAACTTCGACTTTCTCGTTCTACCATGCTGTAACAATGTCTTTCTAAAGTTGGGCCAGCGTCGTAGACGGTGGACCAGTTTTAGAACAGCTTTGTTGCAACGTTTTGTGTAATTACCTGAGATAGCACTCATGTCGCATTTAGCTGCACTTTCAATTTATCTACCTAGCTCCCAGCAAACACGATACGTCAACCCAAAGTTGGACCAATAGTGGGCCGACGTCGTAGACGGTGGGCCAACATTGGTCCAACATTTGGTCGATCCAGCTCTCTTTCTTAGACATGCCGGAAATTCGCTGAGAGTGGTCAGTTATTATCCGGATGCCAGACTGAGCGATCCGTATTAGGATCCCGAAAATGGGAACTATTTGCATCCCACTTGACCGTGGTCTAATTATACCTACCGTAACCTGGTAACTCACAGATGTTCACTATATTGTGCTCATATGTACAGCGTAAATTGTACCTGTGTATAACCCTTAAACCTGTAAATTAAATCATTTATATTTGCATCCACTTGAAGTTGTGCTCGCTACCGCGACGCACAACTCTCAGTGGATGAAAATTACTCATATTTGTTTAATTTGAGATCAAGTATTAGCAAAAATATACAATTTCGTTCCCAATAACTGCAGTTTAAACGGCTAAATAAAACAGAGTACTCACCGTTAGCGGTTTAAGGGTTGATACAATTATTATACTGACAGGGGTAGTTGTTAAAAGCAGGTCATTTTCATTTACTTTGAGGTCTGAATTGCAGCAGCAATACACATCTCAAAGTGAATGAGAATAAGAAAAAATAGATACTGTAGTTTAAGGAGGGTTGATCTTACTAAAATATCGAGAGAACGATAAAACTAGTATTCAAATGATGCACTAAATTTAAAATATTTTGAACAGTAGGATCACCTCATCACTCTAGAATCACCTACCATACATTTTTTATATAAATTATTTTGAAATTACCGGGTTTAATAAATTTGACCATTTTTTATATATAAAAAATATGCAATAATTTCTATATCATAAGAATTATTACATATTTTTAAAATGAGATAACAAAATAATGTTCAAATGTATTCAAAAGCAAACTCCATGAACTGGTTGGATCACTTGGATATATAGCCCACCTTTTCTCTCTTTTTTGCTGTGTTTTCCATTGATAACATTTGCTTCGCAGATATCTTCTAGACAACGTCGGAACTTCCTGTCACAGTATTGTCTTGTTTTGCCACATGTTCCATAACAAATATCATGTTTATCACAACATTTTGTCATGTCAGGCATTGCAGCAAGTTCTATCTGAAAAAAATATAACTGACTGAAAAGATTCTCGCACTCCCGCCGTGATCTGCCTACTAGAGTCTGATCACACTCCCAGCTCACACACCATCATAAGGCCCACAGATGTGTGTGGGTCTTCAGACTGACATTGTTTGAGAAGTTTACTATACATTTGTGCAAGAAAATGTATCTAGGTCACTCTGGTTCTGGTTAGGTTCACCGGCTGAGGCCCTGCGGGCGAGGGCTGGAGAACCAGTCCTAGCATGTGCCGTAATCTGAACACCGGGACCCTCCCAGAAAAAAACACATTTATCCATGATATCACATTGCTTTGTCGGGAAAATAATAATTAACATGATTAGTTCTAAATTATGTTGTCTTTACATTTAGCAATTTTAGCGGGCAATTATCACATAATCAATACCACATCAAATCAGCTATCTAGGTCAATACTATGCATTTACCAATAATATGCTGGCTTTTAATAGATGCACTGAAAAGAGCTCAGGTATGACTACTCTAACCTGCAACCCAGCCATACTTCACCATTATCATGATTATAGTCATTATCACCTTGTAGGAAAATGACAGAGTGGGTGAGGTTAAAGCAGCCCCTTGGGATGACATCAATTTTCGTTTTTAATACCGCACTGAAGTAGTGTATCCCACGGATCATGTTTTTATTTTTTTCAGAATTTTCAAATTTTTACAAATATTTTTAATCAACATATCGATGAAACCAGAAGTAACCCAAACAAACTATTTGTATACCTGAAGGACGATTGAATGTTTTCACAGCATTGGGCCACATGCTGATGGCATCGGCCCAGCGTTGGGTAGACAATCAGTGCTGCAGGTGTGTTCTCCCGTGTCCTGACTATAAGACCAATTAGCAGCGACTGCTCTGATCTTACCGTCTGATACATGGGAATATGTGATGTAAAGTGCTTAATATTGCTGACTTGTTTTGTTTACATGGCAATATACGACCTGGAAATACAAATATTTCGCTCTTTTTCGGTGCTTTAAACTTTTTTTTTTTACTTTTTCGTATTTTTAGTTAAGATCAGTAGGCTATATATAGTTTCATATAAATTAATTTTTCAAAATTGACAACATTGAAAATGTCTCATCCCAAGGGGTCCCTTTAAGCCTTTACCTGCTGTTCACAACTTCTGTTATTTTAATCTGTTTTATTACCAGTTATGATGGTTATTGGGAATGAAATTTGTGTTTAAACATGAAGAATTGCAAATGGTTGGTGTCAGATTAACAAATATCTGTAATTATATACAGGATAAGGGTTAATCTGGAGTAGAGTAGCCTATAGACATGGACTCTTGAGGGTTCTTGATATTATCTTGGAGAACCTCCTGTGGCTATTTTACACCCTCATACATGTTTTACGCAATATAATCAATAATCAGAAACAGTTCATTTGATTAAAACATACACTCGGGACCGTGATTACAAAATGAAAAGTTTCTTTGAGATAAATACTGATCACAACAAAAGTAAAGTAAGGTAGGCCTACAACTTTTTCACTTACTTTTATACCATAAGAACCACATCCATTTGAAGACGGCACATACCCAGGTTTGCCAGTTGGTTCCGCACCTGAAAATGGTATATTTAATTGATCATGTTGATATATAGGCCTAGGCTATACTGTGTCATATATATCATGTATATGTGGAAACTTGAATGCAATAAAAATAGTTTGTTAGTCATACATTTTATCCAATCATGTCGGTATAATAAAGTGGTTGTAGCTACTCTCTCTGAACATACTGAAGTTATGCTACATGTGGTACTAACCCAGAAATCACAAAACATTGACCCAATGCTGCTTCAATGTTGAACCACTTTTCAACTGTCAAAAGATCAAAAGGAAAAAAAGACATTGGGTTAACGTATCTTGATTACTGTGAAAGACCCCAATACTATCACCATTCCCTTTACCAACCCGGATAAACAGAAAGTGACTATTGTTATAATAATGATAATATATAAATAATACTATGCAGCTGTAGGGCCTATAGCCTGCCTAAGTATAACGTGTAAAAAAGGCTAGTTACAAAAAAGACTGGGTGAGATGTGATGGAGCTGACTAATAATTAGGCCTATTCTATATAATTCACAAACCATTTGCACAAGTATATTCACAAGAGTCCGTTGCAGATAACATGCCACCAAGCGCGTCGGCTAAATCAGCCAAATTAAGACCCTCTTGCGTGCCATCCACACGAACAACGTTACAATAGTGTGCTAAAATGGATAACACAACAATAGATCCTTTGCAAATCATTTTGCTTCAATGACATGCGATGAATAATTTTGAGAGAGCGAGCGCAGTGAAGTTTAGCAATCCTAACAGAACCTGAATGCTGCTTGTATTGATCTAACTTGACAAAAACATCAATATCGCATGCCAACAGACACTCAACCACCTGTCAACTGAGACATACTGACAATAATTGTCAAAAGTGCCAGTGGTCAGTATGCCTATTTCTGTAAGTTGTACACGTGTACTTCACAGAACGGAAGTAGTTGTGTTTACATTGGAATGGGTGTTGCTAATCGTATGAAGACATGGGATTTCTCAATTAATTGTATGTAGATGGTAGCCTGTGTAATTCTTGAATCATTCATTGCTAATCGCACTTTCCTTGTTAAAGGGACTGGCCCAGGCTAAAATCATAAAAAAAATCGTTGATTTTATTTTGGCTTCTTAATATGACCATATGATGTAAACATGTCCATAGACTAGAACTGCATTTAAAAAAAAAAATTATGCTGCGCATTCACCAGTTAGACTAGGTATAGAGACGAAATTCCCGTATTTCTAATCTTTGACATGATTGTCAATAATTAGAAATCAGGAATTTCGTCTCTATATATAGCCTAACTGGTGAATGCGCAGCACAAAATTTAAAAAACGTTTGCAATTCTAGTCTATGGACATGTTTACATCATATGGTCATATTAAGAAGCCAAAATAAAATCACCGATTTTTTGATGATTTTAGCCTGGGCCAGTCCCTTTAAAAAAAAGTTTTATAATATTTCTTAAAACATCCCCTTATAAGAGCTTGTATTGTATGTAATAACACCAAATCATAAGCTTACTAAATAGACAAGAGTAGGCTATCGGTACCTGAATACTGAATAACTCCATGATCATACGTTATAAAATACTGCTCTGTCACCCGATTATGGCAAAGGCTGTTTTCTGTAGCGCTGGCTAAGCCGTGGTCAAACTACGAAAAACGTTGGGCCAACCATAAATTCACAGTCCTGAGCTTTCACAGGCCGTGATAATTCACTAGTCTGACCTGATGTGGAGACAATATAGGACCAGTTGCGGGCAAATACCGGCCCAACGCTTTTACCATTGGGCTTGCCTTGGATTTTTACCGTTCTGAACACCACTTGCGACAGTAAACACATGATTCAACCATTCACTCACAGCAAACAGTACACACATTACCATTACACGCCGGACTATACAAACCTGGTTATAATCCTATCTAGCCCTCTACTATACAGAGCACACCACACTCCCAGATTAGGAGCAGAGCACTGTAAACGTGTCATTCCAAAGATTTAAAAAGTAATTTAACAGGCCACCCGACCTGATTATGGCGTCCCTCTTGTAAGCTGCATTCGAAACAGTAGGACCTACTACGTGTGACTGTATCGAGGCCAGTAAGTCAGCAAACCTGAGGTAAAGATCCATTAAATCTTGTCAGATTGTCCTCTTATAGCTTTTTCGAATGAACCAGCAGTGTAAATTTCGATCTGGTGCAAATAACACTCATATCACAAAAATCAACACACATACACTCAGAACATAATTGCACACAATAAATCAAACAAGACTCACACAACCCCATCGCTCAATTCATAACAACACTCTGGTTGTTAGAGCGCTGGTTAGAGTATTTTAATACCCTGGTGGCTTTGACAAGAATTCTAAACAGCGCAAGTGAGTTAATTTCACAATTAAGTCAACTCGCTATTATTCATAAACTTTTATTATTGCAAAATAATCCGGACGGATCTAATTTAGGAACTCTGGCGATCTATTTAAATCATTTCATGGCTCTCATGGCTTCTTCTTGGTGGGCTGATGTATGTGCTTGGCAGCGGATCGTTAAGTGTATCAACACCAGGATTCAAATCAGATCAGATCGCATTCTATAAACTAATGAGCAACGAAGCATGGATCCGTACTGCCCACAGGTTAATGCTGCAGGCATACAACATTTGACATGCCATGTTGCAAATCAGTCAGGGCTCCCGTGTAGATTCAACTGATCCATGCACACAGCTCAATTTAAAATTCATTTTTGAATAAAAGACGGCGTATTGTGTACTCTCCCGTCCACTGATGCCCTTGGCACAGTGTAGATTTAATTGGCACATGTTCAACGGCCGGGCAACTAGCACATTATTTTCTCATTAAGCGTTACTTAGACATTTATACTTAAATGGAAGTCTAATTAAAACTGCAAAATTCGTTTTACCAGTCTTTAATAATATTCATGAAAATAGTGAGCGAGACCGGAGATGCGAGGAGAGTATTGGGTTGTTTGAACACGTTTCTTTAGGCCTTTCCATCCAAACATTTGCACTGCAGAATGTAATTAGTAGGCTAAAAAGGACTCACTAAACTGAGATCCTAATGCCATTAGATGTCGGCGACACAGCTATATTCCAGTAGTTTCTGTCTCACACAACAAACATCGATCCTTTGAGGAAGTAAGGCCCCATTGTCTAACTTTTTCAGTTAGACTATTCACTTTTGTTTGTCAGTATTTACTGGGTGGATCTAAGTGACGCCACGGAAGACAGACAATTCACCAAGTAGGCCTAACCTGCATATGGCAGGTTTGACCCGCATAAAATTAACACTACACAAAATATTATTTTTTTGCTAAAAAAAACGTGAGACAACATGTTTTTCTCAACGAGTTTTTAATAATAACTTATTGTGACCCGGATCTGTCTCGGTCTATAAATTAATATGTATGCTACACGTGCAGGTTGCCAACCACGATAACTACCAAAAACAAGAGGTCACCTGCTTAAAAGCACATGAGTGCAACAACTCTATAGGTGACACTCTTTGGCTGGGGGCCCTGATTGTTGTGATATTCTGCATCGCCGCACACATAACGACTTGACTGGATTGTATGACTTTCTTCATAATATCTATAAAAGCATACATATTATTCGAGAATGCATTATGCGCTGACAAAGTGTCTGTAATTGAAAATTAAATTTTACATCCGGTGTTCCACATGGCTCTGTTTTCAGGCCAATACTGTTTCTAATATATATAAATGACCTACCCAAATCACTTGCCTCTAGGGTTAGACTCTTCGCAGATGATGCAATTGTGTACAAAGAAATACATTATGTAATTGACTGTCAAATACTACAGAATGATCTAGCTGAACTAACATCATGGGAATGCACTGTAACAGAGTAAGTGTGAGGGCTATATTTACGCACAGTCACTCGTGAAAGACTACCAATTGTATTCAATCATACCATGCATGACCAAACACTCAATAGAGTCAAATATACCAAAAACCTTGCCATTTATATAACATTTGATTTAAATTAGTATAAACATATCAACCGGGTGAAGGGCAAGGCAAAACAGATGCTGAGCTTCGTGAAACACAACATGAAAACACAGTCGCAACATCTGAAGACAAAAGCATGCAAAACTCTAGTATGTCCCGCTTGAAATACTGTGCTGTGTGTGGGATCCACTTACACAGGTCGCAGTAGGCCCTACAAAGGGTTGAGATGGTACAGAGACGAGCAGCCAGACAGGCCTATGTCCTGAGACACCACCACAACACCAGTAGTGTATCAGACATGATGGAACAACTCCAGTGATCAACATTAGCCCAGCGAAGGTGCCCCTTTACCCCATAGCCTGACCATGCTATATAAAATTTAAAAAACCGTGTTGCAATTAATACTTCTCCCTACCTCAAGCTGATACATTCTGTTACCGGAACAATTTGCTATTATTTCACTACAGATGTAACACAGAATCCTTAAAGTTCGGTCTCTCCCCAAAAACAATACCACTCTGGAATAATCTACCAAATGCAATAGGTCTATCTCCATCCATAAATAGTTTCAAAGCTGCAGTTGCTCAACACATCTGCAATCTCGAAATTGTATCATTTTGACAGCACCAAATCAATCATTATAATATTTAATTATTATTATTATCATCTTAGCCTACACAATTTGGCAAGCTACAATTAAATGTTTTATTTCAGTTAGTGGTTTTGCCCTCAACACTTGTGTTCTGAACCTAACTTTCACATTTATTATGAAACTCCTTATACCAATATTATTATTCACATGAATTATATGGTAAATATGTAGGCCTAAGTTGAAACATATTCAGTAAATCTGGAAGTAATCTTTTTCACAATTTCCTTGATTTTGTGTTACACTAGATTGCAAGCGTACATCACTCACCAGAGCAACTAGCCTCCCATTATTAGAAGTTTCCGATCTGCTCACAAAGAAGGAATTTTTCAAACCGCACTACGTTTCCCCTGTCAATATACTTTCAATGGTAGTACGTTACACTGTCATTGTAAACCGCTTTCAATGAAATCAATAATAATGAAAGGCTGATTGATTTGCTGATAGATTGATTGAGGGACGCTAAAATAGTTTCCGTTGTCAACCAATCTTCTATTTAGAAAATTGGTAATTTCTACTGTCTAATTGTATAATTGAATTGAATGTGTTATATTCATTGGTTAATTTTGTACGCCTGAGTGTTATTTAGGGCTTGATAGTTTAGTCCAACGTAAATAAAGCCATAAATTTAAGCGTCCTTGAATAACAAAACGTTATTGATTTATTGAATTGAAGTTGAGCGATAATAGGACATTCTATAATATTATCAACGAAGTGGCTCTCTAGCCGGCGCGCCGGCCAGGTAGAATTGGTTCTGCCTGGCCGTCAAGTTTGCCCTATGTATGACTCCCTGGCCGGCCCGCCGTCAGCACTGGTTTTTTGCCCAAATCAATGCCTGGACAAATTTATACCAACCAAAATGACTTCCCCTCGGGAAAATCTACCTTGGCTATCCAAATCACTTCTCGCATCTATTCGGAAAAAAGCATCTCTATATAATAAAGCCAAGCGTACAAATAAAGCTGACCTTTGGGCGAAGTACAAATTATGTAAGCGGCAGACCCAGCGTGCCATCAGGTCTGCCAGGTGGCCTTTTTTGAAAAACAAACTTTCTGAATCTTTAGAACAAAAAAATTCAAAACCACTCTGGCGTTATATCAAATCAAAACGTCAGGATGGAAATGGTGTCTCTCCTTTGAAGGAAAACGGCCAGCTGCATTCAGATAGCAGACGTAAGGCCGAAATATTAAACAACCAATTTTGCTCAGTTTTTACCTCGGAAGACACCAAGGCCGAAATATTAAACAACCAATTTTGCTCAGTTTTTACCTCGGAAGACACCACAAATATACCTAAACTACCCGGACCACCGAATACTGAAATGCCTAAATTTGAAATTACTGTTCAAGGTGTAACTAAATTACTCGGGGGTTTAAACGGCGGGAAGGCACCCGGACCAGACGAGCTCCCGAATCTGATTCTGAAGAATGCTGCCAACGAAATATCTCCCTTTCTTAAAATTATTTTTGATCAATCTCTACAGACGGGCAAATTACCAGATGACTGGGTAGAGGCTAATGTTGCCCCAGTCTTCAAAAAAGGGGATTGGCACTCTCCGGCAAACTACAGGCCGATATCCCTCACATGTGTTTGTGCCAAAATACTCTAACACATCATTTGTGAACAAATTATGTCCCATTTTTCGGAAAACAAAATTTCAACACCTGTACAACATGGCTTTCGCTTAAAACACTCATGCGAAAGCCAGCTTTTGATTACAACTGATGAATTTATTCAAAATTTTGAAGGCATGACACAAACAGATGTTGTTGTCTTAGATTTTAGTAAGGCCTTTGACGTTGTCCCCCACCAACGCCTCTCACACAAACTCGACCACTATGGAATTCGGGGAACAACTCTTAATTGGATTCAAAATTTCTTGACCAATAGAACCCAAAAAGTAGTAGTTGATGGCAGCTCTTCAGAATCAGCCCGTGTAAAGTCGGGTGTGCCCCAGGGTACTGTTCTCGGACCCCTACTTTTCTTGACCTACATTAATGACCTCCCTTCCACGGTCTCGTCGCAGGTTCGTCTCTTTGCAGATGACTGTCTCCTGTATCGCCCGATAAAATGTCGCGCAGATCAGGAGAAACTGCAGAGAGACCTATCTGCGTAACAGGACTGGGCAGATCGATGGGGGATGTGCTTCAACCCCTCGAAATGCTCGGTCCTGAGGGTGTCCAGGCCGAAATAAAAAAACCTGGAATTCCAGTACACCTTGAAAGGTGAAACATTAGAAAATGTTTCATCAACACCATATCTTGGTGTTTGCCTTAGCGAGACTCTGGAATGGGAGGCCCACATTAACAAAATTACGAGTAAAGCGAATTCCACCCTGGGCTTCCTTCGGAGGAACCTGAAGGCATGTCCCCCTAAATTAAGGGAGACTGCCTATTTCTCTCTGGTCAGATCATCCTTAGAATATTCTTCAGCAGTTTGGGACCCCTTTAGACAAAAAGACATTGATAAATTAGAAAAAATTCAAAGAGCAGCAGCAAGATTTGTCACCCCAAATTATAGACAAACAGCCAGTGTGACATCTCTCATTCAGAACTTGGGCTGGACTGACTTGAAAACAAGACGAAAAAATTCTAGGCTTTTATGTATGTTCAAAATTTTAAATGAGTTAGTTGAAATTCCTATCAATGACCGTTTGATCCCAGCAGATAGAAGAACACGTGGTGGGCACAATCAGGCTTATAAACACATCTGAGCTAACACCACACTGGGACAAAATTCTTTTTGGCATCAAACTATCCCTGATTGGAATTCTCTTCCGGCAGCTGCCATAGAATCGAAAACTGTGGCAGCATTCAAGAGTCAGCTGGTTGACTAGATCTGCCAGCCTCTTTCTCCCCCCCCCCCTCCAGCCTGATACTCCACAATGGAGGGCTGCTGGAGTATTCACTCAAAGTCAATTATCCAGTCGGCGCCTTCCTTTAAATTGTTATTATTATCAAGGCAGTTGCGAGTTGAAGTTAATTTGTGCTCGCACATCTGCCAGCCTCTTCCCCCCCCCCCCCCTCCAGCCTGATACTCCACAATGGAGGGCTGCTAGAGTATTCACTCAAAGTCAAAATCAATTATCTAAACGACGCCTTTAAATCGTTATTAATATCAAGGCAGTTGCGAGTTAAAGTTAATTTGTGCTCGCACATCGACTGAGTCTGAGAGGCCTAAAACAGAACAGAACACGATGATTGAAGTGACTGAAAATGAAATGGACGAAACAGCCTCATTTTCAAACTACTGTTAAGAATATTAAATCCCAATAATAATATAATAATGATATTTACAGAATATATGGCATACATGGGGAAATTGAATAAAATATATATCAGTATATAATTGCTGTTCATAAAGTCAGGTGTAGCAATCAACGCGTTCAGCATCAGGTGCGACTCCTGTCAACACTTGTGAGTTGTTGCCATCAATTGCAGTTCGCAAGCGCAGCCCAGTTGCAATTGACACGTTTGAGATGAGGCTCCTGTCAGCACTTACTAAGTTCTGATATTCAAGTGAGTATCGTAGGTGTAGCAATTAGCACATTCAGGTGCTACTCATGTCAGCACTTATGAGTTGTGATCGTCATGATCGTCATCGTCGACATCAACTTGGAGCATGACCACGAGATCCTGAGATCGCTCTAGGAGTACGACCACCTGCCCAGTGAACGAAAACTAACAGATAAAGAGAAAGAGAAGGTTTCTGTAATGCTCCATGTGAATGCTAACAAGAAAAGAATCAAGCAACACATTTCACAGAGTACAGGGAAAGTTGTATTGTTGAAAGACATCCACAACATCAAGACAGGAAAGAATCACAAAAAGACTACCCCAGATAAAGAACTTGGAAAAATATAGAACTGGCTATCTGCACAAGAAGAGTTATACCACCAATATATAACAGATGAATACGACCACATTCAAGGGATTTATATGCAAGATGAAACAATGAAGACAACATTTGAGAAATTTCCAGAAGTCATCCTACTCGACACAACACACAAGACCAACGATTTGAGAATGCCGCTTTACCTGATGTTGACAGTAGACTCCAATGGTGAAAGCGAGGTAGCTGTAGCATTCATAGTTACCAACGAGGAAGAACAGACCATACGTTCTATGATCCAGACCTTCAAAGAACACAATCGCGCCTGGGAACAAGTCAAGGTCGCACTAACAGACAAGGATATGGTAGAAAGGAAGACATTGACATCTGAAATGCCTGCGATCAGCTTTCTAATCTGCCTCCTCCATGTCATGAGAACCTTCAAGAGGAAGATCACCACCGAAAAAATGGACATCACCGCAGCAGAAAGAGAAGAGAAATGCTGGAAATTCCACAGAAGTTGGCCTACAGCTCAAGTGAAGACACATATGAAGTGAATCGACGTATCGGAACACCGAAAAGAGTACTGAAGAATGCTAATCAGAAGTATCGTGCAGCAGTGCTTCTGTCAACTCGACTAGCCACTCTTATATCTGAATGTGGCGAAGAAGAATGCAGTGACAGAATGGACAACCTGAAATCACTTGTTGAACTGTGGGAAGCAGGAAAGAAAACAGCAATCGTCGAAGTTGTACAAGAACAATGGCACATCCAAGCAGCAGCAGCCATCTTAGCAGAAGAGACATCGACACCTGCCATAGAAACAGTTGAAGACACAGCAAACACGCACACTGAAGCCACTGAAGACGTACAACAACCAGATGAAGATCTCCAGCTCCTTCGAAGAATCAACGCAAGAACCACAGGTCCAACCAACAACAACCAGAACAGATAAAAACATGAAGCTACCACCAAAGATACCAAAGAGGGGAAGACCAAAGGGGAGTCAGCAAACTGTCATCGGATTGAAGAGACGAAGATTGGCCACAGGACCCACCCCTTTCAGCAAGCTGAATACAATCGCCAGAAACAAGAAGCTACTGATGTGTTTCATCACAGCTAGTGATGCTGATGCTGCTCTAACAGGAACTCTTCTGACCGAAACATCAGTAGAAGCCAACCCTGACAACGTGGACACGCTATGTCTGGAAGAAAACGTGGATATCAACTCCCTGAGAAGATATTTCGACGATAATGGATGGTTGTGTGTGCAGCAAGTCTTCAGGAAGAAAGAAGATCAGCCTAACTTGAGATGCGACGAGTGCACAAAAGACCTGATGTTGCACGATTCCATATGCTGTGATGCCTGCCTTCACTGGTTTCATTTACCTTGTCTGGGAATGAAAACAGCGCCAAAAGTACAGAAATGGTTCTATCAGCCCTGCAAATGAAGATAACATGGACATGTGTACTTGTTTTTAATATTTTAATAATAAACAGACATTGTATATTTTATGAACATTATGTACCGTACCTGTATGCTAATAAACATTGTATTTGAATGATGAACATTACGTACCTGTATGCAAATAAACATTGTATATTGAATGATGAACATTATGTACCTGCAGAATAATAGAAATACATTTTTATATTGAATGATGAACATTGTGTAACGTACCTTTATGCAAGTAAACTTTGCATATTGAATGATAAACATTATGTAAGCCTACCGCCGTAGGTACCTATAGAATAATGAAAATACATTTTTATATTGAATGATGAACATTATGTATAAACCATGTTGAATGATGAGCAATATGTACCTGCAGAATAATAAAATGACATGAACTTGCGTTGTTTTTTAATCTAAAACACGGGATCGATAACACTTCCGGGCGGCTAACACTAATAGAGTCGAAAGGCCCCAGCAGCCTGTAATAGAGCCAGCTATCCAGGACAAACAAACATAAATCACGGGCGCCGGCTTGATAAGTCGCGGCGGGCCGGCCGGGGAGTCTCTTCCACATAGGGCAAACTTGACAGCCGGCGCGCCGGCCAGGCAGAACCCATTCTGGCCAAGAAGCCACTTCATATCATTAATGCATGCCATAGTCTATGTCTAGGCTTAGGGCTAGGCTAGGGTCTATTTTTACAGGTGTTTTGGACTCAATAATGCTGTAATGTATAATCAATAATAGCCAATAAATAATAAAACTAATCAGTTAAGATGATAAAAAAACATAGGCATGGTAGACTACCGCTACTGGCGTTAGATAGGATCGTTGTGGTAGTTTTCGCGCACTTAACCGAATACGGCCACAGCGTGCACAGAATACAAGCTCATGAATATTGTTGGTCATATTATAATTAGTATGTCTGAGCCACTTCCAATTTGAAAAAAAATTACTTCCGGGTCAATTGGGAATAGGGAGCATAGAGTATTTTAATCTCCCATGTTTCTGGGGGAGTTTTCGCGCAGTTCAGGGTATTTTAGCGCCCCGCATTGTGTACCAGCGTGGATAACCATGTTGCATATATTTTTCATTTAGTTTGTTTTCAAATGGATTTAGGTTTCCTTCCGGCACATGTCTGTTTTTATTTCAACCTGATAAAACCACCTGCAAAAAATATATTAAAAAGTGTAATTTTACTGATTTTGAGTTTTAGAAGCCAAAAATATTGGCATATTTTGGGACCTAAAATAAAAAAGGACTATTTTAATGGCGGATGAAAAAAAAAGTTTGCCGCGAAACGACGCAATTTTTATATACACAGCATTTAAACACCTGTCAACCACCGAAAATCAAAACAAGATAAAAATTTACAAAACCCTTTAAGAACCAGGGCAAAAAACAAACGAAATGCGCGAAAATACCCTCAAGCACCCTGGGTAGATTCAATAAATTTTTAAATTGTCCAATTAAATTATGCTGAGCCTTTTTCCGTAACTGCCGCCATGCTAAAAGACATATTTGACCACATTCCACAGTTTTCACTGAGCAAGAAAAATGCTGTGCTAGATCAAAATCTAAGCTAAATTATAAAAACGTCCAAAAGATGGCACCTCAATGTTGCAAATTGTTATGAATCCAAAACATCACCCAGACACTTTAACTTTCTGAAACAGCTGAAGAAAACTACTGAGATGATGGCTGTGTTTAGAGTTTTAATTTTTAGATACAGAAGGCACCCAACTAGTGCCCCGCAATACAGTAACGGTAGCAAATATACCACATATGCACATAACAATCAGAAATTTGGGCATAGCCTTCGGCTTCCTTTTTTTTTATGATTGATAGATTCTCTTTCTTATAGCTATGAAACTTCCATTTCAGTGGTTGACAAATACTTATTGTGTTTTGTAGCCCGGATGACTTTCCGGGCTACTAGACTACTTAGCATAGAGACAAAAATAGAAAACTTTTGGTAGCCAAATGTGAAAAGATGGTAGCCCCAGGCGTCCGGGCATGCGATTTGGCAAGCCCTGCATTTTCATTTTTTTTTTTACCAATATAACTCAAAAGATGCCTCCTGTATCGCACAATAAAATGCAGAGCTGATCAGGAGCAGCTGCAGAGAGACCTATCTGCATTACAGAACTAGGCAGATCAATCCTAGGGTTTCAATCCCTCTAATTTGCTCAGTCCTCAGGCAGAAATAAAACAATCTGGAATTTCAGTACACCCTAAAAAGCAAAACACTGACCAAGGTGTCTTCAAAACCATACCTTAGTGTTTGCCTAAATGAGACCTGGGAATGGGAGGCCCACTAGAGCAAACTCCACTCTGGGCTTCTTTTGGAGGAACCTGACGGCATATCCTCTTAAATTAAGAGAAACTGTCTATTTCTCGCTAGTCAGATCATCTTTTGAATACTCTGCAGCAGTTTGTGACCCATTTACACAAAACAGACATTGACAAATTGGAAATGATTCGAAGATCAGCAAGATTTGGCACCCAACATTATAGACAGACAGCCAATGTGACATCTCTCATTCAAAACCTGGGCTTGACTGACTTGAAATCAAGGCAGAAGAATCCTAGACTTTGTTCAAAATTTTAAATGAGTTTGTTGAAATTCCCATCAATGGCCGTTTAATCGGCACAATCAGGCCTATAGACACATCAAAATCAACACAGCCATGGAACAAAATACTTTTTGGCATCAGACTGGAATTCTCTTCCGGTAGTTGCCATAGAAACAAATACAGCAATTGGCAACATTCAAAAATAGCAAAGTCAAATCACATGTAATTAGCTCAGCCTCAACTTGTCAACACCACACCCCGATAACTGTTATAGCCATAACTTGCTTAATTTGTGTATTTTAATATTGTCAATTCAAGATCGGCTGAAGAACAGTTAGATTTTGAGCCTTCATAGGAGAGGAAGATAATATCAAGCAAATTATAAAGGCAGTGGCTAACCATACATGTTCTAAATTACGTGTATCATGTAATTGGTAGTAATTGTGCAGTCAATCACATCCAGTGTCGGGCTGAGGATTGTGTGGCAGAATCGTTTGTCCTGGATCCAGATAATTTCTTACAGCTAATAATGTTTTTGTTTTCAGCAATATGTGGTCCAGTATTGTGTTGGTGACAACCATATTGGCTGTTCTCCTTGGCGTGCTGACGCAGCTGGAAATGGAGAAAGATATACTTCTTTGCGAAAAAACAGTTGCGCTTCCTGCTACACGACCGACAGTCTTCAGATTTGTGTCTGATCTATCTAACTATGCTAAGGTATGCTACAACTATAAGTGGGTGAAAATCACTCCTATCTGTTTAATTTGAGACTTAACATTTCTAAATCTTAACTTTTAAACAATAAATTTATTTGCAATTTACAGTGATTTAACCTGCTGATAAAACAGATAAAAAACGACTATAGTTGTGCTTTGCGTTTTAATGGTTAACACCAATTTTCACCCACCTGAAGTTGTGGATCGCGGTAGCGAGACACAACTTCAGGTGGGTGAAAATTTAAATCCACTGTTTCGGCTCGATGCTGATTGATTCACCCAATATTAAACCAGCATTCATTGAGTGAACATTGTTACCATGTTTTCTGTGCAGTAAGTTGACTTTTGTTTGGTTCACAGTGGTTTCCAGGAGTTGATAGTTTCGAAGCAGTTGACAGTGCGAGTCTTGGTATAGGGAAGCATTACAGAGAAGTTCAGGAAGCACCTATCATAGGTAATTTGATTCATTAAAATAATTCATTCCATTTTCTTTTCAAAAAATGATAAGTGGAATGAGAAATGATTAATTCAACATTGTTCAAATTATTTATCTGGATGTGTTTTCAAAGATCTTGATCAATGTATAAATAATAGGGTTTTATTTATATTTCCTGCAATTTTCATATATCACAATATTTCAACTTTTTATCGTTCTCTCTCTTTTGACAGGAAGTTTGACATATGACAATGTGATGATCAGCTATGAGTCTCCGCGTATGGTGGGGTTTCTTTCGGACGCATGGCTAGGACTGCGTGTGGAGATGGAGATGTCAAGAAGGGACAGTAAACAATACCCATCTGATTTAACATGGAAGATGTACTCACGGCGTCGCAGCTTTTTGGTACAGGTGTGTCATACAAAACTAGTACAGAGAATCAAATTATTAATTATTCATAATATTTAAATCAAATTATTATTCATTTACAATATTTATAATGGTGGAAGAACCATAGAATGAGTATTCAAATCAAACAGAATGAATTAACAAAGTTATTTATGACATTTCTAAAGTGAACAACCCTAGTGGCTTGTCAAGCTACGCCCATGTCAGTACTGAATGAGTTTCTTACAATTTCCTCCGTTCGATCCAGGCACCTCTAAAATATTGCTGATGAAGAGGTTTTTCTCTTAACCCTTGTCATTCTGAATAGTTTGTAATATACTATTTATTATTATTATTATTTTTCAATTGTCTTTAATTTGGTTTAAAACATACTGCAAACCATAATATGGGGAGTAGGGTTAATGAAATTTATCATAACAAATAACTAAATGTTAACCTCTGTGTTTGATGTTTTTGTTTTAGTATCTGATAGGGCCTGTGGTTGGATTCGCATACACACAGCGTGTGCGTCAGGGACTTTTCAACCTCAGATACGAGTTTGAAAGACATTAAAATAAAGACGGCCATTGAAAAAAGTAACCTTCACCTTGTGCGTGGCTGTGTCAAGCATCTGTGATTACGTCTGTGTTGGAAATTATTACATCTGAAGAAAAAATTATACTGTGTCTATAAGGGGGTTATAGGTGCATGTATTAGGCCTACTCTGTATATTCTGCTGTGTTCGACAGTCATCATTCATCTGATTGAGCCGTGTTCTCTCCCAAAATACACCACTTGACCCTTAAATCGCTAAATGTGACTAAGTTGTTTTTAATCTGTTTTACTAGTCAATAAAATCACTGATATATTAAGAATGGCAAACAAATATAAGTGATTTTCACCCTTGAATTTGTGGGTCGCAATAGCAAGACACTTCAAGTGGGTGTAAAGGTAAATTTTTATTTTTTTATTTTTTGTAGTGATTTAAGGGTCAACCCTCTTGGCACCTGTGTATGTCTTCTCATTTTCATTCACTTTTAAATGTGAATGGGACATGATTTCATAAAATATTCAAGGGTAATTTATCAAATGAAAGCAGAGAACATCTTTATTGTGATGCATTGCACCATTATTTATTCAACATATTATATTTAACCCTGTCAGTGCAGGAGTTGACTTCAGATCGTCTTTTAATCCCCACACTGAAATAGTACAAATATTTTTAATGGTCGCAGACCAATAACATACGTATTTAAATGAAGCGGAAAGTGCTGACTAAGCCATTTAAAGATGATTTCAAATTGAAAAAAAGACTTTGGTCTCTTGATTCACTTGAAAATATGTCAGTGCTTCAAGGGTTAAAATATGCTGTGCAGCACCTAAATACATCATGGGTACTGACAACAGGGTTAATTATTTGTGATTTAGGTCGATTTGAGATGAATGTTTTGTTTGTAAAAGATGACAATGTTTTTCGGCAACCATGACGTCAGCCATTTTTTTTTTTCTTACCGCTTCAGACAAAGTTTTGTCTTATTTTACAATATGTTTCAATTGCCGGGTTTGAGGGGTAAGCTAATGTGTTTCATGGAATCTGGTCATTAAAAAGATGCGTAAATATATTCTATTCTCCATGAAAAGCAGTTCTTGATGAGATGTCCTGAATACACATTCATATTTTCTTATCATAAGTGCTATTTATTTATTGAGTATTTATTAATTATAATATAATTGTTATAGAGTAATACATGTATCAACTGAATGATCTCTGAAAAAGTGATTATTATCCAGTTTGATGAAATCTGACACATATCACCCTTTAACTGCGAAATGAATAATTTTGAATTTCCACCCACTTGAAGTTGTGTCTCGCTACCGCGACTCACAACTTCAAGTGGCTGAAAATTACTCATATTTGTTTAATTTGATATGAAAAATTGGCAAATCTTGATGGTTAAACACTGATTTCATTCCCAATAACTGTGATTTGATAGAATAATAAAAAAGATTTAATACAACTAGTCGTGCTTGGTGGTGTAAGGGTTAAGTCGTGAGTTATTTGTTCATACTCAGTTGTTTGGAGCTAGAATAATTTCATTTAACCCTTTAAGTCCCCACGATGCATTAAAGCATCATTTTAAATCCCTGAAAACAGACTTACTTTTCCTGTAACTAAGGGTTTTAGAACGAAAATTCCCCCGAAACTGGCTTACCAATACCTGGTAATTTTCTTTAATTTTTAAACCACGTCAAATCATCTTCATCCACTACAAGTCGAGAATTGCGGCAGCAACTCGCGGCTTGTAGTGGATGAAGATGACTATGGTAAATTCAGGATTGTTAACCAGCTTAGAAATCAAGTGCTAAACTTTCAGCAAAATTTCATCTGCTAATAAAAGACAAGACTGATAATCATGGAATGATCAACCTTTATATTATATCATCCCCTTAGAGTTTAGGTGGTGTATCTGCCACTTTCTGGAGTGGCAGATACACCCTTTCAATTGCAAAGAGTGATATATGTGGTGATAATAATTGTATTGAAAACATAATTTTTTTATTGATTTTGAGGGACACAGGACATCACCTGACCTTAGCTATTAACTTGGTTGACTAATTATGTTGACAATGTTAAAGCTTTATCGTTATTAAGAACAGGGTGTTTAACATTAAAACTACTACTTATTTATGTCTGTTTTAGATGGGAATATATGAAAATTTACCGGTATGCTTTAAGAATGATTTTTTTTCCTGTTTTAAATCGCTAATAATAGGGAATTTTGTGGTGTTGATCACTTCTTATATTTTGTAATGTTTTTTTTTATCTAAATGTATTTTTTTCACTTCTAATATATGTATTGGGTGAACGTAAGTAGATTAGCAAATGTTGTCATATAATATGATCGTGTTGACTCGCCACGTGAACAAGTCACTCTTATCATTACACATCAGCTCATATTCACCGTCATTCACATTCATGTTTACCATTTCTAGTCAATTGTATTTTATGAAACCACGAGAAAGTTTCAATTATTACAAACCGAGCTGCTGAATATGTGGTGTTTTGTGTGTAATTATGATTATAGTATAGTATTTGTGAGTAATTTTAGCCATATTAACACATTAATTGTCATAATAAAAAATCGGTTGAACAGGGAGCTGCTAAGTGTTTCACTTCACAAAAAGCCACGTAAAACTCAGAATCATGAACATGATGAAGTGACATTACTCAATAGTAGATTTCTAGGCAGCTACACTCCTTGTCATTTTGCACCTGTCTTTGTGTTGTAATTGTATGCCTTGCAATAATGTACACCTGAACTATTAATGAATATTGTGTATGCATCATCGTTTTGAGATTAAAGGTATGCATCTCTTTGTGAAGTTGCAAATTTGTCACTTAACCCCCTTAAATCTCTTAACCCTTGTCCTGCTGATTTGTTTTCATTGTTTTTTTCGTTCATTTGCAATTTTACGCAATTTCTAGCTTTTAATGACAATTTTTTTTGTTGAAAATATACATCTTCTAAATTGAATTCTTTGTCTTGCTGATCACATCTACCACAAAGTGTATTATCCATTTCAGTGACATATTATTTGGCTTAAAATCTGATAGAAACCGTATATATACGGGTTTAGCAGGACAAGGGTTAATACCAGGGGGGTCAATATATAACAGTTTCACAATCCACATGATCCACAGTGATATATTTTATTTATTTGCATGTGATTAAAATCTCCAGTAGTGAATCCAGGCTGTGCAAGTGGATTATTTCAATAATTATTTCAAACATCATTGTGTATTTGAAAAGCAAATACAATCTGATAATTTTAGGTACATTTTGTAATTTTGTATAGAGTTGGTACCGATAAGTTAAACCAGAATAGGTAATTTAAACTAGTTTACGTTCTTCTGTATGTGTTTTGTTAATTATTTTGTTAAATAATATATTGTCCATCAAAGCTACACACCGATGTGAAGTTAAAAAAATACCGGTAATTGCCTTGCTATAGTTTTCATTCGTTTGAAGCTAGAACTGCTATTGTAATATCTAGCTTCAAATGAAGAAAATGTTTCTTTTTAAGAAAACTAGTCACATGCCGCCAACAATTTGAATAACTGCGGATCTACAATATCAAGCCAGTGTTGCCTCAGCAACTTGTGTTTGCTGGGTTACTTGGTTTGTAACTCGCTTAAAGTGTTTATATGTATGAGCCCAGCATGACAAGAGTTATTTATTTACCCTTCAGTAGAAAAAATACTTTCAAATAATTACATACTTTAGCGGAACCTGATATATGAGACTCAACACGTTCAACCAATGCCGATTTAATAGTGGCCCGCCGTCTGCGACGTCGGACCCACGTTAAATCGGCATTGGTTTAACGTATCGTGTTTGCTGGGTTGACTTCAATGGAAAAGCTGACTGCAGATTGTTGGTCTGCCACAGCATGTGGGTCACCCACGAGGGTGATCTTCCATGGGCCATAGCAGGTTCCATTGTATTTTAAAATCTGAACACATTTTGTATGTTTAAGTTATTGGGCACTGCCTATTGTAATGTAGTTCATCAACTTCAGGATACAATTATGAATGTGGATTTGTTGTTAGATTGTTCTTGACTGAATGTTATACTGTTTGAATAAAAAGTGCAACCTGAGTATGTTATTTGTTACGGTTTAGTTATTTCTATGTACTGTGTTCAAACCGTCTCGAAGTAATGTCCAACGAACGTTCAGAGCATTTAAACCCAGATGGCAGGAGACTTGCGCTTCACAATTTAATGCTTGAAGGCCATGGTCTTTGACTCGGCTCCATTATCCTCTGACAGATCAGGGTAACTCGCGAGAGCTGAGGTCAAACCCTCTATTTTTCGTAGTTTAAGGCCTTACCATGACATATCATTGTCTGAGCACTGATCATGCAAGGGCTGTATTAGCTCTGCTGCTGAGCTGAGGTATCGGGGTACACCACTTGGTAAACTGCTCAAAGATTATTGCCAAAAGGGAAGTGGATTCTGTACCATACCAAACAACATGCAACAGAGGTAATAACTCCCTTATCACCTGCAGGAATGTTTGTGGGAGATTCCAAACAAGAAGAAAATCGGTGTCTACAAAAATCCCTCTGGGGGGAGGGGGTCTACGGTAGGCCCATGGACTATTAAATGGTGGCTTTTTGTTGATTTAAACTTTATTAAGCCCGTGTTTATATTAACCCGTGTGCTGCTGAATTGTTAATGTTTATTTTCCATTTATTTAAAGCCGGAATTGCTCAAGCAATATCCGATTTCAAATCATTAAAATATCTATACTAGAATAGAATTTGGTGTTCATCCTTTATTGTATGCTCACCCTGAGAAAATTGTTGTTTTCGACCACCCATTATACCTCCCATAAGTTTGCTTTTATTAACAGTATTCATCCGAAAATATTATTTCGTCCAACGGAAATGACGTGCAGCACAGTCAAAATTTCAAGGGTCAATGTTGGCTCACCGTCTGCTTTGCCGGGACAACCCCAATCCGGCACAAGGCCACACCGTGTGTCCACTGGGAGGAGGCTTGCAAGATTAGTGACAATGACACAAGTGTCTTGAGCGCATGCCAAAAGGCCAAGAGGCATTCAATCCCAATGTCGGGGAAGCGTCGTAAACAGCGGCTTAGCATTGTTTCAACCGTGCATTTTGCACGGGTTATTCCTAGTATCTTTATATAATAATTAGACATCTTCCAAATTAATTATCAGAGCACCTTTCACCAACTTTTCATTTTCAGTAGAATTTTATTTGGTTTGAAACTTTATTGGAACTGTACATATTAGGGGGCTATCATTCAATCTCCAGAGGTGGGCTGGAGTAGTTTTGGAAATAAATAATTTCGAGCAGATTCTGCATAAAATAAATAATTAACATCAAAAACTGTTTTATGTATAAACACGTAATAAAAAGTTTTTAGCGCGCCCCCTTATACGGTTCCAATGAATGAATGGGGTTTTAGGCCGCCTTGGGCCAGGATAACCTCCCGAGGATGGTGAAATGACACGTACTGCCCTCTAGACACAGGATTCAAAATTCGAGCCTGGTGGTCTAAGGCCGAGCACGCTACCTCTCAGTCACGGAGGCTCCCCAAAATATTTAATCGTCACGAGTGAGCGGGGAAAACATTGTGTTTCTTTGACACTTGAATTAGCCTCGATCTCCGAATTTCAAACATGCAGCTTTAACCACCAAGTAAACACAAAACATTTGCATAACATTTATACAATATTGAACCAACGTCGAAGACGTTGGGGCGACATCATATCTTGAGAATGCTGATACTGTGACTGTGTGGTGACGAAACGGGTATTTTTTATGCCACCCTTTGAACGTCAATCAGGACTGCAAGTGTTATAGACATACATGTACATACACTGACAGACTTCACCAACATGTAGGCCTAATTTACCCTGAAAGAAGAGTACAAAGTACAAATGTTTTATTTGGTTAGCTCTTTCAGCTTCATTTGAATACCTATGTTATGGGTTACGACCATTATAAATATTTTAATTCTTTCAGTGCGGGAATCGATTTTAGACGTCAGAATCCCACGTAAAAAAGCAAAAAAAGAATTGTACAATGAAAAAATCATGTTTGCATGGAAACAAAGTTGGCTACTTCAATTATCAATGGGGATGAGATTTATGACGTCATACATGTCATAGACATAGTTTCTGTGGTTCTATCACCATACACAACCATTAAAAGTGAAACCAGTTAGGCCTTGACTCAACTCCACAGTCACAGCTAACGTTAGCCCACTTCAATCTTCATAACACATCAAGTCATCATGCACATGAACATGGCGGAGGCTCAGTCACGTCATTGATTTTGACATTGACTTGTCATAAATGTAAGTATGAATCATGATCATAAGACAAACTCGTCCAAAAAAATATAGACTAGGCCTACCCGCCGTCAGATTAACTTGTAACGTTATCGCATGTTTTTCGCCGATTTCTCAGTCAATTCTCAACCGATTTTGATGACATTTTGCAAGGACTGTTTTCGAGTCACGCGGCGTTTACCGTATCGTGAAATTTTCATCAAAAAATATTAGTCTATCTAGATCTAGTTCAAAAGTTAGACCATATGACATCTATGTAGGCACTGGCAACAATTTACGACGTTGCGCCAGCGTTGGCGAGATGTGTGGTCATAAATTTAATGCTATTTTTGCGGCGCACTGCATGGACCGCTTAACGGCCAGCAGCGCGTATTCATTCATAAAAATACTATTATTATGAATTTAATGCACTTCTGATGATCAAAAATGACCAATCACAGTTCACCTTTCAAGATTCCCTGAGTCCGAGAAACCTGTCGCCATTTTGAATGTTTTTTTAAGAAGAGTCAATACGAAGAATCTTTTCGCACGCGATGTCTGACCAGGTAAGCTGTTTAAACTGTGTTCAAAGTTTAATAAACGTTAACTACATAGCCTAAGGAACATTTTAATATAATATTTGTGTCGATAGGCCTTGTAGAACAAGAGAGATGGCCTCCGGAAAAAACATTTTTTTGCCGGTTGAGCCGGAATTTGCATGAAGCCTCAAACTGGCATGACTGGGCAGCAAATTTACGACGCCGGTTTTCGGCCGTCCGCTGCGACGTGTTGGATTGGGGAAATACCCTGGTTTTATTTTACATAATTTTGGTCTGAAATGTAAATAAATTATTTTAAAAATCAGTTTTTTAACTCTAAATATATTTTTTTACGGAAATAATAGATTTAGATAGACCCTAATCATGTATTTTCCATCTTATCCAGCATGAAATCACAACACTGCAACAGTATTTTATTTTTTGTCTGCTTTTCACGGCATCGTTATTTGGCCCCTTTTCAAGGCATTTGTGTCATTTGACCAGTGATGACCTAGTATAGGGGCTAGCGGCATGTTCATTGGTCCAAACTTCAAAAATTAACATAAATGTATCAACAATAACAGGGCCTGACCATGGATTGTATAGCATGGTGGACGAAAGTAAACAAAACCACATGACGATGACGTGCAACGGTCACAGTGCATCGTTCTGTAGTGACATTGTTCAATTACCGGACTGTAAAGTGGACTATGTTTAGTGTTCCTTTAGTCTAGGGATATAATCATAATCAGGGTTTCCGCCAGGAATGTTTCAAGGGGGGGGGGGTCCAAATGGGGTGGGGGATCTGGGGGTTCCCCCTGAAGAAAAAATTCAGAGTTTTAAATTTTGGTTCTTAAAATGGCCTATTTTAACTGAAATATGGAAAAAAAATTATTTTTCTTCCCAAAATGGGGTTTATATACCCCCCCTGGCGAAAACCCTGATAATATAGAAAATAATTTTTTGTTTTTGAAACACTCTGAACATTTCATAAACTATCCTGTGAAATGCAGTGAGGTCACTCGGAGAAAACAAAATTATATAACACCCCCTCCCCCATACTTCTTTCTGTGAAACGCAGTGAAGTCACTCGGTGAAAATAAAGTTATATAAGAACCCTCCCCATACTTCATTGTATTAGCCAGCTCGGTGAAAACAAAGGAGTTCGAGGTCATTAGAGTTTCACAGAATAGGCCTAACTAATATTTTATCTTTAGATATGAATACTAAAAAAGGTAAAATTAGATAGTTAAAATTAATAAATTTCAGTGAATAGTATAATTTTAATATTTTCATGTTTTTTATATCAAATAAATTTAAATTAAAAAAACCACATTGATTATCATTGATTAGACTTTAGCTAAATCTATTGTTTTTGTTGTTGTTGCAGGGCAGACAAGAGGCAGAACTAGTGTCCCTAAGTGATGTTACCACTGACACTGAGGTTACAAATGGCATCATATTTCGCATGTTTTTAGAAATACAAGAAAAAAAATTGCCTTGGAAACTTATTAAAGACAAATTGGGGACGATCTACAAAGACATTGACCTTGAAGTCATCAGTGAGGCTGCTTTACGGCGAAGTTGTGATGCTGTTAAACAGAAGCGGAAGAAGATTATGAGAAATAAGAATTACCAACATGATTTGGAGTCTTTTTTTGGTCAGAAATTCAAGTTGCCAGAATGCAAACAAGATCCCCCACTAAATAGCAGTGCTAACACCATAATTCAACCTCCTTTAAAGAAACCGAAATTCATTTCCTTCAAAGAAGAGGTTGCTAAAAACATAAATGCGTCACTTTTAGATGATGTTTGCACACTACAAAACTGTAAAAGAGATTTAGAGGAGCAGATAAAACATCAAGCTAAGCAGCTACAACATGTAGAGCAAAATTCAGCTTCCAAAGACAAGACAGTGAGACCTATAAAACATTTTGATGGAAGACGCACAAATGAAAAATTGCAGAGAAAAACACAACAAGCTAAAAAGTGGCGTATGTTAGCAAAGAAGAAGAAAGAACAAGACAAAAGTTTTCAAAAACTGGAAGATGATGTGCAGAAGCTGAAAGATGAAAAAAAGAACCTCCAGTTAAAACTTCACTATCTAAGACGCAGACATGAGCGGAAAGAGAAAAGTTTCGAAAAGGAAATTGAGGGTGAAAGATTGCTGAATATGGAGACAAGTGCTTCTTTAACTGATCAGATTGTTGAACAAGAGGAAGAACATCATAATGAAATAGTCAAACTGAAGCAAAGAATTACAGAACTTGAAATGGATAATTCACAACTAAATCTACAACTTGAAGACAGTAACCAACACTCAGAAAAAACAGACATTATCCAAACAAAGAAAAAGGGAGCGTATAATGAGAAACTCAGACAGTGTGTATATTTCTGCTTGAGCAAAGAAGTTCCTGTGTCCAACATAAATGCTGTTCTCCAATTTGTACTTAACACATTTACAGACTCAAAATTGTGTGAGGTACCGAGTACCAGAACAATTTGTCGCATGGCCAATGAAATGAATACTCTAGCTGACATCCAGACTTATGAAAAGATTGAATCAGCATCTAACATTACCCTATGTTTCGATGGGACAACAAAAAATGAGCATCACCTGAATGAATTACATCTCAACACAGAGGAGGGGGCAGTCATGGTGGGCCTTGGAGACTTACCTGGAGGAACAGCTACAGACTATAGGGGCCACATATCACAGGGCTTTCAAGACCTAGCTGAGACTGCTAGCCTTTTCACCAAGAAACCTCAAGAGGAGATTCTGGACTCATTGACATCCTCTGTGTCAGGGGTGGTGACTGATCGATGCGTGGTAAACCATGCAGTTGTCACACAGCTAGAAGAAATTTGGAAACATCACATAATTGAAATGAAATGTAATGTCCATCCTTTAGATGGTGTTGCTGCAAGTGCTAATAAAACTCTGAAACAATATGAGCAGGATAAATGCTACAAGGGGAAACTTTTCGGGAACAACAGCTCTGCTGTCAATGTGATTGCTGCTGTGTCAAAGTTGAGGTTCAAGAATGGCAAAGGAGATCCTCGGGGACTGAAGGACTTCTTGAAGAGGAAATCTGTATCACTAGGTACGTCTCTTAAATTTTAAACATTCGATATATTTTTTCTTTACATTTCAAGGTTATAATTTTTGGGGTGATTGTTTATAATTGTTTGGACCACTCAAGCTTTTAAATGGCAATATTTTATTGACTAAATTTACCAACGATTGGGTTAAGTTGGATTAACAAAAAAATCCAAAATTTTCTTAAAAAAATTGTAAGGTAATTTATTTATGCTGAGCCTGAAGAGCTCTTAAAAGATTAAGTGATTATTAGCACTGGAATATAAGTATATTAAGAAATTTATTCAGTTCATATTTTTATTCAACTGTTAAGATTCGCTGGATATTTACTACACGAGGAATCAATCAAATGTGTATAACTTGATATTTTTCCAACAACTGTCGACATGTTTAAAAACATTTTTTTTTAAATCAATTTGGATTTTCTAGTGTTATAAATATCATGAATTATTCTCAGTCTTGAAATAAGCAAAAATTATTTAGAAATTATAACAATGTGTAAACTCTCAATTTTAAATCTGGAATATTGTGCAACATACTATTTATCCTTATTAAAAGGTAGGTCTACATTTGATAGTATATGGGTACCAATGCCGAGTTAATGTTGGTCCAGCATCTGTACCCGGTATACAAAACCTAAAAAAGCATACATTTCATTTTGAAGTTGTAATTACTAAAAGCAATTCCAATGTTATATGTTGAAATTGATTTATTTTGACATAACAATTTGACACAATATTTAGGTTCTCAGAGTAAACCAGGGCTATTTTACCACCCCCGGGGCTATTTTGCCACCCTCTTTGATAATTGATAAAATCCTCTGGTTTATTATTATATGGTATTGACCACTTATGTTATTTATTGAAAACCAGAGGATTTTATCAATTATCAAAGGGGGTGGCAAAATAACCCCGGGGTGGCAAAATAGCCCCGGTTCACGGTATAAATTTGTAAAGTGAACTATAAAAAAATTGTTTTCAATAAATTATACTGTAGATCTGGTAACAATCGTGAGGTTTTAATTTTCGCAAATTTTGCAAGAAAAACAAATTCGCATATTCTAAACTTCAAAAATCAGAAATTCGCAAAAATTTAAACACACGAAAATTGCCAGATTTACACTATTTCAGATCTAAATTATTCAACAATACATTGAGTAAACTTAATTAAGCATCATTCAAGATAACTTGAGATGAAATTAAAGAATTATATATTGAACTCAGGACACAATGAATAACCACTCCACATACTACAAAATATGTTCATTCCCAAACACATGCACTTAAATAAGCATTTTGGTTAAAATTCTTCTCATTCTTTTTTTCAGGATTATTCAAGCGCTATGTCGGCAACAGAATTAATGTTCTCTGCCACATGAGTGGAGTCATCTTCCACTATCAGAAGTTATTATATATTTTCTTGGACAGTATCACTACTATACAAAACGGTCTCCGCTGGGCATTGAAGGCAAGCTATTGTCAGGCCCCTGGATGGAGGTTATATATGCTAATCCTGAGGGCTTGTCGAACTTGGAGATATGCCCCGTTCTTCGTGATGTTTTAGCAAACTTGGGGGAGTTCAAGCAGTCACCAGTTGTGTTCTTAGAGAAGAGAATTGACATGTTCGGCAGACCCCTGGACATGTCAGACAGTGTACTGGAAAATCTACTTAGTGTTGAATTCTCGGATGTGCAAGAGCCACTTGTCTTGGTGGTTTCCGAGATAGAAATTTTATTAAAAAGGCAACTAAAGAACTATATTGAAGACACGTCTACGGCCGAAACCCTTGAAAAAACGAAAACTGCCCCAGTTCATAACATGGAGGCTGAGCGGATTTTAGGCATGGCTGATTATCAATTGAACAGAGCACCGAATGCTTCTATAGAATTTATTCAGGGAAAAGTTAAATATAAAAAAAATGACACTGCTTCCTGGATCAAAGCACATGTGAGCCCCTCTACTCTCATTGCTTTTGCGATAAAGCGAGGCAGATCATTAGCTGCCAAGCAAAAAGAGAGGAGATTACAACTTGAGAACATTTATAGGTACAGAGTTGATGCAAAGCAAATTAAGAAAGTAGAGGGGCACATGCGTGCTTTGATCCAGAAAGCATCTGCAAATATAATTACCAGGGAGGTTGTGGCAAATGAGTTGCAGTCAGAGCCTGAGTGTGTGGGAGAGTTGACCACAGTGCTCAACTCCCCCTCACAACTCGTAGGAAGGGTCTTTACACATTCATGGGCGCCTGAGGAAGGGAAAACAGACCCTACACTTTTCATAGGTCATGTTATGAAAAAGAAAAAATGCAAGAAACCAACTTTTGTTGTGTCCTACTGGACAGAGGAAGAAGGGGAGCAAGAGAGTAGTGACTGGGATATGACCCTGGAAAATATCTTGACAGATCTGTTTCTTGGTGATTTGCACTTTTAATACAGTCTGGTACCTGAAGTGATGAATTATCCTTTCAACTTTCAACCCTCTGCCTGCTACATGGGAGTGAAATGTTTAAACATCAAGATTGGCAAATGATTGATCCAAAATTAAACAAACATGAGTAATTTTCAACCACTTGAGGTTGTGGATTGCGGTAGCAAGACGCAACCATAAGTGGTTGAAAATTTCAAATAGTTAATTTATTTAAATTTTCAACCACTTGTGCTTGTGTCTTGCTACCGCGATCCACAACCTCAAGTGGTTGAAAATTACTTGAATTTGTTCAATCTGAGACCAAACATTTACAAATATTGATGTTTGAACAGTCATTTAAATCTCAATACCAGTGGTGTAATTTGCTAGTAAAATGGATTAAAAGCGACTATTTTCGTGATTAGCAGGCAAAAGGTTAACATAACAGTAATGAAAAATAATTCAAAAATTATCTCACAAAAATCTGTACTTTCAGATATGAATGTAAATTTTCAAGATTATATGAAATCTCTTTTAATCTTGATTTATTATATTGTCAGCTTTGAGCAGATTAGGGTCTGTTTCTGCTGCTCCCCTTCTTCCTCTGTGAAAGGTAGTGTATATTTCTCAAATATTTCTAAAGTTAAGCGACGGTTAAACTTGTAAAAGTTATAATTACAGGAATGTAATACATATTAATCATAAGTGTTTTTAGTTTTTAATTTTCGAATTGTTATTGCAATTCCAGATTTAAAATATAATTCCAATAATAATTTATGTGAGATGTTCCGTAAGCAAACAAAACTGTTCTCTCTCTAATTACCTGAAAATAATATGGTAAATATTATTATAAGAAGAGTGACTTTTGTTCTGATTATATAGCACTTTTATTAAAAGACCAGTTTCTTTTTTAAATTGAACATCAAAATCATGAAAGCATGAACCATTAAAAACTCTACATGCATCCGCAACTTTATTTTCAGAGGTAATCTATGTGTGTAATACTAATTGTTTATATCTGTATCAAATTTGACCTACAAAATCTATGTGTGTAATACTAATTGTTTAGATCTGTATCAAATTTGACCTACAAATTTGTATTTTGTAGAAATTGGAAGGTCATGTCAAGGTCATGACCTTGATATGACCTTCCAATTTTTGTACCAAAATGTATGAACTTGACAATGATCAGTTATTGTCAGACTTATACATGTATGAATGCATAATTAAAATGAGGTGTACTATCATTTATAATACAAAATCTTTTTCTACGTCTCTTGATTATTTCTTATTATTTATCTAGGCTGTATTTTGAAAAAAAACCCCAAATTTTACCAATACTTGGATGTTTGACCTTGCAATTGCAAGGTCAAGGTCATGTTAAGGTCATTGCCAGGTTCAAGTATACTTGATTGTATCATTCATCTGACACTAAGCTGTAATGAGGCCTTATCTGGCCTTATCAATTTATGAATTTGTAAAATACCAAAATAGGACCTCAACTATTCTGATTTATATGACATTGAGATGAGAGGTCAAGGACAGGTCAAGGTTGTTGCTAATTTTATTTGTTAGGTTAAACTGAGGTGCACTTCAATTACATTAGGTTTTTTACATCTAGTGTTACTCTTGTCTGTGACTTTTCTGAAAAATCCGAGATTTACCATCAATTTGGGTGCGTTTGACCTTGAAATGTGGGGTGAAGGGTCGTGTCAAGGTCAAATGTCAAAAGGTGTCAAATTTGACCTATTCTTGAATGTTTGACCTTGTAATTGCAAGGTCAAGGTAATTTTAAGTTCATTGCCACGTTCCAGTCTACTTGAGGCTTTTTCTGCCTACATCTAGTCTTACTGTGTCTGAATTTTCAAAAAAATTGAAATTTACTGTCATTTCTGCTGCGTTTGACCTTGAAATGTGGGGTCAAGGTCGTGTCAAGGTCATAACTAGATTAATGCATGTGTTGGCGCCGAAATACTGTTTAATATGATATATGGTTATCCAAGGTAACTTTTGACAATAAAAGATTTAATTACCATTGTTTACTTCTTTGTTGACTTTTTTTTATAATTTTCACCATTTCCTGCCGCAATTAGCTTCATGGTTAAGTATAGGCATCACCGTTGATAAAATTGATCGGTAAACAAAATTTGAAATTTAAATATCTCGGAGACCGCTGAAGCTTTTTTAAAAATTTCAAAAGATTTGTCATCAGAACAGCTTATATTTTTTAGATTTGATCAAAACTAGTCATTTATTAAAAGTTAGATTTTTTGTGCCAGTACCTAATCTATGGTCATCAACAGTGACAACAAATAAATTAAACGCTTAACTTTTTTTGTGTTTTCAAGAAAATATTACACCCACTGTGGCATATTATTTTGTATAATTCGCTCTGGTTAAGTAGATCTAGTCTACTGCTGAATTTTAATCATCTCCTTGAATGAAACTGTGGTGATGGGACAGAAATCATTTTCTCCTTGCCATAGTTTTATTCCTAATTAGGATCAGATGAAAAATATACAGTGCAGTTGTGCTTTGTGGTGGTATAACCTGGCATAGTTGTAACTTAGAAAGGGTCTTGATTATAATATATCTATTGAGTTTTTGAAAAACAATTCCGTAGTCTACCATCACTTTTTTGGTTGATTATTTTAATTTAAATAGTCTATAGAGAGGAAAAATATATTTAAGAATTAATATGCTAAACCATCATTTAATATGACTTCAAAAATTATATTCATTAGCCTGGTCCACCTGACGGTCTTAATCATGACATAGTTCCAGGTGGAATATAAAATTTGGTGATGGGACGGAATTTGGTGATGGGACGGAAAATCAAATATTAGTAAATGCATCAAACAACACCTGGTTTGTTATTGTAATAATGTTTATTGACTTATGGCCAATATGGGCCACACTGAATGTAAACCTCCAGTAAATTAATATAAATTATCAAGTAGTCTATAATGGTTAAGTATGCATGTAGCAGTAATTCGGAAAGTAGATCACTGACATAAGCATGGTAAATTTAAGAAAAACCCCTCAAATGTGCGAGTTACTTAATGTATTCCACATGCTCCGTCGCAGCTGTTGCTATACTCTTTTGTTTGCCAAAACCACTTCTTTATATTTTAATTTTATATCTTAATGGTATATTGTTATCACATGACTCAAGACTATCTACATGCTGACATTTTGATCTCAATGTATAGTTAATCACTGTTAATCCTATGACATAAAAAGCTTTTTAGCAAGAAAAGAAAGCTTAGAGAAAGCTATCATATATTCTGTAATTTGGTATGTTAGGCCTAGTAAACAATGGCATGGTAAACAATGGCAATGAAAAATAAGAAAATACAAATTTTAAAACATTTGTTGTTTGGCAACCATTTAATTAAGCAGTCTCATTAGGGATTTAATAGACTGCTTGCACGAGTTTGCGCGTGAACAATTGTCTGATTAAAATAGTTCGGAGTTGCTCACTGTGTGGCGTGCTGTCATTGAAATGTGACAGTTGTCTGATTAAAACAGTTCAGCGTTGCTCACCGTGTGGCGTACGTGTTGTTATTGAAAAGGGTGTATAGCATATATATCTGGACTGTGACCCCCGGACCCCCACCTCTTTTGGACCCCCCCCCCGCGCTCAAATAGCGGAAACACCAGATGTTCCCAACCAGTCCAATTTTTACAACAATAACATCATCTGTCCGACTACCAGCTATTTAGGTATCAATTTTGTTCCATAGTTATAATGGTATTTACGAAACCTTGCATGATAGTTAGCACACCCTTATAAAACAACGTATAGGCCTATATACGCAGTGCCTGATAGGTATTGATTTTATTAAAATTGAGTTAAATATGGCTGACTGATGGCAAATCTTTACCATTTAATTTTTCTTGAGAAGAAGCAAAAGGGCAATTAAGGAAATATTTTTTAAACCACAAATGGTAAGCAATTTCAAACAGAGTGAAACATATACTTGCATTTTATAAATACAAATCTTGTTGTGAAAAGTAAGTCATGACAATAGGCCTATATTATTTAGCTACAATAATCCACCAACTCTATTAAAGTGGTTAACCTGGAAAGCTGCGGAATTGGCATGATATTAGTTGCATCTATTTGTTACCCATATACACAGTGGATAATTTTCTGTCCCATCACCAGGCAGAAGTGATTTAAAAACCAGAGCAGTAGTTATGATTGATCTATTAATCTTTTTGATATTATTTTATGAATAAAAAACAGCTAAATAAAAAATATTTTCACAAGAACAAACTATTTTTGAGAAAAATTGCGATAAAAACCATCAGAGAGCAACAAGTACCAAAAAAGAGTAATATTATCATTCCGTCACATCATCAAATTTCAATTTGACATATTTCAAAAACCGATGATGATACAAATTATTTAATTACAATGGAGGTACCCTGTATGATGTTGACTTGTGTAGGAGAAGGGCGGGCAAAGGGGGCCACTTAACGTATCAATGGTATTTAAGGAGAATATTCGAACTATTTTAAAACCAATGGCTGTTCTATGTTAGGTACATGCAATGTAGATACATATAACAGACTCACTTAGTGTTTCAAGGATACCTTATTTTAATTGTAAGCCAAATAGATTTGCTCTCAAAGTGGCCCCCTTTGCCCAATAGCTTGGGCAAAGGGGGCCAGCGCATTGGGCAAAGGGGGCCACCCCCACCTTGGTACTTTTTATTATTTTAATACACAAGTGTGCACATTGAAGTGAGCCTAATAAAACAGATATGAAAAAACCCTTTCATTTGATGTATATGGTGACATGCTTTGTTGGACATAATACTAAGTAATATACTTAATACTTTTGTTCACTAGGATTAGGGGGTGAAATATGTACCCATTGAAAGTTAGCGGGCAAAGGGGGCCATGCTGTATGGTCTTTGTATTGAAATGGCCTGGCCCCCTTTGCCCTGGCTCCCTTTGCCCAAGGGGTAGAGGTAGGAAATTTAGCCTATTATCTATCCCCAAAGTGATCTCCTGACTAAAGTAATGACTAGAAAGCAAAGGCAATATAATGTACCACACAAAACAAAAGATTTTCAGAAGAAATCACATAAATTCATCAAGAGATTCATACAAATATATAAGCTTATATTCATAAGATTGTTGCCAAAAACTCCCTGTCGTCTATTATTTCTATCTAAGATATGTATGAGATGTCTATTTATGTTTTTTGTATGCATATGTTCATAATTCATGACATCATTCAGGCATGCAATTATTCTATCGATTCCGTCCCATCACCAAAAACAAAATTTGTGGATATGACCCCCATAAACCCATTAAGCTGGTTAAAATAAAGCTTGTTTTTAGCTCTGAATTGCATTACATGCCAGATGGTCTAACTTTTTAGCTGTACAACATTTTCCGAAAAAACTAGACTGAAAGACAGCCCTCTCACACAGCTCTACACTTGGACTGCTGAAGGAGTGTAGCGAAAAACAGGCGATACAAGTTATTCTGACGGCGGGTAGGGACTAGACTATATCTCCCTAATGATCTCCAACTGTATCAGAACTATCACTGTATCAGTCACTGTATCATTTAGATCTATCATTGTATGCCGTAAAGGATCATTCATCGGATGTTGTGTTTTGCCTTTTTGGTTGAAGGTTGTTTTTTGGTGAGATTGCTGCTGTATGTTTTTCAAAGAAATATAAATCTAATCGAAGAGGCAAATTACATGTTGTGCTGCAGAACGCAAATAGTTTATTAGACTAGACTACGTCTACAGCCTGTTTCATCAGATCCTGGGAGTAGCCTTTATTCTCAGTTTGCTCAGTCCCTGTTTAAAAATTAATTTTAAACAATTTTTTTATGTGCATTTTCAAAATTAGATCATTTGGCATGTAATATAATTCTTGTTTCACCGTAGTCTAGACTAATGGTGAAAAAGGGAGCTGTCATTTTTAAATTTTAGTACATGTCAAATTGTCTTACTTCGAAAATACGTAACATAATTTTATCAAATTTTCAGGGATGTTGGGGGAAGATGGAAAAATGTTCCGAGAACATTTTTGTTCAAAAATTTTAAACAACGACAGAGTAAATTGAAAAAAGGCTACTCCCAGGATCTGGTGAAACAGACCGTAGTCCATTTTTAATTTAGATATGTATTCATTGAGATAGATAATTTAAAATTTAAATTGTTTTCTGTTTCACCAGACCTTGCCTGGGAGTAGCCTTTTTTTCAATGTGCTCGGTCGCTTTTGTAATTTTGCATGTAATAGAATTCTTGTTTCCCGGTGTAACACCCCAGATTATACCCCCTTGAAACTATACCCGGATAGATTTTGGGATCTACCAGAATCTACCCCGGGGTAGATCCTGGGGGCTCCCAGAATTTTCCCCTGTCTCCCAGGATCTACCCCCATTTTGTGATTTGCTGAAGTGTCTTCGTATCCCAGAATCTACCCCTCCCTCCCAGGATATACCCCTTTTCAACAACTATAATATTATGCGACCCTCCCAGAATCTACCCATCCCTCCCAGAATATACCCCCCTTTTCAACAACTATATTATTATGCGACCCTCCCAGAATCTACCCCTCCCTCCAACAATATACCCCCCTTTTCAACAACTATAATATTATGCGACCCTCCCAGAATCTACCCTTCCCTCCCAGAATATACCCCTTTGAACAACTATATGCGACCCTCCCAGAATCTACCCTTCCCTCTCAGAATATACCCCCCTTTGAACAACTATGTGCGACCATCCAGGATTTACCCCTCCCTCCCAGAATACCCCCCTTTTCAACAAATTTATATGTGCGACCCTCCCAGAATCTACCCTTCCCTCCAAGAATATACCCCCCTTTGAACAACTGTATACGACCCTCCCAGAATCCACCCCTCCCTCCCAGAATATACCCCCTTTTCAACAAATTTATATGTGCGACCCTCCCAGAATCTACCCCTCCCTCCCATAATATACCCCCCTTATCAACAACTCCCAGAATCTACCCCTCCCTCCCCGAATATACCCCTTTTTCAACAAATTCATATGTGCGACCCTCCCAGAATCTACCTCTCCCTTGCAGAATATACCAAAGTTAGACCATTTGACATGTAGTAAATTGAAAATATGACGTCCCTCTATAAAACCATTACACTAATTCTGGAATTTTATTACATGTTAAATGGTCTAACTTTTGAAATATTGAATATAATTTCGCGAAAATTTTACCGATGTTAGGACATGACTTGGAAATGTCCTGTGCATAATTTCAATCGGTTCAGAATTGACGGAAAAATCGACGAAAAGCATGCGCTCCAGATAATTGTGTCATAGTCTTTTCTAAATATGTATTTTGTTGATCTGTGACGATGTGAGTTTTGTGGGTCGCTGTGGGCTTGAAAAAAATAGTGCGGGTGTGGGGCGGGCGCGGGTACAACTTTGCAGGTGCGGGCGGGCGGGCGCGGGTACAACCACAAGGCATTATTCAGAGGCCCGCGCAGGTTTCTAGTACATAAATAATGATTCTTAATTGAATTTTATCGTTATCAACGGCGCTGGTGCTGAGTTTGGTGATATGCCTACCCGGTATATAATAAAAGTAGGCCTATATGCCACAAAGAGCGATTCTCTGAAATTTCATTACATGTTAACCCTTTCACCGCTGAAGCCCGTTTTTATGTGCTGAATGCTCTGGCATTCAGCACTTAAAAACGGGCTTCAGTGGTGAAAGGGTTTAACCACTAGTTATCAGGAATTATCAAAAAATAAAACTGAAAACGTACACTTTTTCTGGACCGGACGGATTGCACAACTCATCAATTCACATTTTTATGTGTTATAGTGTGTCAGATATAAAGCAAAGCGTTCACGGGGAAAATATTCAGTGTGTGTTCGGAGTAAAGTTGATGAACTGTAAAACAAACTTTTTTTTACAAAACAATTTTTAAGTTTTCCCTGCCTGTGTATAATCTTGGAATATCCTAATGATATATGTTTTATTTATTTTAGAATTCATGCCATGGGGAACACGAACAGCACCCCCGATCCTGATGGAGTCCCGGTGGAGAAGGTGAAGGAAAAAGACACAGCGCGGACTACAAGTAGAATTCCAATTCTGAGGAATTTTCACATGTGGAGAAAGTCAAAATCTTCACTGCCCAAACCAAAAACGACATCAAAGGCATGTGGTCCTTCGCAGGAAACACACGAGGACCTGATGGTCCACTTTGATCCAATTGTACCACCCACTGGACATGCAACTTCAGTGAAGAAAACTGGGAAGAATGTTACCATACAAACAGAAAAATCTGCTCGAGGTGATTCAAAGATTTGTGGTAGGCCTGCTGTACCTGCACGTACATCTAATCCAGCTCGACCCTCCTCAAGACAAAAACAGAACGAGCGCACATATGGTGTGCAACAAAAGGCAATATGCAATCAAAAGAGAGCATGCAAGCCAACCGGGTCTGTTGAAAACACAGATTGTAAACCTAGTACAGATGTGAAGAAAAGGTCGACACGTGGATTGAACAGTAAATTGTCAGTAGCACCAAGGACGCCCAGTGTCACCCATGGTAAGCCTACAGTCAGCAAACGAGCTGCTGCTGAGTCAGAAAATGAGCCATGTCCCCATAAGCAGATCACTCCGAGAGGCTATGAGATCATCAACTACAATGGCCAAATGCGCGGAATAGTTTATAGTGATCCGAACAGGAAGAAAATGCTTTCTCCAAACTCGTCTTCGGCGAAAGCCTCTAAATGTAAGGACACTGGATCACAAACACTGGGGAAGGTTACACCTGATGCTAACCAGGAAGTTGAAATGGCAATCAAGCCAGTTGATGACGAGGGGAAAGTAGTGGAGCCTGCAGCTATACGTCAGCCAAAAGTAGTGACCGACGAAGAATGCATACAGGCTGTCATCAGGAAGGCGTCTAGCTCTGAGCGACACAATATTCTGCTCAAGGTTACAGTCCTTGAGAAGCATCTGCGCCAAGACGTGCAGCTTCTGAGAGACGTAGATGAATGTGGAAAGGTGATTTCTCTGAAAACTCAGCAGCTGATTATTCTAAGATCACAATTTTGCCGCATGGCTCACTTGCTGGTCATATCCGGCCAACAGAGGGTTGAATGTTGGGTGACTATCAGGACCGCCATGACCAAATGGTGTTTGAAAGTAGAATCTCTTCAATCAGCCTTGCAAAGTTTCATGGCGAAAAGAAACCAGTTACTGCTCGAGACTGTGATCGCACCCTCGGATGAGCAGTTTATTCAGTTAGGTTTGGAGAAACAACTTCTGGAGAAAACCGTAAACGACGAGGTCACCAAGGGGAACGACGTCAAGCGCGACTTCTTGGATTGCTTGCAGACTTCGCCCAACTTTAACAGTCGCTTGCACCGCCATCCCAAATGCTGTTGCTGCATTTGCGAAGTTTCCAGCAAAACCAAGCCCCAGTCTGCAAAAACACCCACCACCTCTAAGAAAAAAGCCACAAGAAGTGCAACAAAAACACATGGTAAATCCCCGCCAAAACCAACCGAGAAGATGCAAGAAAAAACAAAACTAGATGGTAAAATGACACGGACTCATGATAGTGATACTCTGGCAATAATTGATCTCACTCAATGTGATTCAGGTGATGCCAGCGCAGCAACGTTGAATGGAGGTTCTCCACAGGCGAATGATGGGGGCGCAACGCTGAAGATACCCCGCAAATCCAAATTAGCTAAAATTGAAAAACCACCACCGAGCCTGCATGATGCATTCACCATCTGCGGTCATTACGATGACTACTTCGTTCACGGCACCAAAGCTACAAAAGGGAAGAAATCGGACATCGATCTGAGTAAAAAGAAGAAGCGCTGGCAGATGAGCCCTGAGCCTGAAAGCAAAGATAACGCGAAAGGAAGACGATCACATGCTACAAAGAGAGCAAAATAGAACAGCGCAAGGCATAATTATAATATAGGACCTATGGTGCGGTCCAAAGTAGGCAGACAATATAATAACTTCTGTTTTTTTCAAATAAGCAGCTACTACTATTTGCTTTTGCGTGACAGTATTATCTGTCCATATATACCAACTTTGTTAACCCTTTAACCGCCGGTACCGCATATATTCGGGTTTTCAGTTTTTATTACCACATCAAGTACCACATATTAAATATGTTAAAGATAAAATGTGACATCCACCAGCAAGATTTGAAAAGAGTTGACCTCCATTTCGTCAAATCTGAATAAATAATTTTCACTCATTTGAAGTTGTGGATCGCGTCAGCAAGACACAGCTTCAAGTGGTGAAAATTCAAGTTGAATAATTTAGCTGTTAAAGGGTAAAATCAGGTTCGGTTAGATTATTATAGAAAGGCATATACCATTTATAACTCCCATCTTTTGTAGTTTAGAAGACGCTTATTCAGTTAAGGTGACAACAATAATCAGAAACAACTATACATAAGCCTACATTATCTGAATATATGATAAGAATTAGTGCATTATAAGCCGCGTATATAGGCATTGATGTCATATACCAATGTTTAAGATCTACATCAATGATAACAATAATAAATTTGAGGCAGTTTACACCTCATTGCTGATCAGTAAATTGCTTTAGCTTTGAAAATTATTATTAAGTAAAAAATCCACAGAAAAATATTTTGTTATTTGACTAGGTACGTAATGAATGCATTGTGTGCAGATAATATAATCGTTTAAAACAATACTGGCCTTGGAATTTTTTTTAATTGAATAAAAACTCCATATTGAACTGAAAAAATGACTGTATGTTAAAATTTATTGACAAAATAAATCCATTGACTAGCTGAAACTTTCGTTGTATAGATCTAAATGATAACTAATGATTGTTTATAAATGACACCCGTTGGGGATTAAACGGCTGCGAGAGTAGGGTATAAGGGGGTAAAATGTGGTAGCCCCCCCCCTCTCGCTCGTTCAAACCATGGTAATACGAGATATTTAATTTTTTATTGTAGGTATTGCCAATGTCCAGTAATGAATTTTGGCTGCACAATATTCCGCAAGATTTTTCTGACCGATGGAGACTACACAAGGTGGAAGGAAACAATTTCAAATGTACCAAAATTCAACATTATTAATCAAAAAGTTTTGCAGACTGGTGGTATTCGAAAGTGATTAAGTTTTGTGCCTTTTTGTGTGCTATTGAGCTACAGTTAGTTGGCGGGATCGGAGATTTTTGATCAAAGTGCACATAATAAAATGCACTTAGGGGTGTACACTGTACACTGGGGAAAAAGTTTTTTTACCACAGTTGGCGGTGGGGTCTATTTTACCACAGTTCGGGGACCCCACTACCCCCCCCCCCCTTGGTACATAATAGTACCATAATTATGTAGGCAAATATGAGGGTTCGTTTTATTATTATTCCCCAAACATGTATCATTAAAATAAACTTGCATAATAACATATTACCCTTAAAGTTTCGTACTTAAGTAAAAAGTGTTAATTTTTGATTTCTATAACATACTTAAAGTAAAAAGTTAACTTTTTACATCAAGATAAGGATTTGTTTATACCAAATAAATTGTTAGTAGGCCTACATTTGTTGCACAACATAATGTATATATGTTACATCAGTGTGAATACAGCATGGCAGGGCTATAAACTGAATAAAACAGGTATACAATGTCACTCACATGGATTTAGGAGTTTCTGCTACATGATTAATATAGTTTACAGGTGATATTTTAATTCACTGCAGTTCATTCTTAATCTAGACATAATTATATTTACTTTTCTTGAGAATTTATAGAAATATGGCTTTTTCTTAGGGATTGGGTGTTTTATTTTAGATAAAAGTATATTATGATCGTCGATTAATCTGATAAGATTGATTCATCGGTAATGTTCCAGGTGTTCAGGGTGGAAGTGAAAAATAAATTACGGATTGTTTCTGTGCGGAGTCTGTAATTGGTTAAATTGGCATTATTTCTCAGTTGGTAGCGATTGTCAGTCAGGGTTTGTACGGAAGGAGGCAAGTCGTCACAAAGATAGGCTGGTGTATGATTATGAACAATATCGGAAAAAAAAAATTGTCTGCGGTTATGTCGATTATTCAATGGCTCCCACCCTATAGTTCTGAACTTATTACACCGTATGAGGTAGTTTTAATAGCACCAGAAATTACAAAAATTCTACCTTTTTGTGTGAAAGACTTATGAGGTCAAAAGAGCGGATGGGCTACTCTCACAAGTTACATTTTTTCAACCCCTGTTATAACATAATCCTCATTATTATGGTTATTAACAATTTTAATACCACTCTCGCCACATTTAGTCCTTGGATATATTCAGGGAGAAACAGAGGTTAGGTTTAGATTTTTTTCATTAAAACCTACTCTTGGAGCACTGAAAGTCAATATTAAAAAACTTGAAGACAGTTCGTAATATGTAACTTTCCGTTTTCTGTCAATTTGTATGATTGTGAGAATGCCAATGTCTGCTGACTTCATTTGATAAATCTGTCATCTGATACCACTATGTCAAATTATAAAAAGCCTACCCTGTTTATGGGGTCAAAAGTCCGGATGGGGTACTCTGACTAGTTACTTTTCGTCGACCCCTTGTAATAACAAAGTTATCATTTTTATAGTTATAAACAGCTTTAATACCATTCTTGACATATTTTGTCATTGAATATACTCAGGACGAAACATATCTGAAGTTTTGATTTTTTTTTACGTGGACCAACCCTAAGAGCGCTGAAAGTCAATAGTAAAAAAATAAATTAACACAGTTCGTAGTATGTATACGTTTCCGTTTACTGTACACGGTATAAATATGAGTATGCTAATATCTCCTGACCTCATATGATAAATCTGTCACCTGGTACAACTATGTCAAATTTAAAAAAACCTACCTTGCTGCATTAAGGACACTTATGAGGTCAATAGTCCGGATGAGGTACTCACAGTTATATTTTTTCGACCACTTTATATTAACAAAATCTTATTTTTTATATTTATAAGCCTTAATATCACTGTTGCCCCATTGTGTCATTGAATACATTAAAGACAAAACATATATGAAGTTTTGATATTTTTTGACAAAATAAATCTAGCCCTAGAGTTCAACAGGTGATGTTTTTTTTTTAATATTTTCACTGTTCACCAAGACGTAATATCTCCGTTCCATGTGTAGTTGTACAGATTTGCGTGGGCCTATTGTATTTTGTGTTTGTATCTTGTGTTTGTTTGATTTTTATATACATATTAGCTATATGGGACACCATGATCTCTGACCTTGAGGTTGTATGAAGTCAAAAGGATGGGGTATTCTCCTAGCTACGTTAAATATGTATAAGCATAGTACCGTATAAGAGTTTTCAAGAGATCAATGTACACCTGAGGCTCAGAGAATCATTTTTAAACTATCCCAGTGATAAATACCCTAGTGATAAGATAGGAACCAGGCGATTTTGAGGACCTAATTACATTTTTTCAAGTTTAATATATCCACAGGTAAAATACAATTAAGTTAATTTGTATTTTTTAAACAAGCCAATTTGTAAAAAAATATATCCAATTCTAAGAACACCAAGAAGAGTATCTGGTGCAGCAAGCCGAGGCATAATTATGTTTGTCACAATGTTATCAGCCATGCAGCTTCGTATGGCATGACTTCAGACAATGCAAAGAAAAATTGATAAACTACCTTTTTAGTTGAAATTTGTGCAGCACGGTGCCAGTTTCTGAATATTTCACGTGATAACTAAAATCAAATGAAGCATATTTTCCAGAAGCATATATACAGATATAGCAATGTTTAATAATTGTTTGTCTCCTAAATGCAAGTCTTTTATGCTGAATCATATTTGCAGAGCGCCCAGTTATATTCAATTTGATAATTGGCAACATCCAACACCAGCATTGCCGTTCCAGAGACACTGCTAACAAGCCCAGTGATTCAACTTATTAAGCCTCTTCTCATTTAAATATGTTTTACTAGTGTATGACTTTGTATACCTTACATCCATAATAATGTCATCAGAAATTATCTTCTTCTCAATATGTGGCATTAATCTTTGCCAATAACTGCTGCCTTAGAAATTTTATCACGAGCAATGTCTTAAAACTTTAAACATTAGGCAAAGTCAGTGATTGTCCCTAGCTGTTTGCTGCTGGTGGGGAAGGACTTCTAGAATGTAACTGACTTCTCATTGCTGTTCGACATTATGTGCTCACAATATCATATATTTTGTATATGCTAGCAAGTACATAATACGTATAACTATACTAACAATATAAATCTCTCATAAAATATACTTGGCTAGTATCATCAAATTTTATCATTTACTATTCTAGTATGAATATATGTATATTTTGAAGTAACAAAAAACTATCTGAAATATTACACAACACTTTAAATTATCGATCGTTTGGCTTGTGCGTTGTAGATAAGTACAACTCATCTGTAATTATGTATTTACTCAGATAAGAATGACGTAACATGACTATGACAAAGACGACATAAACTCATTTAAGGTGTTTGTTATGGATAGGTGATAAAAAAATACTTTAGGCACAGCCTTTCTTTTGTAGGCATATTAGCCATATCACTCAACTTTTGTCCATTGCCAATACGTCTTCATTTGTTATTGGCCTCAATGAGCCTCGCAATGCACATTTCAACCAAGGAATCGAGATACCTTGTTCGAAACTATCAGTGGGACAGATCTGTACCTGCTACCATTGACACCCATTATAAATGTTCTAATAACTGAAATATTGCTAATATCACATAACAATCTAAGTCTATCAGCCTGTGGTCCAACACAATCCACAACACATTACTGACTGTGACGTGAGACAGATTTGTATACCACCTGGTGGTGAGTAATCTTTTTAAAACACGCTCGACCAGTGCTCTAGCTGTGTTAAGTTTTTTTGAAATATCGAATTTCAGCGATCTAAGGGTGGGTTTAATACAATAAAAACCTCACATGTGTTTTGCCCTGAATGTATTCAATGACGACATGTGATAAGAGTGGTATTAAAGCGGTTTATAAAAATGAGGATTTTGTTGTTAGGGTCAAGAAAATATAACTTACCCCATCCGTTTTTTGACCTCGTGCGTCCTTCATGCAACAAGATAAGGTTTTTCTAACTTGATATGGTGGAATCAGATGATAGATATACCAAATGAAGACAACAGACATTAGAATCTCATAATCATACACATGCAGAGCAAACGAAAGACTTACATTCTACGAACTTTGTGATTTTTTATTGGAAATATTAACTTTCAACGCTCTGAGGGTGAGTTCATGTTTTCTGAAAAATATCATCACTTCACCTATGTTTCGTCCGGGATGTATTTAATGACCAAATGTGGTTCAAGTGGTAATTAAGCTGTTTATAACTATAAAAATAAAGTTTATGTTACTACACGGGGTCGACAAAATGTAACTAGTGAGAGTACCCCACCCGGACCTTTGACCTCATATGTCCTTTATGCAACAAGATAAGGTTTTTCTAACTTGATATGGTGGAACCAGGTGACAGATATACAAAATGAAGACAACAGACATTAGCATCTCATAATCATAAACATTCAGAGCAAACGAAAAGTTACATTCTACGAACTTTGTGATTTTTTTTTAATATTGACTTTCAGCGTTCTAAGGGTTGGTTAACGTTTTCTGAAAAATATCATGACTTCACCTTTGTCTCGTCAGAGATGTATTTAATGACAAAATGTGGCAAGAGTAGCATTATTTAAGCTGTTTATAACTAGAAAAGTAAAGAATCTGTTATTACACGAGGTCGACAAAATGTAACTAGTGAGAGTACCCCATCCCCATCCATATTTCAAAACTTTAGTAGGCCCTAATTTGTCATTATGTATGTAATAAAAGAGAAATAGGATTCACAATGATTTGAAGTTTGTTCAAAAACTATGAGTTTTGCATTTCAAATTACCTGGTGTTTTAAAAAATGCAGTATTTAGGCTCGAGGTACACGTATGGTCGGAGACAGCATACCACTGAGAATGAGTGTATAGCTCGAGGGTACCCTTGAACATCCCTCATTTCTGGTACTTTGTTGCCACAGTAACCTGGTAACGCTCTACACCCACCCTAATGATGTCCTATGGATATTTTCATGCCATAATAACCACTCAGACTCAGACACGTTTTCGGTCAAGCGAAGTGCAACGTTACAGGACTTGGCTCCCAGGCTACTTGTGAATATGTAAATTACTGAATCAGTTTAACCTGCTCTACAAAGTCAAAAGTAACTGCCCACTACTGTCTTTCGGCTTTGCAGCTGATCCTGTCAGCTGATATTGGCTCTGATTAAAATTAATTATTTAGAAAAGTTACATAGTATTTTTACACATCTGAAGTTGTGGGTGACGTTTGCTCATTTCGTAAAGCTAGTAGTCCAGGCTGTTAGGGGTTTCTCTGTGTACTTTTGGAAGAAATTATCATTTTTTGCCCAGATAATCAGTAACATGTACTCTCTCGATCCTGATATAGCGCAGTCAATTCTGACACGATTAACACCTTTTAAACATGTAATTAGTATCCATAATAAGCAAAATCTGGAAAAAATAATATCTCAAGAATCGGTGGGTCGATTTTAATGATTTCAAGTTCAGTTATCTGTCTGATGAATCACTAACACAATAAAAATATTTTTGAGATCATTCATTGTCAAGGTCACGTGATATGTCGAGGTCAAAGTTAAATCGAGGAAATTGGACAATTTCGGACAATAAATAACCCATTTAAAATGCTTCAAATTATCCAAAAGTATTTGATATATTATTTAAAAAAAACCATCATCTGTAACCTTTCATTTGTGGGTTTAATAGAATATTGATCTAATAAACAGTGTCTTAATTGTTCGGACAAGTGGTCTGACTATAAGTTGTTTTTTCGCACATGTCTCGTAAATGGATCAACGTTATGATTTTAATTCTTTTCTTTTCTTACACTGTGTATTTTAATGTTGTACAAAATGTTATGCTCTATTATATATCGCATAAAGGTCAAGGTCAATCAATAACTTCAAGGTCAAAGTTAAGGTAATATTCGAAATATATTTGGAACATGATGGTTTTATTTTGCGATGGGTGTCTCTGACATGGAATTAATCAATTTAACATATTTCAATTATCTAATAGGGTTTATTTCAATGTGAAAGCGTTTTTTATCTAAGCAATAAAAAAATAGATTCGATACTTGAAGGGCATACATGACTGGTAAAATAACCTACGTGGTGGACTTGTCAACTTAACAATACAATCGATGATGCAAAATATTGCTCGGTTATTCCACATGTTCAAGCAAGTAGCATTATTCTACTCGGGCTTTTAACGTTTGTTAATAGTGTGCATATTTATACACTTGATAATTGTCAATATGCTCAGTGATTCTCGGTTGATAATATTGATTTCTGATCCAAACCTGCAAGGACAGTTATTGTTGTTATAAATTTCAAAATTTCACTAGTAATAACTGATCCCCACGAACAAAGTAATCTTGAAGGATAATTGTGTACTAAGCAGCCTTGATAAAGAATGTGTCCTTACTGTGCATACTAATAATAGCAGGGTGTAGAGAAAGCATCTGTTTCGCAGATGAGTGTGGAAAAGGCATTCAAACATTTAACATGTTAAAGCGCTCTGGTGTTAATCCTACAAACCATCCAGATAAACTAAACAGCCAAGGTTGAAATACTCGTTGATATGTTCAACAGCTCCCACCTCTCCTCCAATCACCAGAATGTGTGATACAATTTGCCTGCCAAACAATGAGTTATAGCTGATATTAAAGATGTACATTGCATTTCATTTTCATAAAAGCTCTGCCGATAAGCTTTTCAAGTATGAAAATACATACAAACCTTTCCAAGACTGACATGAGAAGAGCAGAAATTCATCTCGGTTGCCAGTTTTGATGATGGTGCATGTGATCATCTCAAGACATTCCTCAACGAGTCCATGCTATGTTGATTTATGGGGGCTGCAATGGTTCACGCGACACAAACATTACAATATATACAGTCATGTATATAATTTCGATGAATATGTACCAATTAATGTCATTCTCTTTATGTTGAGCGAGAAATTTCTTCTATAAAGTGTGATGGTGTTGTTAGAGGTACCGAGTCAAGTGCCAAGGGTACAGCACTTTGTAACCATGGATGGGTGTGCGGTCCAGGCTAACACATAAAAAAAAATCTTCATAGAAACTGGGATACACTGCAGCGTAGTTGCACCATCAGTTCTTTAATCTTAGATTCCCTAGCTATAATCTTTATTTGACGAAACGTATCATCTCTATCTATGAAAAAAACAGTGGTTAACTCTGACAGGATGCATATAACGCTTGGAGCAGACACGATTTTCCGCTACATTGCATTACATGACATATGTCAGGATATGTCATCTCCCATGATGCGTGTTCTCTCCACATTCCATGTTATTATATGGGATATGACAACACCTCTTTCATGAGAGGATAGGTAAAATGTTAGCATAATAGAAATGTTCAGCTCATTTCACCACCACCACATCCCACTCCAGTCCCGTGTATAGCGCTTGTCTCAGTGTCAATTGATGACACCAAAATCATCGGAGAATTTTTTTTCATAGAAAGTGAAACAGGCTGAGCACCTATCCTCAAGCAGTCCAGGATGTGTGACCGTAGTGTGATATTCAGTTTGTGTAACCTTCACACTGGCATGACAAATACTATAACCTTCCTCCATTCACCAGTGGGAATTCTCTCTTGCTGACCTGACACCTCTAAGGCTCGTTGTACATGTTGTGGATCCCAGAGATCTAAATCTCGATAGGTCTATGTGAGAGGAGCTCTCACACTTAATCAAAGTGAGACTGACAAATCAAAACATACGAATTTAAAATCAGTTTTCACTTTTTCAGGCCAGTACGTATTGTTTGAAGTGTGTGTTCCAATTATTAACGTGCCTTATCTTGCACATCCCTCTATGGGCGCATGCTTTGGACGTTCTGTCGCCCCGCCACCCCGTCAAAGACAGCGGAAAAAAACGTCGAGGTCAGAGATTCCAGCACGTTAATGCTTTCTAATTTTTTTATGCATCATTGATTGTGTTTGACAAATGTTAGATTCAAAATTATGTGAATATTTGCATGCGTCGGAAGGAAGCACGACGAAAAGTAAAACCGTTTGGTCTCAAATCTATTCCTAGTTTCACTTTAATTTTGACCTTGAAGTTTGCTTTACATTGACCTCTATGCTATATGAAATAGTGCATAAGATGTGGAAAATCATTAGGAATGTTTTAAAAGAAACCTATTGCAATATACTGAATTATCCCTTAGATGACGATCCACACACGACTCATCTGTGGTATAGCCAACCCATGAGTAGATCACGATTCCAGACCACAATGATCCCGGTTTTGGAGATACATATTACATTATACCGTCAAATTAAAGCTGTTAGATTGGTGTATAACTTTTGTAATGTGAAATAATTATATGCACTTTGCAACATTTAATATTAGCTTTTTTGTTCAGAATTTTCAAACTTTGCTCACATCTGACCTTGACTTGGCCGCATCACGTGACCTTGACCACTAGTCATCAGTCATCTCATGACCATTTTTGTCGTGCAGGCTATGCGTTAAATAAATAACTCAACTCAAGATCATTAAAATCGATCTACTGATTCTTGAGATTTTATTTTTTCCTGATTTTCCGTCGTTTTGCTAATTATGGATACTAATTAGATGTTAATTAGGTGTTAGTCGTGTCAGAATTGACTGCGCTATATCAGGATCGAAAGAGTACATGTTACTTATCATCTGGGCAAAAAATGGTAATTTCTTCCAAAAGTGCACACACTCTATTTTGACCCTAACAGCCTGGACTATAGTTGATATTCTTGCTTTTTCTCGTCCCGCCATATGAAAACATTAGAGCAAGAAGCTTTGTCATTTACACAGGTATCTATTTTTAATGGATTGTAATCATCATGACCATCGAGTTTAGTATTTGAAATATTGAACTGTATGGGACAATGATCTGATTCCACCAATTTCGGTAAAACTTCAAATTTGCTGATTATGTTATCTTCATTTAAAAATCAGATAGTCTATTGTGCTTGAACCATTGGGAGAGTAGTATGTGAAGCGGCCGATACCATTATCATTAAACATCCGCCCATTGGCTATTTTGAAACCTGTGTTTATACAAAACTTGAGTAGGCCCTAACAGTTGACCGTATTTGTTAATTACTTTATCTTCATCAGAACGTTGATTTGGAACATTTACACTGGTATCTATTACCCCAGCTTCATAGACCGGAGCCTGACCAGTTCGGCTATTAAAGTCACCACATAATAGGATGTGGTGCATTTCTATATACCTAGCCACTTCCTCTTCTAACATAGTAAAATAATCATTTCTTACACCGACATATGTTGAATTTTTCGGTGGTAGGCCCCTATATAGGTACAGCCAATTTTAATGTTTTTCTGACAACAGTCTGTAGCTAATTTTAACCATACCAAATAGTCATGGGTGTGGTCTATTCTAGTTAAATTTGCATATTTATTTGAAATATGTATGCCAATACCACCAGAAGCTCTACAGGCATTTTTATGTTTGAGTTTTCTACTTACATGGTGGAATTTATAACCAGGTATTGCCAATGTGAAATCATTCCTTTTCACTGTTTCTATGAAAAATAGTATATTGTAGATGCGGATAAATGTAAATAGATCAGGGTATGTCATTTTGTTACCTAGACCATTATTGTTCCATGACAGCACGCGTATTTTACTGACCTGATCATTGTTAATTACTCTATTCACATCTGCTATGTGATGATCGTTTTTATGGGAAAACACTGACCATTGATGGAGTGATTGTTGAGGACTTCCGCCATGGCAGAAGTATTTGCTGTCCCTCCTTATTTAAGTGGATTCCACCACGATAAAGGTGTTGTTTTTTCACGGGAGAGGGCAAATAGACAGCGTTGGACAATTTTGCACATATTTCACACATGTGACAATTTATGTGGTGAATGTGGGCATTATATTTGTTCTGTTTTCTAGGGGGGATTTCAGCCACGTAGAAATGTGTGTTTTGGAATCCCTTCATTTTATCAGCCAGTCTGTTAATATCCTCCTTTACCTTGTTTACTGATCCACTAATATCGTTCGTACCGAGATGTAGGACAGCAGCATCGGTGTCCTCACATATATATCCTTTTAATCGAGGGATCAAGTGCTATATTCTCATTCCAGATGTTTTATATACACATACGGCATCTGGGTTGTCAAGTTTTGATTTTAATTGTTTGGCTAGTCCGCGCATATTAGAGTCACCAATGATAGGCCTACACTTTTTTCTTTGATTTGACGACGGGGATCTGTCTGGTCACGTTTGCATTATCGTTATTGCCGGATAGGTCATTGATGGTTTGTGTTAAATCACTGCTGTTACTGTTGCTGGTGGTGCTGCTATATTCTGTGGAACTACCGAGCCTATTATTTTTCTCATCGTTTTTGACATTTTGGTAGTCTAAATCCTTTTTATTTGGTTGTCTCTTATCCATTTGGTGGTTTTTTTAACTGTGCTTTTTTGTCTGGTTTGTCTTTTCTGATTTTTATTTTCTATCACTTTTTGGTCTTTCGTCGGTGTAGCTTTAGCACAAGTATTTAGGCCTACTGCTGTCCGTGTTTTAATGTTATTCTTCGATTTTGTGGCACCCACAGTTTCCCATGCATTACCGTTATCATCTATTTCATTTTATATGAAGGTCACTTTCTTTTCATTTTTATTAGGCCTATTCTGATTGGCTTTCTCAAGCTTTTGTTCTAGGCGAGTGATTTCTTTTCGCATCTTTATTTTTTCTGTCATTAGGCTATCACGTCCTTTGCTGAGTTTAATATTCTCTTTTCTCTGCTTCATGCTTTGTTGACGTAGTCCACGAATTTGTTTCACGAGTTTGGTGTTTTTGTCCGTGGTTTCTTGTAATTTTTGTTCTAACCTTCTCAGTCGGCTACAATCTTTAGGACTACGGTGCAAGTCTTCGTCTTCCTTGTCTATATGTGACGTGCCATATCAAAACCAGTTCTATGTCGCAAAATATAGAAAATGAGCTAGTAAGTGCGGTTTGAAGCGCTCAGGTTTCAAATGAACCAAAAATTATAAATATATCTTAATTATTTAGGAAATCATCGATAAAACAAGATTTGGAAACTTCAGCCCAAAATATCAAAAAATGTTGAGAAAATGACCTACAAAGTTTAAATTTAATTGACAAATGGTTTAAATAGTTCAAATTAAATCATTTTTTTAGAAATAAAACTAACGTTAGGGTATCTTCAATATTTTTTACTTAGGCTATATTGGTTTGAAGTTGTATTTTCGATCGGCGTTAAAAAAGAAAATTTGCCAAAAAATATTATTTTAACAAAACATGGCCATAACTCAAAATCTAAAGCTCCGACATAGGTCGGGTGCCGATGTGGCACGTCACATATGAAGGGCGGTTGGGGGAGGGGGGGGGGGGCGGGGCTGTTTTGCCAAGAAACGAATCAATTACTCAACTGTTGTTTAATTATGTAATGTGAACAAATTATGTTATTTGAAATTCCGGGAACTTGAAGTTCCGGGAGCTTGGGAATTAAGTTCCGGGAGCTTGGGAACTTGAAGTTCTGGGAACTTGGAAACTTGAAGTTCCGAGGACTTCGGAGCTTGGGAACTCACTCTCGGCATTCTGACCTCAGAGATATATCTCTGACACCACACGCCCATATCGTCGTATGCACGCATCACGATTGACCAGATTTATCAGCCGTTTCCACGTGAGTTTCAAGTTTTGAATAACCATCCGTATAACCACGGAACTCGCTTCGACTCATTATTTATCTTTTTTTTACTATTTCATTTGATCTAAGAGTTTGCTGCAGGTAGGAGTTATTTATTCTGTGCAAAAATGGTTAATTTGAGCCAGCACAATTCGCATGTCATTCAGTAATTTATATTTGCCAGTGTTTTAAACCCGATTGTAAATTCTGTCAGAAAAATATAAACATGAACCTTATCACAACAGCGCGTAGGCAGAAAAAGTAATCCCTTGATTTTTGTTCTATTTCTCTGTGAATAGAAACGCATATGTGGCGGAGTAGTGGTGTTTTATATTTGCCATATATATTTACGACACGCAAGCGTGTTTATAAGCCTATAGTTGTTATATCAACAAAACTGCTCGAAATGAGCAGTTTTTGTCAAAACATGGCGTGCGGTTACAGAGAGAGAGAGCGGGGGTTGACCTGAGCGACATCTATGTGTGGAGAATGCACTCTCGGGTGTCCCTGTAAATCGGGGAGCGTAGGTCTACCGGGGGAGCGTAGTTGTACCATAATCTCTGGTTGTACAACCAAGACAAAATAAAGTGAACTAACATAAATCCAGGTGGAATTCCATTCCGATTTTGATATTAATGTTATTAAGTTTTGACAATTTAGTCTGTCAACTCACAACTTTTAGCATGCTTATAAAGTGAACAAATTTGTAACCCACTTCATGTCATCTTCATCCACTACAAGTCGAGAATTGCGATAGCAATTCGCGGCTTGTAGTGGATGATGATTACAATGGAATACTCAGGCTTGAAAGGGTTACTAGTCTTTTGTTGAGAACCCGCATCATTTTCAGAACTGGCACCAGCTTTCCCCCCCTCCCTCCTCCTCCCGCCTATCACCTGATCACTGAGAGCCAGTCAGCAGATTTTCTGGTCAGAACCAGTTCAAACCAACTTAAACCAGCTGCAGCAGGCGTGGACTATAGACACGCGTGCACTGAACAGTTGCTGAAACACTGAATAAATTCCGCTGACAACACTAGAACCAGCGACAAATGCGTCCTGTGATCATTTACAAAAAAGAACTTGATACAAATCGAAAAATAATGGAATAGGTAACTTACAGGTACTTGCAGGTTCCTCTTCTGAGCGCAGGCTACCGCCTCTTTACTCAGCTTCAAATTAGTTGACTCTTTCTTTTTAAGAATGACATCAGACATAGGCTACTTCAACTATTTTACTTAGTCTATAAATAGAGCCTAGCTTAGCGGAGATCTACTAGCCTAATCAACTGATTATTTATTTATTAGACCTATACTCAGATTCACATTAAATTCGTTGACCAGATGAATAAATTTCTCCCATTCCTCAGTTAAATATGAACCAATTTTCCTGAAATTTTGAACACACTAGGCTATTGCCTAGGCAAGGGGCGACTATAGGCCTACGTTGAAAAGTTCTAAGAACGTATTTCAGAAGTTTTCAAATATGCATTAATAGGCTAACATGTAGGTCCCTATTCTGTCATAAACATTTCTTTTTCCTCCTTTCCATAAGTCAATTCCTGTATTTGTTTATTCATTTATTTTGTTCCGGATTTTTTTTATGCTTGAAACGATGTCGCAGATTAACTGTTTTATTGGAAAGTCGAATAAAAGGGTTGACGTCGGGTTTATTTTGATGACGCGGTGGTGCCTGAGAAACAAAACCTTTTTTGCGTCTTTTATATATATATTCGGCACAGCAAAGGACTCTCCCAAAATATGTTGCAGTTTGTTGCACTTTTATTTCCGCTCTGTAATAGTTTTGTAGTAAGGCCTACATTGTACATATAACTACAGAAGTTAACAAAATAAGTTCAAACATAAAAATTACATGTGATCAAATTTATATTTTCAAGTTGTGTCTCGCTGATGCGATCTGCAACTTGAACTTTGAAGTGAGTATAATACATTATGTTAAAATGGGAGCAGGCTGTTTGTAAATCTTGTTGATGGAAGACACGCTTCACCTTCCATGCAAAGATGATTTTTAAAGTGAAAATAAAATAATTATTACAGGCGTGAGCGAGTAGCCCTTTTGAATTCATCATTTGAATGTATAATTTAATGAAGTTACTATTATTGAAAATATGACATGTGACGCATTATTATATATGCGTCAAGGTAGAAAGTTAACCCTTTAAGCGGTAAGCACGACTATTAATTAATATGGGTAAATATGAGTTAGGGGAGAGCCGGGCAAAGGGGGCCGGTGGGCAAAGGGGTCATCAACGATATTTTAATTGTGACATGTTGTATGAAACTTTAATAATGTCATAGTTATGAATTTTAAACCTGTGTATACAAAAAACATAAATAGACTTCTCATACATATCTTAGATAGAAATAAGAGACGATAGGGAGTTTATGGCAACAATCTTATGAATATAAGCTTATATATTTGTATGAATCTCTTGATGAATTTATGTGATTTCTTCTGAAAATCTTTTGTTTTGTGTGGTATATTATATTGCCTTTGTTTTCTAGTCATTTATTTAGTCAGGAGATCACTTTGGGGAGCATAATAGGCTAAATTTCCCACCTCTACCCCCTGGGCAAAAGGAGCCAGGGCAAAGGGGGCCAGGCCATTTCAATACAAAGACCATACAGCATGGCCCCCTTTGCCCGCTAACTTTCAATGGGTACATATTTCACACACTAATCCCAGTGAACGAAAGTATTTAGTATATTACTTAGTATTATGTCCATCAAAACATGTCACCATATACATCAAATGAAAGGTTTTTTTCATATCTATTTTCTTAGGCTCACTTCAATGTACACCCTTGTGTATCATAATAATAAAAAGTACCAAGGTGGGGGTGGCCCCCTTTGCCCAATGCGCTGGCCCCATTGGGCAAAGGGGGCCACTTTGATAGCAAATCTATTTGGCTTACAATTAAAATATGGTATTCTTGAGACACTAAGTGAGTCTGTTATATTTAACAGTCATTGGTTTTAAAATAGTTCGAAAATTATCCTTAAATACCATTGAAACTTTAAGTGGCCCCCTTTGCCCGCCCTTCCCCTATATTTATATTTAGCCCCATATTTTTGAAAAATGGAAATCATGCATCAGTGGCTCAAAATAATTACGAAATACTCACTAGATGTCCCTCGCATCAATCACAACGGGAATTATTAGCCGGATAGAAGTCAGCACAGTAAGTACACTGCCGCCGTGCAAAGCCAAAAGGCAGTATCTGCTCACTTTATAAGTAAGCAGATACTGTATTTTTGCTTTGCAGAGCAGACTACTTGGGCAATTGTAACATAAATTATTTTTATCTAACCACAATTAACCCTTTAACCGCCAAATTATTTAATTTGAATATTCACTCTCTTGAAGGTTTGTCTCGCTGACGCTATTCACAACTTCAAGTGGGTGAAAATTATTCAGATTTGACAAAATGTAGGTCAAATATTACGAAATCTTGTTGATTGGTGTTTCTTTTTCTGCAGCAGCTCCATATAAATTTATGTTGACATGGCAATTAAAAAAATATATATATTTGAAGTTATATAGCCTACTAAACTTGACTAAAAATATAAAAAATTTAGTCATATATTGCCATGTAAACAAAACTGTGTGCATTTTAATGTCAGCGCTTGCCGCTTTATTAGTGGACGAGTTTGAAGGGATAATGTTGAAACTTATCTTGAATCAGATATATTTAAAATGACCCCCTCCCCCCAAAAAAAATTACAAATCTGACTGTGAAATTTCCTCGCGTTAGCGAGTGACATCTTCATATGGGTGAGAATTTAAATTAAACAACCTAGCACCTGAAACAGTGAAAGCTTAATATCTCACGGCGTGCAGTAATACTGTCAACTCTATTAATTAACGCGGATTGTCGGATTGTCGTGCATAGCTAATATGTGATAAACTAATCAGCCTACATAGCTCATCTATTTGTGCGCAGATAATTATTATAATATGCGTGGTTGGGCGGTTTATCTGCGTGAACAGATAAAAACAACTCTGTTAATTCCAGATAATGGGGATATTTAACATGACATCCCAGCAAACACAAGACATTGGACCAATGTTAGTTTAATCTTGGCCCAGCGTCTGCGACTCTGGACCAACATCAAACCACCATTGTTTTATGTCCTAGAAAATGAATGGAGTCCTGTAATCATCAATGGGAGAATAAATATACTCTTCGACAACTGATTTATTTTGTATATCCAGTTTTTCCAAAATTAGCAACAATGCGAATCCTCGGTAGTCACCCAAGGTCGTAATAATGCAATTTTCATACATCAAAATCTGCTTATTTGAAATTACCTTGAAACGACGACCCTGGTATCTTATCGCAACTATTATATGGTAACATTAAAGCCCCGAGGGTTATAATAGCTATGTGCAAAGTTTTATTATGCTGCCTGAGCTTGCTTCTAGTGGTTGCTATAGGGGCCAATTGAAATATTACATCACGATTAAAAAAAATAAACTTGGGTTCTAGGAATACGCTTTTGTGAGGAATTTGTGAAGAAAGAGTTAAGAGATAAGTTGGTAATGAGTATTGGGTGTGCCCTATTTCGGAAGCAAAAGGTCACCAAATGTGTACAAATGTGTTATTTGTTAAAAAAATGTATTCGGTCTCGGTTATATATATAATCATCAAGTGAAACTAAATTGAAATCACATGTTCAAAAAATATATCTATCTCATATCTGATTTTGTTTAACCCAGCCAAGTCAAAAGTTTATTGAACCCTGGCCTCAATGAGGCCTGGGGCACAGGTATCATACATATTTTCATGTAACAAAAGCAAGAAATTATAATCCAGTTGAAACATATTAAAAACAAAATACTTAACAAATTGAATTTAAGTTAAACAATGTTAACATAATAAGAGTAGGTTTGAAATGCATATAAACAGATAAACAACATAATAGAAGTAAATCGATGTACCTTTAAACAGATAGTAAAGCATCGGTGATTGTAATAATTATATGTAGATATTTAGCTTCTGACATCCTCGACTAATGAATTTAGCCAGTTTATTTATCATAAATGTATTGACACAAGTCATTAGAGAAATAATGAACAAATGCCGGCTTAATGCTGGCCTAAGGTTAAATCAGCATTAGTTGGATGCCTCGTGTTTTATATGATTTTTTTTCAACTTGAGATCTATTTGATTTTATAACATGCAAAAACATATTTAATCAACGAGATTTAAAATGATCCCCCTCCCCATTTTGTTGACAACTGAAAAAAATTAATTTGATTTAAAGCAATAAAATTAGAACAACAGGTTACCTTAACCTTTAACATGTTTAAAGCGCTAAGCACGACCATATACTGCCGTACATATTGGTGTGGCACCGCTCTTAACCCTTTAACCGCTAGCGCCGTCCATATACGTCTTTTCTTTTTTATTAGCACATCACATATCAGCTTTTAAACATGTTAAAGATAAAAAGTGACATTAATCAGCAAAATTTGAAATTTGTTGACCTCCATTTTGTCAAATCTGAATAATTTTCACTCACTTAAAGTTGTGGATCGCGTCAGCGGGACACAACTTCAAGTGTGTGAAAATTCAGATTGAATAATTCGGCGGTTAAAGGAACAACTTATTTTATTAGCAGGTTAAATCACAGTTATTGGGAATGATATGAGTGTTTGAACATCAAGATTTGCAAATGTTTGGTTTTAAATTAGACAAATGTGATTAATTTTCACTCACTTGAAGTTGTGGGTCGCGGTAGCGAGACACAACTTCAAGTGGTTGAAAAATTTAAATTAGATAACTTGGCGCACGAAGGGTTAAAACGAAGTTAGCAGTGCTTTACAGTGCACTTATATCGTGGCAGTCCACAGCTAAAATAAGGCCCCAGGCCATACATTTAACGATAAAGAAAATGTGAAATGCAGGCTGAGCCAAGGGTGAGTGAGGGTAGTGTGGTTTAACCCTTTAACAGCCAAATTCGATAATTGGAATTTTGTGTCTCGCTGACGCGATTCACATCTTTAAGGAGGTGGAAATTATTCAGATTTTACATATTGGAAGTCACCGATTTTGAAATCTTGCTGATTGATGTCACGTTCTGGTATTTTCTCCAAAGGAAAAGTGTACTCGAAATAGGCCATATTGTCATTATCTGATATGCCGGTTGAAAGATTAAAATCTCATCGCTTCTAAGGCTATGTAGGCCTACACTGCCGGAAGGCAGTAAAGTTACTTGGAGAGTTAGCAGTTAGGGCCTATAATGCCTTTTCAGATTTCTACGGCAGTAGGCTCACAGTGTACTCTTGAAAATATAGTTTTCTGATGGGTGCTACTAATGGTGAGAGGTACAGAATTCCACTGTGGAAATAACGGACAATTTTGGACCAAATAGCGTGGGGTCCAGTCTATCCCAACCAATTGACAGTGATGGCACAGTCCGTCACATGGCGGGATGGATTGATCATCGCCATCATTCCGTTGTTATTAAAATATGGGTGGAATTCCATACTCTCGCCGGAGACGAATGCATCTCCAAATTTATTATTAAAACCCCATAACACTCGATGTACCAAAGAAATACCACTCTAACTATCAGCCTATACAGGTTACAATGCCACGTGGCTTTGTCGTTTCTTCTGATGTAATGTTGGCGAGCAGGAAATTCCTGGAGCATTGTGAGGAATGAAAAAATGCCGCGCTCGTTTGTGAATGCTGATCGTGGTTGCCCTGTGATTTTGCACCTGACGACGGATGCAGCAGCAGAAGTGATAGCAGCAGCAGCAACAACAGCAGCATGCAGCAGCAACAACAGCAGCAGCAACAGCGGTGGTATTGCTGCCACCGCTGTTGCCGCTGTTACTGCTTCTTCACCATTGCTGAGCTTCTGCTGATGACACCATTGTTCCTGCAGTAGATGCAGAAGTACCACCAGCAACCAAGGGACGTGACAACGCGCGACGGCGGCGGCGGTGCCCCCCAGGTAATCCACAGCGCGCTAGATCCCTCATAGCACTCGCGGCGGCGGCGGCGGCGGTGAGGGAGAAAAAGAAGGACAGCGACCACCACCAGTGCATAATATGATAATACGTCTGCCATAACCTGAGCACGATGTTGACACAGCAAACGCTAGAGATCGCGCTCTGCCGCGCTGCCACTGTCACCAAAACAGATCGGCGTCACGGCAAAACATGACGCGCCGTCAGCTGTTGTATATTGAACGTTAGTATCCACCCAGTCAGTTAAGATAGAATCTTATCATAGTTTTGCCAATCGGCTATATATGATCAGGATTGTGTTTGCCTGACTTAAAATAGTCAGATGTCCGACATTTGGATAAACGGTTTACCTGTGCCGCAATGAATTGGATTTGCAAAATGATCCATTTTTGGAGTGAGAGAGTGATCTCCAGTTAGCAGTGTGCTATTGTTGGAGCAACCCCTCGATATTCTTTCATGCATTATCAAGGCCACAATCACGATAGAAAGTGTGTAGATAATTCGTCCACGTGTAACCTTTTTCAAAAGTTTATTTTTTGAAGGCGTGCCAGCAGTACGAATGTTCCCATTTTTTCTTCAATGCGTTATTTTTACCTCGTAATGTTGGATCACCATATTTTTAGGCTACTATAAGCAGTTATTCTATGCTGTAGCATATGTTTTTATTAAACAACGTTGCGATATTGAGGGCATAGCGTTGCGTGCAACCTTATCGCTCATCTAACCTTGGGTGTATTAATTTTATTACACATGATGGGCTATATCAGTGCACGAGTGTTGAATTCCCCACGATGAAGTCTGCTGGTGTGCATGCACTTATTTCGGGATTGACGTAATTGAACTTAACGTGTCCAATTATGAAAGAGAAATACGAGAGTGCTGTTGGGACAGTGCTGTTGGAGCGTGGAATCAAATGACCCATCATATCACATAGATCTCTAGGTGCAGTACCCGCTCGACCCGAGAAGTGTACAGGGTGGTGGTGCATGGCTTTTATGTGTTTATTTGAAGTGGTTGAGCTGAGCGGGGAGAGCAAACTATGTGTACACACACATCAACAACACTCGGCTGATATGGTGCGAGGTGTGACCACTGTACCCGCGACGGCCGAAAATCGGCGTAACTGTGCGGGCCGGAGATCCTAAAGCGTCCGTGACGACCCGACGCTCCCGGGATTAAAAGGTGTTCATTTCAAATTTTCAGTCACTTGAAGCTGCATCTCGCTCCCGCGATCCACAGCTTCAAGTAACCGAAAATTAACACATTTGTGAGATTTAACGCGCAACGAATATCGGTGTTTCAAGATTTAAGATTTGCTTTTAACAACTGGTTAAAGACACAAGTGCTAAGAAACACTGCAGTGGACGCCAGTAATATAGAGATTAAGCGGATCGACAGACCGGCCCCCGGTAACCGTGGCTAGTGCCGGAGCACCCCGCACCCCCGGGTCCGGCGAGGAGGCACCCCCGATTGTGACCCCTTCCCCCGCCGCCCGCGGGACCGCCGGGGGACGCCCCAGGCGGAGTTTTTTGAGCAGGGAGTGGTGGCGCGGACTGTGGCCTGCCGCCGGTACCCCCGCCGCGGAGTGTTCTATGCCTATGGGGAACGGAGTGAGTTCTGGGGGCTCCAGCCAACTGCTCACCACCGCCAAGAACTCGCCCGGAGGAGGCGGCGGCGAGCACATCACCATGGATATGAGCAAGATGAAGGCGAAGCTCGCCGACATGCAGAAGCAGAACATGCAGAGGGATAACATGCTGAAGCAGCTGAAGCTGGAAGTGTCCAAAGCCCAGGAGGCGGAGACGAGTGCCCGCGCCGCCCTCAAAGAGAAGAACGAGGAGATCATACGCCTGAAGGAAGAGGTAACGTTATTTGTCTCAATTTATTAGTATAAATTTATAAAACTTCTAGAACAAAAGGCTGCTACGGTTATTTCTCATATAGTAATAGAGAAGGGTTCAACATACTCACATACTGCTCAACAAAACCAAAAGTCAGTATCTGTTTGCTTGAAAAGTAGACAGATACTGCCTTTTAGCTTTGCACGCATCACATCAGATGTGTATTTGGAACATTTCTTTATATTTCTACGCTGAAAATAATTCTCAAAAACCTTTTGTTCTATCCATTATATAGTGTAGTGATTATTATAGGCCGATTATGCACGTTAAACATGATGAAATAGTGGTTCCTAGAAGGTTATTTTCAGATAACGCCCGTACTTTACCTCGCAACCCACGTAGAAACTTCGCAAAGATTCTCGGGTAGTCTAATGGTAAAGTAGGCCTATAAAAGCTCCTGAATTTGTTTGCATAACCTATATTTTATAAAGTGTGTGCAAAGAATAATTCTTCATTGATTTTATGCATCACTCTTTTAGATTTTTAATTGAATGAAGCCGGCATTGCTGACGCAAAGGCCGGCTTCAAATGACCTAAACATACGATATCAGCTTAACAGTTAGACCCGTCGTAATTCACTATACGGCTGATTTATTTTATATCTACATCTGCGCGTTCATCTTACAAATTCCAGTCCATATCTCTGTTGTGAATTGTTTTGTTAAAGTGCGCTTCAACACTTCGCCCACTAAGTTATCTTATTGCACATATTTGTTTCCTTTGAGACCACGCATTTGCAAATATCGATGTTTAAACGCTCAATTCATTCACACTAAAGGTGCATTCAGATATGCACGAATACGAACTTGACAAAATTGTCTCTTTATGTTATTTTTGTGGATGTCGTATTTGTGTTCATTTATATGTGAACACTCACATCAAAATAACATAACAGGTAGTTTGTCATGTTTGTATTCGTACTCCTATTCGTGAATATGTGAACTTTTATATACTGTGATATAACATTGAAATAACAGAACAGATTAATAACGATTATAGTCGTGCTCACCGATGGAGAAGTTTAAACGCCGCGTACTGAAATGGTCAATGTGGCTGTCTATTATGCCGTGCAAAGCCAACAGGCAGTAACTACTTACTTTAAAAGTGGGCAGTTACTGTCTCGTATATGTGATAGGGCATTATTGAAATAATGTAAATAAAAAGGAATATTATAGCTTGACAAACAATATTGTAAGTACACGTGATCGGGTGACACAGAAGAACCAACAAACAGCATTATCAGATTATCCTGATTATACCCAGCTGTATTAGCTGGCACAGAAAGCGAAAGTCCTCGTAGTGTTTGACATCGCTGGTTCAATGGGCGGGCTTCGTTTGCATCTTTTATTGCAGCGTGCAGGGAGAACCCTCGTGTACACTTAAATTCAAATTC